>JARHVA010007073.1:300000-367500 GCA_037957365.1 Torreya grandis | reverse complement strand
TCTTGAAAGGAAAAATGTGATAATTGGAGTATGGGATGTCCATAAATATGCCTAGAGGGTTTCTTTAAATAAATTTATAACATTTTTGTATGCATAAGATAGCAAATTATAAATAGAAAAGTTTGTAAAGGTACTTATGTTAGAATTATGTAGTAAAATAGCTTCAAATTAAGTGCTTGAGTTAATTAAAGTGAAAGTGGGTCAAAACTAACATTATCAAGTATTCATGACCAACTTTGAGTGATTACAAAATTAGCAAAGAAAAATCTTGAATATGAAAAAGACAACCCAAAAAAATAAAAATAGAAAATGAAGAAGGGGAATACGAATTAATTTAAATTTTAGACAATAGAATGAGTAATTATTTCAAACCCTTAAAAGTAGAGATAAAAATATAAGGTTAGAGGGAAGCCTTGTAAAGGCTAAAATAAGAAATTATTAGGCTAAAGAAGAGGTGGAGAAAATTATTGAATTATTAGGAGAATTTGAAGACCTATTTCCTATAATTTTCACATAACTTAAAGGTATTAAAAAAGAATGGGAATGATGAAGATAAAAATCAAAGAAGATGTTAAACCACTGAGGAAGAGACTTTATCACCTTAACCCAAATATTAATGAAATATTAAAAATTAAACTATATAAAATGTTATTTGGTGGTATTATCACACTAGTAGAGGATTTATAATGGATAAGTCTTATGGTTATTTAGAATATGAAAGCATGAGAAATTTGGATTTGTGTTGATTATGGGAACTAAATAGAGCATATGCACATGATCGATTCCCCACACTTTTTACAAAAGAAATTTTCTAAATTGTGGAAAGAATGGATGTATATTATTTCATAGATGGATTTAAGAAATCACTAGGTGAAGACACCCCCATAATACAACATAAAAACTATGTTTGTAATAGAATCAGGATCATTTATGTACAAAGTAAGGCCATTAAACTTGAAAAATATATCTAAATTATTCAATTGCATTATGGTAAATATTTTTCAAGAGTTTATCCATGAAATTTTTGAAGTATATATGGAAAACTAGATATTTTATTGATATCAAGAAAAATTACTATTCATTAATGATGTGAAAGACACTGTTCACTATTGAGGTGGCAGATGTTATTCACTGGTGAGGTGGTAGACACTAGTCATGTTACTTAGGTGGCATGGGACACCACATTACTTTCAATACACAAAAAAGATTTGATGTTGACCTCCATTATGAGAGTGTTTCAAAATTAAAATTGGGGACAAAAGATAATGGCCCTAGATTATTCAAAAATGAAATCCACCATCTTTTGGAAGCTTATACAAGTGGAGGAGACAAGATTTAATGTTTAAATTGACTTCTACTTTATCTTTTTTATCTCTTTATGAAAGGTGGTGTGGTTTTATTGAGGACTAATCTAACTCCCTTGTCCTTACTCATCCAAGTGTGATATGATTCAAATTTGTCCTTGGAAGAACCTTTCTATCTTTTGTAATAATCAATCCCAAAAGGAAAATGGCATAGATTTCCTTGGGATGACTCATGTCTCTTGGCATGATTCACTCATGTGAAAGGGTGATGCCATTTCTTGGCCTCTTGTGTATCTCTCTCTTTCAATCCTTACTTGAAATTATATAAATAAATTTATTCCTTTGCTATGTAATTAGGTTAGGATGGAAGGAAGAAAGATTTCTGTGAAATCTTGGAAAGCCTCCTTGGCATGTCAAGGCCAAGTTTTGTATTTGAGTGTAAGATTTGAGAAAGCTTGTAGATATTTGACATTATATTCTCAAGTGTTTGTAATGTTTTTTAGATGAATGATAATTTATGAGAACATGAGAAGAGTGTTTTGGTAAATAAATCTTTGGGATTTTAAGGTCGATGGAGTATTGACTCCATCAAGTGGTATCAAAGCTTCATTGTGATGAGGAACAATTTTTTTCACATCAAGTGCTATCAGATCAAGTTATGATTCCTTAGGTAGAGGATGTAAGAGAGAGTTTGTATTTTATTTTACAGGTATGAAGTTAAAGAATAAGAATGTGAGAATGCATATGTTATGTGGATAAGAGGATTTCAAAGTACTCATTTAATGGATAGTTGACCTAGATATGAATTTTGAAGAAATTCATATTGAAGACCCCATGAGGGTGAAGGTTACAAGTAAGAAGATGAGTGGAGTTGAATCCAAGTTTTTGTAATATTACCACATGGAGAGAAAGTAAAGAGAAAACAATAAGGTCTGTGAGTGGGAAGATACGGTTTTCAAGTTGATGGGTGAATTTATGCACCCAAAAATGTAAGGAGAGTGGATGGAGAGGCTTATTGTGATGAGAGAAGACAAGAAGATTGAGAAGGAAGAAAAACTAATATATGTTGAAGCTAATGAAGGAGACCCATTATTTGAATATGGGAAAGAAATTGTGGAGTCCCATGAGTGGGAAAATATTTTCATGAGTGAAACATTTGATGAGGGTGAAGAAGGCAATCAGGAAGAGTTGCATAAATTTTAGTATCATATCCATGTGAAGGAGAGTGCGGATGAATAACATCTTAAATATTAATGGCTTGAGATTAGTTAAAAAGGAGATATACCATCTTTTGGAAACTTATACAAGTGGATACAATATTTATTGTTCAAATTGACTTTTACTTTACATTTTTTGTGTCTTTGTGAAAGGTGGTGTAGTTTTATTGAGAACTACTCTAAATACCTTGTCCTTTCTCATCCAAGTGTGATATGGTTCAAATTTTTCCTTGGAGAAACCTTTATGTCTTTTGTAATTATCAAACCCACAAGGAAAATGGCAAAAATTTCCTTGGGATGCCTCTTGTCTCTTGGCTTGATTCGCCCATGCGAAAGGGTGGTGCCATTTATTTTCCTATTGTGTTTCTCTCTCTTGCATTCCTTACTTGAATTTATATAAATAAATGTATTCCTTTGCTTTGTAATTTGGCTAGGCTATAAGGAAGAAATATTTGTGTGAAATATTAAAAAGCCTCATTGGCATGTTGAGGCCAAGTTTTGTATGTGAGTGTAAGCTTTGAGAAAGCTTGTAGATCCTTGGCATGAGATTTTCAAGTGTTTGTAATTTTATTGAAATGAATAAGAACTGTGAGGATTATGAGATGTTTTCATATATTATGAGAGGTATATGGATTGTTGAATCCATCATGTGTTTGTGTGAAGAGTGTTTTGGTATAGAAAGCTTTGGGATTTTAATCTCTATGGAGTGTTGACTCCATCAATTGGTATCATATCTCCATTGTGATGAGGAGAAGATTTTTTGTTCACATCATTTATGGATTAAAAAAGGATCTTGTCTAAGCATTTTGGTTAATTTTTTAACAATTGTATGTTGAACATTTCCTTGAATCTAAAGAAATTTGTCTTCACAACTCCTTTAAGATTACTTATATGACATATCATTTGTAAGGAAAGACTCATGGTGGGTCCACTAAAAATATAACTATAATTTTTAACTTGCCATGTTCACAAGCATAAAAATAAGTCAAAACACCATTGATATACATTGAGTATCACCATAGGTTCATCATAAACTATGTGACAATCAACATGCCAATCGATGAATTGTTAAACAAAAAGACTAATTATGAAATTGCATGGACACCACAAAGACAAGAATGATTTTATATATTAATGAATAATATTTCTAATGCACCCATATTTTTTTTATAGATTGGATGATCATGTTTCACATTCATGTTAATGCATCAAGGATAGAAATAGGAGTAATGTTAACACAATCATGTGGTCAAATAGATCATACTATTTATTTCAAAAGTTTAAATTGATGAAAGAATAAATGATTTACTAAACTAAAGAAAGAGAGGATTTATAAATTATGTATGTAGTACAAAAAATTATACACTGCTTATTAATTACACCATTTTTATTTTTCATAGATAATGAACATGTAAAATATATAGTCAATAAACCAATGATACAAGGAACAATATGCCAGTAGCTAATTCTATTTCAAAATTTGTATTTTAAAATCATAGTAAAACTAGGATGGATAAATAATGGGTGAAATTACTTATCAGGAATCATTACCATAGAAGATAAGGCACCAATTGAGGATTAATTGCCTAGAGTTCATTTATTCTGCATTGAGGCATTTTACAAATATATGTCAAACATTATGATTTTTTTAGCAATTGGAGATTTTTTAGAGGGATATGAGAAAATTTATGCAAGACATTATTTATATGAGATTTCCAACTTACAATCATTTAAGGAGATTTATATAATAATGGAAGAGATGGGATTTTAATAAGAGTAACTCTACCCCATGAATTAAAAGATATCATGTGGCAAGCACATATGGAATTCCAAGTGGACATAATTTATGAGAAGGAACTACAAAGAATATATTAATTTCAAGATAATGATGGCCCACTATATTTAAAGATGCACAAAAGTATGCAATGAATTGTGACATTTTTCAGAGGTTGTGAAATCTCAATGCTCAAGATGAGATGCATTTTTGGTCAGTACTAACATTAACCCCATTTAAGAAATGGGACTATTGATTTCATTGGACCAATCAAACCACCAATAAGAAGAAGAAATGCCTGATTTATAATAAAAAGGATAAAATAATCAACGAGATGGGTTGACATAGTCCCTACCAAATATTACACAATAAAAACATGACTAAATTCTTATATGAAAGCATTATTTCTAGATTTGGATGTCCACTAAGCATCACAAGTGATTAGAGTAAACATTTCATAAACCACAAAATTATGGAGTTACCAAAGCACTTTTTGATCCAACATGATCAAATTACTCCTTATCATCCATAAGATAATGGAACAATGGAATAAATAAATAAGGTTTTTTAAAATGCTCCAACCAAAGTGGGTAATATAGAAATAAGGGTCTGGGACACTAAACTACCTACATTAATTTGTATTTACTACAAAACATACAAAATAATCACCAAGTACTATCCCTTTCAATTAGTTGATGGTTTATAATCTATTGTTTCCATGGAGTATATCTTACCAAGATTATTATTAGTGGTCACATTCATAATGAATGAAAAAAATATTTGAAAAAAATATTGGAAGAGTTAGAGAAATTGTATGAAAAAATGTTTATAGCAACTTATAATCAAACTTAAGAGAAGAGAAGAAAAAAAAATGAAGTAACAAACATTTTAATAATGAGTTTTAGATAAATGATAAGGTATAAAAATCCAGGCAAACTAATTAATTAGATGGTTAGGAGCCTATATAATTAATTGAATAAATTTTAATAGAAAATTATTTTGATAAAAAAAATAGAAAACAAATTGAATAAAAAATAAAACTTTGGTAAATTTTGAGGTAAAAGAAGAATAAAAAATTAAAACTACTCCCAAAGAAAAAAAAACTTCGGGAGTAAATAGAAAAACATGAAGCCTATTAGAAAACCTCGTAAGTTACACCAATTTTGAAAGTTGATAAGGATAACACAATGATATAATATAAGATCTTAGCACTAAAGGCCATATTGCTAACCGAGAGACTTTCTCCAAAACCATGGTATAAAAATATGAGAAACATCTACCTGATGAAGGGTAATTATCGACTAGAATGAAGTCAAAATTTTTGATAAAAAGGAGTGGATCTATCCTATAAATCTAATCAGGTGAGTCACGCAAGGATACTATGACATATCTTCAAATAGATTTCTAATTTTTTGGTTTTTGATCATGTTCAGATAGATTTCTAATTTTTTGATTTTTGATCATGTTACCCTCCCCCAGGAAAAAGAATTGATCATCTTTTTCACTAGGTGGTAATGAGTTAAATTTTATTTGAACCTACCAAGATTATTTAGAGTTGTCTTGAGGTTGAGAAAAAAAATATAAAAGTCAAGCAAATGTTGGCAAGATTATTTAGTAGAAGATAAGGTTACAAAGAATTACCTTAGAGACTCCAAGTTTAGTACAACTATAAAATATATCTCTAGGTGGATGGAACATAGGATTTGACCATCTTGGGAAATGCAATAAGGTTTGAAACTTTTTTATAATAAAAGGAATGTTGTATGAATAAGAATCATATCTTACAAATACATGATCATTAGATCATAAAGGTACCTAGTTGATATTTATATCATTATTTTGTAGACAATAGAGATATAGGAATATACAATAGAATGTAAGAGAATATGTGAGTATATAAGATATAAAGCACATGGATAAATATTAAGGAGGTATAAATTAAAGATATATATAAAATATCATGATTGTTTTATGATTATATATATGAATAAATAGAGATAGGGTAATAAATATGTGTATTATGTACTTTGAATTTGAATGTATGCACCTACTTCAAAATATAATGAATTCTTACTTTAAATAAGTATTAACTCTTAATTTTAACCTTTATGCTACATTATCCATCTAAATAAATTCATTTCAAACCTCAGAAATATATATACCCAAGTCACAAATTTTATGTCAAATTTTGGTATAGTGTTTGAAAAACTTTTGTGCCCTCCACAAAATAAAAACAACTAAATCATGATTCCAAAGATAAAAAATAAAAGAGTTTCTAAAAAAATAAGGACCCTTTTACAAAATAGTGGAATCTTTTTAAAACATCAGCAAAATGAAATAAAACTAATACCTTGGTCTTATTTTGGACCATGTCTAATTTAATCCCATAGGGAGTCAATGCAGATTGCACCAAAATTTTTAAGCATGCATTCAAAGGGAATTATGTCAAAAAAGTGATCTATCAAATTAAACTATTATAACTATTTAAAATCATTTTCAAAATAAATAATTGGAAAAACTACATCACATGGGGATTCAAAATCATTTCCTCAAGGAATAGTTCTGGAATGAACTTTCATGATTTCTTGGTTGAAGGCACCATCTTGAAAAACGTCACTATGAACAATCATAGCTTGAAAAATTGAGTTTTTTAGGGGTGATTCCATTAAATATGTTAATTATTGTCAAAAAATTTAGGAATAATATGAAACACTAAAAATTAAAGGACAAACAAAATACCATTAACTTTTTATAAAAATCACAACATGAAGCATGGAGCACAATACTAAATAATGACGGTGTGCGTTAAACCATTATATGTGGCCTTTGGGCCTTATGTGTGATATAATATTAATTTTTCATCACATTTCTTATTTTTTCATTGATTTTTACCATGGTTCCATGATTCATATCATGAAATCTATCTATTTTACTATGATGCCATGATTCATATCATGCATTACTTATATATCCTATTCTGACTTTAGTGTCATGATACATACCATGATGAATTTGCTTCTATGGTTCAATGTTATATCTCTATAACATACATTTTATGCATAATTCACATCTACATTCAATACTATGATACAATTAAATTCAAATATTAAAATTGCTACAACATGATTATATCTATCACATATGTTTTCTCTTGAGATAAGTGACATGTAGACTATGTCTCTCATCTTAAAAGGGTGAATCACAATGGATTAGTTAGATCATTCAAGCCTTGTGAGTAAATTTATTATATTTTTAGTAATGATAATATTTCTCAAAAAAATTAGATTATGGAGGCATGTGACATACATGTGCACTCATTCCTACATTTCAAATTATAGATTTCAAACAATTGTAAAAGTTTCAAAGTTCAAATGTTTCAAAGTTCAAATGTTTCAAAGTTATAAAATTACAAATTAAAAATGTTTTTAAATATAAATATAATATAGATATAGGGGGCATGATAGTCATTCATGTTCACATCTATACTATAACAATTTTAAAATTTTAAACTTTAAAGTTTCAAAGTTTTAAATAGAATCAAGATTAGACTAAAATGGTGTTAATTGTCTTCATGTTGCAAATGGGTCACACTAGATTTTAGTGACATTCAATGTCTATGGATTCACTTTTTTAATATGTATCAAGACACGATTTGTGGTTTCACCCCTTCAATTATTTTACAGAGTAATCTACACAGACATATGAGAGTTGGATCATACAATCTTTTTACCTCAATAACATTTAATGGTTTTCAAATTGATAATTGATCACTCTTAATTTGACATAGTTTCAACACTTCTCAAAATTCCTCAAAAAGGGGAAATTCACACTTATCCATATTCAAGTTACATGGAAATTATATTGCATACTCTCTTTTTAAATTTTTGTTTACATTAAGGCATATTTCATGATCAAACTTCGCATCTAAAGATAAGTTGTGTATACACACTCATGTTTGCATCTACTTTACTCTAGTAATTTCACTTTTTTGCATCACTAAAATAAATTGGGAGAAAATTTAAAACACATACATTTAATCATTAAGTGCTTGAAAACATTTATTCTTGACATTCTTACCCTTGGTGTACTTTCTATTTTGCTAACCCACAATCTATATGAGAGCCTTCACTATCTTACAGAAACTTAAAATATCATAATGACATATATATTTCAATTACGTTTATCCCTATTTCATGTATAGGCTCATGTTAGACCTATCCCTATAATTTATAGTCTCATGGGACATGTCTACACTAGGTAAACAAGGTTGCACTATGCCCTTGTCTACTAGTGTGGCCTTGTCCCCCACACTCCAATAGCCACTTTTTCAAATTGAAACATTTCATAATGGATCTCCTACATATTTTTTATGGTTGATTATCAAAAATATTACAAATATTCCCATATATAAGAGCACCAATGCTACTCATTACACCCCAATAATTTTATCTAACAAACACTTGGCATGTTGAGAAAAAGACATTACTTCTTCCAATTTAAATTATGTAGATTATAACAATCATACGTCAATTTTGAATTCATTTTATTGCAAGTAATGACATCCATTATCAAACATCTCAAGAAATCATCTAGATATAGTCATATAGTTACACAATTATAGATCACATAGTCACTCTAAGAGGGAGAATTACATTGTTTTGAGGTCCATTTGGGCTATCTAGGCAACACTCAATTACAAGGTATTTATGAGTCAAGCTTGGTTATTTATATTACCTGTTTCCCTCCTTTACATTTGATCTCTATTTTTTTATTGTGTAAAAATAAGGGATTATCTTTTTTAGGTCTTTTGTGTGGTATATTGGCACAAAAAAAACAACAGTAAACCCTTGGATGTAGTCAAACACACCTAAATATCAAAATTAGGCACAAAATCAACCAAGACATGCTTGCCGTCATTAGACAAGGTTGTATTATATCCTCATCCTCCTCTTGTAGACTCGTCCTAATATATAGACAATTACTACATTTGGTCACAAGACATTGTTAAGGTCTTTCCTAGTAATTTCTAGTCATAATTAGTCTACACAGTCTGAATAAAATATATTTTAGGGAGGTTTACACATATTTAGGCTCATTTATTATTTTAATAAATTTTAAATTCTATAAAGTTATATAACATACTATAATTTATTGTATATGTGTATATTCGAACATTTAAATTTCAATAATTTAATTCTATTAATTTAATATCACTTAAATTAAATCAGGTTAAACAACTATAGACATATATATGATCATGGCTTCAAGGGAATTGTGGTGCCATTCTATTTATATTTGTTTTCACATTGTTTTATCTAGATTGGTTTTTTTTTATTTCATGGATTTTCATATATTTCATTTTTCACTTTGATTGGTTATTTATTTTTATATTATTCCTCTAAGGAGTTTATTTTATTGACATTTTATTTAATTATTTTTATTTTTATGTGCATATTATGCTTTTATTTTTTATTTTTGTTTGTCTCCATAAGTCCTCATATATTTTAAATGTTATCATCCATACAAAAGTAGATTCTTGATGTCCTTGCCTACATTTCCATGATACATGTCATACACCAATGTAAGGAAAGGACTCATGTGTGCTCTATTATCTTGATTATGTATCTCTCCTTAATGATCATATCTTATATGTCACTTCATTTAAATAGGGATAGATAACAAGTCTAATTAATTGATGAGCATCATACAGGGATAGATGTAGGGCTTATTATGCTGAAAATTTATCAACATGTGAGGTGAAAGATAAATAAATATCAAAAAACCTAATTTTTTGTTTATTCATCAACCCAAAAACCAATGCACCCTTTCCATTATCTACAAAATGCTTCTTGATCTATCAATTCCAACACAATTTGATTAGAAATTTTTGTAGGACTGATGGTGGATGGTGTTTGATTACCCACAATGTAACAACCTTGAGTCCCATTGTATTTTTGAGGAAAATTTATTGTGTGTTTTTCCTCAATGAGATTCCTAACTATTTTGAGTACATAGAGTTATAGGGACAAGGGAAAGACTTTGTGCAGGATAGACTAGGTGCACGTCATGCACCTAATCGACCTGTAAAGTTACTTACACCAAATCCACTTCATTTTGAGATATAATTTACAATCAAGGAGGTTGTGGATATTGACACTTTGCATGAGATTATATTTATTATTGACACACTCATCCAATATATGAGTAGGCTTTTTGAGACTTGTGCTAGAGACACACCACTTAGTGTGCATATCTGACCTCACCATTGCAAATGTTTTGGTGCTATTTGAATTGGTCATTTAGATGATGATGGTGGTGATTATAAGGTATTATAGGATATAATTTTGAGAGATGTGTTTTTATTACATATATTTAGTGCACACATGTCACTCACTAAACATATACAAATATCTTTTATATTTGACATGCGGATACCCTTGTTATACTGGTTTAATATCATTTGGGAATTGATATTAACATTTTGTATTCATTGATTTTATATAAATACTTAATTTTGATTATAATTACAATTGAAATTAAAAATGGAATACTCATTTCTTCCATACCTTCTTTGGATGCCCTTCTATATTTGACTTGTGTAAGTTTGATGAAGTGGTTATGTTATACCTCCTCCTTTGGGATGTTCTCTCTTTGGAGATGATTTGCATTATTGTTTGATTATTTAACCTTTATTTAAATTTTTTTATCTTCTTGGAGTCAACTTTTATTCACCCATGTAATCATGAAGTGATGTTTTCCTATCTCCTTTTCCATAGAGTTGTTGCCCTTATTTTAGAGACTCTTCTTTTGGCCCTTTAAACTAGTGCAAGATTGTGAATCTCATGTATCCTAAGGCCTTAGAATATTTTGGTGGTTATGGATATTTTTTTTCATTTAATAAAATTTATTATTTCCCTCTCTACTACATTTAATTTGTCCATTTATTCTCTTATCATCATAGATATACTCCACTGTTCAAGAGTGCAAAAATATTAACAAAAAATGTTGTCAATGTTGAAGTGGTAGTTGGAGAAATCCATCTCTAGTAATTATTGGCTCAAAAATAGAACTACCAACACATATAGGGTGGTGGATAATGTATAGGACTAGGTTTATGGACTCTCATCATGATTGGTCAAGAGACCCACCACCTGTTCTGGCCTCAAGAATGGCCTTCCCAATACAAGAAAAAAGTAATTTTAAAACCTAACTTTAGGCATGGGTAAAATTAAAAAATGTAATTCATTTGGATGAATAAAAAGAACCTTTAAATGTATGTTGAATTCCTATAATTTTAATCTAGATCATGTTGATGGAACCTTTGAGACCAATCTGTGGCACACATTTAAATAAAAGGTCCTAAAATGTAACATTTTTGTAATGAAGAAATAAATTCTTGAAATCCATTTGGAATTTATGCCTCCAGATCCTCCAAGTGAAAAATCGACACTTCAAGAATATATAAAAATAAAAATTACATATTATCCCAAAACATAAATGTCCAAATCCACCCGAAAGTATGTTTTCACTATTGTTTAGGAGCATGAAAACATTGACAATAAATGTTGTCAAAGTTGAAGCGGTAGTTAGAGAACTCCACCTACAGTGTTTCATGGCTCATAAATGACACTACCAATGCATCTAGGGTGGTGGATAATATCCCAAACCATGTTCTTTGACTCTGATTATTCCCATTTGAGAGACGCAAAACCCCTTTTGGCCTCAAGAATGCCCTTCCCAACACAAGAAAATAGTAGTTTTTTTTGTCTAACTTCAAATGCACATAAAATGGAAACTCTAAGTCATTGGAAGGAAATAAAATAAACCTTAGATTTATGTCAAAACCATATAAGTTCACCTCATATCATGTTTATTTAAAATTTGATAAGAACCCATGGCACATACTATAGTAACAATTTCTAAAATTTAACTTTTTTACAATGAAGAAATAAGTTCTAATCCTCCAATTAACATTTCTACTTGTTGTACCTCCATGTGAAATTACATCACTTTGAACACATTTGGATAGTAAAATTAAATGTAATAACATGAATAGGACCTTGAAATCCACTTGGATGCATGTTTTCACTATTGTTCAGGAGCATGGAATCACTAACAACAAATGTTATCAATGTTGGAAGTGCAGTTAGAGAACTCCACCTCTAGTGATTTGTGGCTCAAAATTGGAATTTAAAGCACATATGAAATGGTGTATAAAATATATAACTAGGTTATTTTCCTCCCATCACACCTGATCAAGATACCCACCACCCATTTTAGCCTCAAGAATGCCCTTCCCAATACAAGAAAATTGAAAAATTTTAGCCTAAATTCAAGCTTGTGTAAAATGAAAACCATAAGTTGTTTGCATTAAAAAAAAAACCCTCATGTGTGCATAAAATCCATATAATTTAATCATATATTATGTTTATGGAACCTACAAGACCAATATGTGGCACAAGTTGCAGTAATGGGTCCTAAAATATAATTTTTTTTAGTGAAGAGACAAGTTATTGAGCTTTAACTAACATTTATGCCTTTGAGACATCCAAGTGAAAATCCATCAATTTGATAATTTATATGTAGGTAAATTAAATTTTATCCTATGAAATAAATTCCCAGATGCCCATAGAATCATGTTTTCACTACTATTTAGGAGAGTGAAAACACTAATAATAAATACTGTCAAAGTTGAAGTGGTATTTGGATAATTCCACCTCCATTGATTTATGGATTAAAAATGACACATTAAACATGTCCAAGGTGGTGGATAATGTTAGGGACTAGGTTATTGGTCTCCCATCATGCTAGGTCAAGATACCCACTACCCATTCTAGCCTCAAGAATGCCCTTCCTAATATATAAAAAAATACATTTTTTGGCCTAACTTCAAACGTGTATAAAATGGAAACTATAAGTCATTTGAATGAACTGAAAGACCCCTCATAGGTATGTAAAGTATCTCTAATTTTACCCCATAACATGTTTATATAACCTTGGAGATGAATCTATGGCACACACTACAGTAACAAGTCTTGAAATGTACCTTTTTTTTACAATGAAGAGACAAGTTCTTCTCCTCCAACTAACATTTCCACCTCTATGACCTATAGGTGCATTTACATCACTTTAAAAAAATATATACAAGAAAATTACACATTATGCCATGATAATTACCTCTAAATCCATATAGATGCATGTTTTCACCATTGTCTAGGAGTGTGGAAACACCAATAATAAATGTTATCAAAGCTAAAGTTATAGTTAGAGAACTCCACATATGGTGTTTTGTGGCTCAAAAATGGAATTGCCAACAAATGTGAGGTGGTGGATAAAGTCTAGGAACAAGTTATTAGCCTCTCATAATACATGGCTGAGAGACCCACCACCCATTCTAGTCTTCAAAATGCCCTTCCCAATATAATAAAAATGTAGTTTTAAAACTTAACTTCAGACATGCATAAAATAAAAATTATAAGTCATTGGAATGAATAAAAAGAACCCTCACATGCATGTTAAATCCTTATAATTTCACCTTGTAACACATTTATGAAACATTGGATATGAATCGTTGGCACACACTATAGTAATAGGTTTTGAAATATTTTTTTTGTAGTGAATAGACAAGTTCTTATCCTCTAATTGACATTTCCACCTCCAAGACATCCAGGTGCAATTTCATCACTTATAATATGTATATATAAGTAAATGACACATGATCTCAATATCATGACCTTTAAGTCCAACCAAATTCATGTTTTCACTATTGTTTAGGAGCATGAAAATACTAACAATAAATGTTGTCAAAGTTGAAGCTGTAGTTGGAGAAATCCACCTCTGGTGATTCATGGCTCAAAACTGACATTACCAACATGTTTGAGGTGGTAGATAATATTTGATACCAGGTTCTTGGCCTCTAATAATGCCTAGTCAAGAGACCCACTACCCATTCTGACCTCAAGAACACCTTTTTTGTAATAACTGTGTACTTATATTAAGCTTCTCTTAACTTCAAGAATATGAAATTATTTACTAACAATGTCAACAACGTGAAGGTGAAAGCTTATTTGGAACCACTAACCTATAAATTTTTTTTCAACAAGTAATTAAAAAGAAATTTATATGTAATATCTAAAAATAAATAAAATTTGTTAAAATTAAATACATCTACATTTGACAAGTCGACATACCTTGCAATTTCAATCCAATGAACCACTAGGATCTAGTATAATCTTGATAGTAGCAATAATATCTTTATGGTCCAACTCATAAACTTTCAATATATTCCTATTTAATGGCCTCCCATGATATTTGAACAATTGAGTATTTATTTCAAGAACCAAATTTTAATAGTGTAGTATCTTCATATGTGTTTCAAAGTCTTCAAACAACCATATATCTAAAAAATTTCCAATGACTACTAGAGACCCAGTGGGATAGTTAATGTTTTCTACATATATGACTAGGGATGTTAATTTTTTATTTTCCTCTACACACTGACATAAGTATTAATTTGTTCCCTCTTCATTGTACTCATCATCAATAACTACAAAAACATGTTGTGTATAACATAAAATATTTTTTTAATGACACTATCAAGATAGATAATGTGAATAAATAGTACATAATGATTAATCTTCTACGTGGTTGCACTAGATTAGATACATGGTCAAAGTCATGTAAAAATATCATATCTATATGTTATAATGATGGTGAAACCTGATATGTGTTTATTGTAACTAGAGGTCTACAACTTCAGTCATCCACCCACTCTTGTGACTCACACTCATTCCAAATAGATTACATGTATGCAGAACAAAAACATGCCTAATGTCTCATATAAATAGTCTAAGAACCTATATTTAAACTATGAAATGAGTGGATCTCACATGATCCCATGATATTCATACAATCCTCATACTTGTCTAAATCTTATCCCTCCATCAACCAAAAATATCTATGAACAATGTAATTTTCTTGAGCACCATGAATAATTTTCTCATACACCATTCAATAATGGTTGTTATATCAATCAAAACAACAACATATTCAATCTTCAAGTCTTCTCTTACAATGACTCTTTTTACACATTCTCTAGCACAACCATGTTCCCTATTTCTATCTCTAGCCTTAGTAAAATCCAACATATATTCTACGCCGATGGTAATGTGTATCCTAGTCAACTAGAAAAACATCCATGCATTTTTGAATTGTGATGTGAAATTGTGTGACAAAATGTAACGTTGATTGAATGTAATTTTTATCTCAATCAATTGTCCATATAACATCTTAAAATAAACTCGCACATACTCTATACAATGTGATCAACCATCACTGACATATAAATGGTACTCCCTTAATATTTTTTTGATCTTGATGTGTACTATCAGGGGCATGCATGAATTCTATATGCACTAATATGGCAATCTATATTGAGTTATAATACTGTGACTAGACTTCTATTTGTGGTTTGAATGTGTAATTCGAGTGAAGTTAACTATTGAAGTAATACAACCAAGTGGGAATGTGTTCTTGATTAGCTTGAAATGTTCATCCAACCATCTAGTTTTGTGTGTGTGCCATGCATACTCATAAAAAAATTTCTCCTTGAATTTGACCATAAATTCTAAAATAAATATATATTTGTATAAAAATGTCACACCTTTTAGATTCTTTGCCATATTTTAATTGATAAACCACATACTTTTATTTTATCAAACCAACTAATTACTATCCAATTGCACTTGTACTCTCCTTATGGATGTAATTTTTAATTTTGGCAATCCATCACAAATGCTACAATTTCCATCAAAACATGCTTTGTTATAAAATAACTGTCTATTTTGTATTTCAAAAAAAAAATGGTTGAATAAATTACCTAGTTAATTTTGGTGAAACTTCTATGCACACTCCTTCAAAATGTTGTTAGTATGAAAAGTACAATGTTTATGGAAAAAAACATAATAGTGCATTGAAAATTTAACATGTTGCCTACAACAAGTGGTTTGGCCATCTCAAAATATCTTTGACTAATAGAAATTTATGGATATTTTTTCAAAAACTTAGAGTACAATTCTATTTGGGTTATATCCAATAAATGTTTCAGATGTGGTTCATGGTTATGAGAAATAACTCTTCTTTTCACTACATCTCTTGTATTGGATGAAACTCTTATAATTTCTCTCTAAAATTATGCAAGTAAATATTTAAGAGCATCAGATAATGCCTTGTCTTTTTATGGAAGTATACTAGAGAATGTCTAAAGCTTAGTGGTATTGACATCATTAAGTCTTTGGCATCTTATAATAACTTTCATTTTTGTTTTTATATTTATGTTAAGTGCTCAACTAATTTTTGAAATAAATCATTTCCCCCTATTTGACCACTTATTTCACAAGTTATAATTATACATTGGGTAACATTATAATATTTATTATATGATTTTAGACTTACAGTATGATACACATCATGTAGATTTTCAGTAATTCCATTGTTTTCATGATCCATGTTAGATGTTCTTAGTCCTAGGGTGTACATTGTAGGTCTCATCTTAATCAATTTCATCAATGAAACAAACAATTGACATTTTTGACTATCAAAATCTAATTTATCAAATAAATAATCCCAATTTTTTTAAATCTAGTCTTCTTGAATGGTGGTCAAATATTTTTTTATGCATTGGTTTAAAAATATTTTCATCAACTTCAATTAAATAATTTCATTTTATATGCACAATCCTTGGAGGTGTTGTTAATGGTGAAATTTGTTAGACGGTGTTTCAAAATTGTTATTTTCACTCTAGTTTATTTATTGTTACTATCAATTTTTAGTGTTTCCATGGCATTTTCTTTAGTGTTACTTTCATCATTATGTGTTTCCATGAAATTTTATTCATTGTTAGGGGGTAAATCATCATGCATAGATTCATAATCAACAAAAAAAAAATGAATGTGGACATGCAAAATAATTTGCATTATTAGGTAAACTTTAATTATTATTATTAAATTCATCATTATCAATTTAATCATTATATATGACATTTGGTTCATTAGGGATAGTGTTTTTACATTGTCTAGAGTGAAATGTTTGAAATCTTACGTTTTGTTTTTCTCTCAACTCTTGTAATCGATCTTGTCTTTTGTGATTTAAATTTTTCCTCTTCCTTGAAATAGAACCATCACCCAAGGCTATATAAAGAAAAATTTGATTACTTTTGATGGTAGGGTCCCAAAGGATAATTTTATTCCTTCTTTATTCATCATGCAAACCACAAAATGATTCAAAGAATGTAAGTAGGGTCATAATTATTGAAACACCCTAAAAATAAATGTTGGACAAAGAGTTTTTATTTATTATGACAATAATGCGTACACGCTATAATGTGTTTGCACAATAACTCTTACACTATATATATATACATATATATATATATATATATATATATATATATACATATATATATATATATATACATATATATATATATATACATATATATATATACATATATATATATACATATATATATATACATATATATATATACATATATATATATATATATATATTATTTGATGCAATCTTATGTTATATTATTATGTTATATGATTATGTGATGCAATCTAGACCATGCAATATTATTATGTCATGAAATCTTATACAATTACCTATGTATTTGTATTTGTGATCAATTATAGGGTTGATTCGAACCAAATTTTACATCCTATACAATTGATTGAGCCATAATTTAAGTTCACATGGTTCAATTTATCCCAAATCACATCTTGAATTGAACAAATTGACTAAATGGATCAATTCATGACTAATTTAGCTCCAAATCATGTCCTAATCTTATCTAGTGTTTAACTCTAGAATATAAATATGGTTAAATTTAGGGTTAAAGGGGTAAGAGATAGCCTAAGGCACAAGGATGGTAGTATATCTCTAAATCAGGGCAATAATTTATGAAAGTTAGATAAAACATATACTAAATTTATTATGTTGAGATGCCAAAGATAAAAGGTAGAACTATGTGATATATTAAAATAATAATGAAAATGAGATACGTAGCTAGTTATGATGCTAATAAAGATATGGATCTAGAATAGGTAGAAAGTGGACTAGATCTAGATTTTGGGATAGTCATCTGATTTTGGAAATTTGATCTCTATAGACATAAACACTTGGATTGACCTAAGATAGTTACATTGATGATAATATCTGACTTGGATGTAGGTGTCTACTACTGAAAGCCTATTGAAACTAGAATTGACCACCTAGATGCTTCTACGTTATGTGTCACTTTATCTCTAGTATATTAAGATCTAGGTAATGGACAATCATTCCTTGTCAAATAATAAAAACCTAGTTTTTCATCTTCATATTGATTGTGGAAAAAATGGGTTAGTGGGAACACAATGTAGAGCTACCCCAAATACCCTTTTATCACTGAGTGATACTTACATAGCTAATACTCTGAAAAGGATCTTGAACTTATGCAGTTCTCCCCTATTCATTGGCTTATGTGTGAATCATGAAATACATGATAATCAAGTACAATAGTGACTAAGCTTATAACTTGACAAATATAACTCTTAGGTTGATCCTTTATTAATTTAGTCCTATATATGTGTTGTCCCTATGATTGATATAGAAATAAGAGAAAATAAGGAATCTTTGCTCACTTGAGTGCTTGATAGAATGATTTTGGTAAGTTACCTTGTGAGTTACTAGGTGTTTGTTTTAGGTCTTTTTTAGGTGAATAATGAATGAGGGTTGCTATTATATTTTTACCAATCCATTTGGAGAATATATTTATTTAAATCACTTAAGATGACCATATGAATAATTTTCATTTTCATAATTGATGACCTTAGGGAACTAGACACTTGCATTTGTCGATGCAGGTATCTGACTGGGATGCAAGTGTCCTGAGTAGTTGGAAAAGGATTGTAGGTCAAGAAATTGTAGATATATAACATAAAAATGTTTTTAATATTATGGGTAAGATATAAGGCCTGAGTCATCATAATAACATTGGTCAGACTAAGAGATAATCAATTAGGCACATAGAGATAATATATGCAAGCCTTTTGGCAGTGAGAAAGGTATAAAAGTTAAAGGTACATACATGATATGTATTTTAAAAGTGTACAATAATAGGTGTTATGTAATTTATAAATAGTGTATGCATTCCCCCCATTAATATAGTAATGAAATTATTGGTTTGAATGAGAAGAAATGAATACCTAGGTGTGTATAACACACCTTGTCTTTACTTGAGTCCAACTTGAATGTTTTGATGGTGACTAACCTGAAACCAAGAGCATTTTATAATATAATTAGTGTATATAATATAAAATTGAAAGTATTAAAATAATTTAAATTGAAAAATATCAAGGTTTAGGAGTACATGTGTATCAATGCAACTGTCTTGCCTTTTGGCAATATGATTTGAATATGTATCATCATTAATCACTGAAACTAAGATTAGAATAAATATAAAATATAAAAAGTGAATATATATAAATATATGGAGAGATATTAGAGGACACATTCCCCTAACCTTGGGAAAAAGATAATTTGTCACCAACAGTTGAGATTAACTCAACTATGTAACCCAATCGTACTTATAACTTGGTGAGTTTGAGTGAACCAAGTCAACTCACACTATACAAATGGTAAGGGTGGATGATGTAATCAAGTAAAACATATAAAATTGGTAATATTGAGTGATTTAATCACCTCAATAATACCAAAATTTAAATCAACTACTTCAATATATTAGATCAATACAATCTATAAAATTCCAACCTAGTGGGTGATGATAGTCCCCAAAAGTGTTTGAAATATAAAACTAATTTGATTTTGAAATTTAGGTGCCCTTTGCATAAATATGAACCTTATATATGTCGATTATTAAAAATATGAATAACATTTGTACGAATATATATACTTGTACCATATATGTGTATCTAAATCATATACCTATGAATTTAGACAATTTAAAATCATGTAAGTGTGAAAAACATGTTTCCAAAACATGCCCCCATTATAATCTAAAGCTTAAAACTAGTGTAAGTATGGATAACATGCTTCCAAAACATGCCCCAAATACAATATGAATTTGAGAACTAGTGTAAGTGTGGATACCATGTTTCCAAAAAATGCCATCATTACAATATAAACCTGATTAATGGTAAGTGCCAATGTGGAGGACATGTTTCCTAAATATACCTCCACTATAATATGTGTTTGTTGATTATTGAATAAGTGTAGAGAACATTTTTTCAAAACATTCTCCCACTAAATCTAAAATTATGACAAATGTGGAGTGTTGGGGTTATTTTATCCTTAGTTCTACACAACTAAGTACTAGTCATGTGCCTATAAGAAGGAAGAAGCCAAATGATAGCATGCAAGTGATCTCACATGCTTACTTGAGGTATACAGCCTATACCAGTTCTCATCAGTTCTTCCACATGATAGTGGATAGATAACTATTACTTAGGCACTTGAGTTAACACATTTAACCATTCTTAATATAGACATAACTCTAGAGTTATCTGTTTGATGAATAGATACAATGCATGTACTTATCTAGTATCATAAAATCAGAAGTAACACCAAATAGATTTAACACATCAAGATTCATATACAAAGTATTAGTTCTATTGATATAATTTGATAAGTTTACAAAGGTACTTCATTCACTAAACAATCTCTCCAAGTATCTATCTTGACAACAATAACACATCTAAATCCAATAACACTTTATAATAAAATCTAAGGGGTATATATACACAAGTTAACCCCTTCTCTAGTTGCATCATTAATACATTATAGATGACAATCCAATGACATTTTCAAAAAAATAAGTCATGATGAGCCATTACGATTAAGTTCATTTTGATTGGGTCTAAAACCCCTATATATTCTCTCTATGTTAGATATTCAATTTCATGATATTCTTATTTTAATAACCAGTTCTAGATTTGTGCTTAAGTAATCTTTGATGCTTCCACAAACTACTTCACAACTTCCTCCACTTTTTGTGCCCTTATCCTAGTCTTGTGATTTTCTGAGTCCTACATCTTATGTCCATTGTTTTTCATTTCCTTAGCTTTCATAACTCTATATTATACACTAAGGTATTCCATGTTATTCTTCCATGTCTCTCTTCTATTCCATTTTCTCCCACACTAAGGTCCTCGACACTTATCTCGTGCCCTTGCATCTTTACACCATGGATTCAAAATACTTATAAAATATTATTACAAAAATTTGGGTCAAACATCACCCTAGACTAAACTAATAATCCATATTGAACTATGTTGTAGTTTCCTTAGATAACAAAAATTTGGGATCAGCATGCAACACTTGGTTCTTGATATCTTCCCATTTGTTGAGGGTTGTCTAAAGATTGGAAGCAATAGTTTCCACTTTGCCTCTCAATATTTTCATCTCCTCAGGTTACTCCAAAAAATTATCTGCTTGATTTGTAAAAATATCAAGTTGAGTAGTTTTAGATTTGTGAGAATCCTCAAGTGCCCTAACCTCCACCAAAACCTATCCTCAAAGTGCTAAGAAACTAACATTCATTTGTTGTCAATGGGTGCTTATTTATTTCTCCAGTTCTTTGATGCCATGGAATACCTTTGCATATTGGGCCCTGTCCTTGATACTAAGTGTGTTTTCAACCAATTATTAGTACTATTTTTCCTCAAAAATTAGTCACACTTATAAAATTTAATTGGCCACACCAATTTTATAAAAACCACATCGATGATGGGAATAATGGTGCTAAATTTATTTTAAAATGTGCAGGAGACATCCATGGTCTCTATAAATTACTTGGTGGCCCATAATTTTTCACCATGTTTTTACATTTTTTCATCAAGAGGTCCATAAGCATCTCTAATTTATTTATGGCCTCACTAGTGATGGGAATACCCTTTAAAAACACTAGTTCACTCCTCAAAATGTTTTGACAAAGGCCTAGTGTCCTAAGTTGATACTGTGAACTTGAGTTCTTCAATTTTTTCCTCAAAATTGCATCATTGCACATGCTCTTCTATATACATGTGGATAACCTCCTGATGCTTGTAGTGAAGTTGGCCAACATCATGGATATGAATATTTAGTTTTCTAGAAACTTTTAGAGCAAAATTTAAAAGGGTTTTACTAGCTTGAGTTGGAGAACATTTTAGGAGATTTACCCAAAGCACATATAGAATACCTGCCACTTTTGAGCTTGTATCAGTGATGGTTTTATGAGATCAAAAAGGCCTTCATCATGATATACCTCCATTATAAAGGAAAACTCACACCAAGATTGTTCAATTGATTCATGTTTAGAGAAAAAATCCCACAAATATAGTTGTTTGTTTTGTATATATTTTTAGAACAAGGCACGAGTGGGAGGGTCCTATTTGTTTGGTTATTAATACTCTACCTCATACATAAGTTCATTTCCATTTTGGTGGTTTGTACTCTAGATCTATAATTTTAGGATTCTTTTCCCATTGTTTGTTAGTATCAATGCTAAGGTCTATGTTAGAGTCTTCTCTTTCTAGTGATTCAGGGTTTGAAATTTCAATGTCCATTTGTTGCTCGATAGTAGGCTATTATTTGATTGGATTAAGAGTGGGTTCCTTTATAGGTTATGCTTCTAGAGGTGCTTCATCTATTTTAAGAATTACCACTTGGGACACTTTAGGCTTAGGTTGCAACTAGGTGTATGGTTGGGATGCAGTGATGTCCTATTATTTTGTAAGCAACCCTTTGGATCTTATTGGTGATGAAGCCTACCATTATCATTTCTAAGTAGCCTTAGGTTGTTCCTATATCCCAATAGAATTAGTGGCCTCATGTCTTGGCCTTTTTAATTTCATTTTCACCCTTTTTTTTGTGCATGTTTGTGGCTGAGGGGGGAGTGGTTATTTTTATGCCTCTTGGTTTCTGGATGTTCTTCTCCATGGCTTGAGAATATGGAATATTACCCAAATCTTTCCTTGCAT
The DNA here is from genome assembly GCA_037957365.1 of Torreya grandis. Lineage (NCBI taxonomy): Eukaryota > Viridiplantae > Streptophyta > Pinopsida > Cupressales > Taxaceae > Torreya > Torreya grandis. The sequence goes on along the minus strand of JARHVA010007073.1, from coordinate 344,186 downwards.
GACTATCTTTTAAGGGTTGATATCAGCCTTTTTAGACTCATGTCGCTCTATATGTGTCTAACTCTATGGATAGACATAAATATTATGAAGAGTGTGATTCTCAATTTTAGTCTTGTCCACATCAATAGTTGCAGGGCATGCATACACAATACGATTCATAGAGTCCATGACATATCTAGTAGTGAATGTGTAAGGAAATTTTAGGCATCCTAACAAGCTATTAATGATTTCCATCCTGATTCATGTTAGATAATAGTGTTGATTTACATAAAACTCATCTTAGGTTCCCATCTTCATGGGGAATTCATTTGGTATATGCCATTCATTCCCAAATGCCTCCCTTATGCCATCAAACCAACCATTCATATTTGCTTTGTAGGAGGGTGTGATGGTGTTGGGTCATGTGAACTATATGAATCTCTTAATGAGGGATTTATGTTCTGGTGGGCACACCCACTTAAATAATTTTTTGGAGTACTCTGGAATGCCAATCTCATAAAAAAAAGTAAAAGTATAATTATACTCCATGGAAAATTATGATTGGGTAGGTGGTGTACCTTCACATAATCTTATTCAATTTTATCCACAAATAATTTAGAATAATTTTACATGGTTCCCTTGTCCATTTGGTTTACAACATGAAGGTGGGCAATATCTACCTCTTTCTAACTATCTACACCTCCTAGCTTGGTCGAGGCCAAACACACATCTACTCAAATGGTAGGATCTATAAGACTTGTTATATATATGACACAACCTTCTTTATTATATTTCAATACCACCACTATTTGCTCAACCATTGATTGATCATTGAGATCTACATTGAAATGTAATCCAAAATAGAGTAATTTGATTACCTTGCTGATCTAGTGAGGGGTGATCCTCATTCTATGACCAACAAATTAGCGGTAGTCTCTATGAATGCAAAAAATTATAAAATGAACTACCTCTTATGGTTTCCCAAATTATGGTATTTATAAGAGTTAGAGCACCCATGTATCCTCAATTAAGTTGTAAACTATGAGATCATAGGTGATATCATTTTTTATGATTTGATGCTCACCTGATAGTGTCATTATAATTCATCTTCATTTCCAATCTGGTGATGATTATAATTCAGGACCTAACAGATGGAAACATTAGATTCCCAATCATCAACGTGTAAAACTATCTCTGGGTATTACATTTCCTCAATAAAAATAGGAGAGGGCAATCACATTATAGAAGCCTTATTTCCCATGCATGGCATTTTTGGTGCCTCTCCACTAGATCTCTCTTCTTCTAGCTTTGTGGGTCCTCAGTTTGCACACCATGTATACTAGATCCATATACCTAAATAATGATAAGAATTTCTTCTTATTTGTCCTTGTGCTCCTCTGCATTGAGAATGATTGGTAGTGGATCTATTTACCTACCTTTCTTATTTGGTTGCATCAATAATCTGGGCCCCAAAAGGCTAATTTGTAATAGACCAAATATTCCAAATAACTACATATTGATTCATTTATCCTTGACCCAAAATACTTTATCTTCCTAATTAAACCTCTTCTAATGGTAGTCATAGTATATGCAACCTATAACTTCTCTCACATCTACTATTATGATCATCTTTCCACTTATTTTGTTGAGTTCTCTTCACCACAATCTCTACTTCATGTTTTATCACTAAAAATATTATGTAATTTCCTTATCTTATCACTTTTTCACAATTTTTTGAGCTCTATAACCAATTATAAGTTTTAAATAAAATTTAAAATGAAATATATCAAAATTATTTTATAGGTAGATGAATATTTTACATTAACATCCCCACACCACCATCCATCACTTCAACCATTATTACCTCAAACAGTGATGCCTTGGCACATATTTGGCATGCCTGCCATTTATGAATTTATGTCATTAATAAATGTATGTCCTATCCTTTTTTTGGGAGTTGTTTCACCTTTCTCAAAGTACATGCCAACTGTAAAAATTCAAATTTCCTAGTTTGTTGATAGGAACTTGCCTTTCCTATTTTAACCCATTTTTATAATGACATTTCCTTTATTGTCTTCATTTTCTATTCCTAGGTTATGCACCCCCTCTTTCATGCCTCTTTCACACATCTCCTCTTATGCATTTCCTTTATGCACCTCCTTAAGTATGTTATTTTAGCTTTAGTAGCTTATCCACCCTTAACACCTACCCCACATTAAAATATGTGCATGGTGCTCCATGTCAGAACATAGTGAAATTCATGTCAAGAAAGAAAGAGAAATAGAGTGATAAATACCAAAGAGAATAAAAAATTTCCAAAAATAAATTACAAAAGGAGTGCAACCAATGCCACAATTATTTGAAATTTAAACTATGTCGTAAGCTAAATGAGTGACATATGCCTTATTTAGTGAATTGAAGAATTGCATATAATGGTAGGGTTGGAGCTAACTACCATTGAAATGGTTTGGTAGGAAATATACATCTAATAATTTCAACTTACATGCACCTATTAGCTATATATCATGAATGATAAAAGGAACATTCCACCAGATCTATAGTTTTTACCTAAATGGCACAAATTTTTTGAATCATACACCAACACATGCGTACCAAGATGAAAAAATTTGGTTTTAATGTGTTATTCGTGCTAGTATATTTTTTATTTTTCAACCCCTTGACTCCAATGTGAAAGAATTCATGCTTCATCTAACTTAAGTAAGGCATCTAGACAAGCTTTGAGGGATTAATCTTTGTCTAGTTTTCCCGTGCATGCAATACATAGGGAAGGCACAAGGAACTCCACCTATAAAACTGCTTCAGTGCCAAAGATAAGGTTAAGAGGATCACTCTTATTCAACCTTTTGTATGTGGTCTGATAATCCCATAAGACTACTAAAACCTGATCATCCCAATCAATGTGAATGATATTATAAATATTGGTTAGTGTATTACTTAGGACCATGTTGAAGGCTTCAACTGTATCATTAGCTCAAGGGTGGTAAGGTGTGGTCTTATGGAACAAAATAATGAACTTAACCAAGAATATGTGCACTATTTCATTGATAAAGTGAGTGTCATGATCATTTATTAAACTTAAGGGGAATACATAACTTGTGATGATAATTTACCATAGAAATCTAGCAATGGTAGTAGTAGTATAATCCTGTGTGGGTACTACTTCATCCCAACATGTGAGATTATTTTTGACATTAATGATGTAGTGTGTACCAGTCCATCTTGAATTAAGTTAAATGGGGCCAAAAAAATCAATAACCCATTTCTTGATCAAGCACTAGATGAAAAGGCATAACATCCCTGTGGTTTAATTTACTTATGTGGTGACAAATATCACATTAGTGTAGATAATATTTAACATCTTTGAATAAGGTGGGCCACCACAACCTAAATAGTATAACCTTTTTGATGGTTGCATCACCAACATAATGTCCTCCTACAACACCCTCATGGACCTCTTGAAGTAATTCTATGCACATGTGTTATATTATGCACCTTAATAAAACCTCATTGCACACTAATTAATACAAGTCTCCTCTAATAAGTTGGAAATGGGTAGTGTGGACTACTAGCTACTTTTTATTTTGGGTGATAAGGTGTCCTAGAATTGAACCTATGGAAATAAACATTGAAATTTCCTCTAATTATTTAGGTATTCGTGTAACATGAAAAAATTGTGAATTAAGTAAATCATCCTCTATGGCATGCATCGATTCACTAGATTAAATGCATGAGAGGTGGTATAGACCAAAATTAACTTTGCCTAGTTTTATGACCATAGAAAACTATAACTATTGGAAGTAGACAATACATTGACAAATGCTTCTATGAAATACTAGTTTATTTACTAAATACTCAAGCACTTCATGATATACATAGAATAAAAATGGGATGGACAACAAGTATTGGTGAAAATTTTGAAGCACATAAACCTTAGACAAAGCTTCACAGTCTGTCATAGAGTAGTTTTATTCTACTAGTGTGAGCTTATAATAAGTAACATAAATAAGATGATCAATGTTTACCTCACTATATTTTATCAAGATAGCACCTACTACCATGCTTGAAGTATTGACATGCACATCAAGTTGTTGCGTCTAGTTAGGGAACTGAAGAATGGGCATAGTCACTAGTTTCTCTTTCATGGACTCAAATACTTGTTAGCATTTGGTCATCCATAATAATAGGACATTATGATTAAATAATTATTCCATTGATGTAGATATGTTAGCATAACCCCAAATCAAATTTTTATAGTAATCCATATGACCTAAAAGGTGTATATCTCTCACTAAGTGGTTGTCATTGAGAGTTAGATAATGACCATAATTTTAGCTAGATCCACTAGTAGTCCATCCTAAAAATTAATATCTCTAAATAGAATATGAAATGGGGTGGAAAAGATGCACTTATTTAGATTCAAGGAAATTTGAAGCTATTGAAAACATTTGAGCATGAGGTATATATTGTCATAGTGGTCGTGTACTAAACCATACATAGTCTAGCCATATAAGTATAACTAATGAAACTTGTGGAGGAAATATTTAAAGTATTCCACTAGAATGTGTGAGAAACTACTGGTTCATTATTGAGGCCAAAAAGCTTAACATTATATGAAAAATAACCCCATTTAGTTGCAAAGGTTTTTTCCTTTTCTTATTTAATAGTTTGTACTTGGTGATAGCTCAAAAATATATCAGTGAAGGTGTAGATCTTACACCCAACAAAACCTTCTAAAATTTCCTTTGTGAAAGGTGTTAAGAAAGGGTATGTTACACATACAATGTTGAGTATCCTATAATCTACACAAATTTGAATTCAACCATCCTTATTGATGCTACTCACTATTAGACTAACCCATTCAAATTCATCAATGGGAGTAATAACTTCAAAATGCAACATGCTATCAATTTCCTCTTTAACTTGAGCATATAGATTTGAGTTCATCTAATATGGCCATTTTATGACTGGTAATGAACCTTCAACCAAATTGATGTGCATTTTGACCAATTATGGATACACTCCCTTCATATTCGTGTAGTTCTATAGGAAAATATCTTGATACTCCTACAAAAGTTTAATTTTTTTGGTTAAGTCAACCTTAGACTAGTAATTTACCATAGTGGCCATTTTGGGTGCATCCTCCATCCCAATATTATACTAGACCATTTGAAGTGGCATGGACTATAGTTTCTACTCAATTTAAATATATCTATAACATCATGCACCCAATTTTTGTATGTAAATTTAAGTGGTCAAATTTCAGCTCTAGTAGATCGAGCTGGTACCCTCATCAACCTAATATATGACCTTTTGTTTTCCATTTAGATATATTTTCTATGGTTATATCCTAATTAGGAGTTTAGTTCCAACTGAGCCATGGTAGGAGTATTAGGTTAATACAAGATAGCCAAATTGTCCTCAATTATGTCATGCATATGTCAAATCTAGTCTTCAATTGATGTCTAATCTCTTATAATTAACTAATAGATTGATTATAGAGACAAATTTAAATTTTTTCATGGTGAATAAAATAAAAATGTGATATGTAGACCATGTTTGATGTGCTTCCAAATATCCATTTCTCTGTGAGTTTCTTGATGAATGTACCAAGCCCTGACCCAGGTGCATAGAGTACCATAAAATGCATGAACCCATAATAATTCTAGTAAAAAAGTTTCATATTTTCTCCAAAGGCTTTCACATTATGTTATATGTTTTTCTAGAGAAGTAACACCATTATAACTTAGGGTGGCATGAATGCATTTGTTATGGTGGAAGTGATTATTCATGGTTGCATGTACTTGTTCCAATGTATCCAATTGGTACTAATGAGTAAACCACCATCAAGTAACTATCTTTTGAAATATAAAGTTTATCTCATTCAACCATTCATCCTCATTAGCATAGTAGTCATTCATCTATTGTAAATATTCCTTGACCTCTATTTGACCATGGAATTGAGGTGCATGGTCCACCCTCAAACTTGATAGACCAATGAAGCGAATAGTTTTGTGTCACTGATAGAGCCTTAGAGGGAAGCTTAGGTAGCTATAAAATACACCATATGTATTACTTATTATATCAAATTCACCTCAAGCCCATTGGTTGCATATAATACTGGTAGTGTCAAAAATAGGTTAAATGTCTTCCCATCACAAAATATCATCAGGATTAGGATCCACATTCTCACATCCTTACTTAGTGATGTTATAAATTGTATTAACATCCTCATCAACATTAATGGGTTCTATAAAATGGGTTCCTTGGTCTTTATTTAGAGGAATGACTATGCACTGAGTGTCATTCTCAAAGATGATATAATTATTCTTAAAACACAAGTCAGAATTATTTGCATAACACTGAGGTCAACCCAAGAGAGTATGGAAGTCATCAGCTTCTTCAAGCTTGATCACCTCAAAATCACCCTTGAACATGACTCCTAATATGTTAATGGTGGTATATTTAAGAATGCTTATGGGTAGTGAATGATTTTGTTGGCCATGGAAAAAACATGTGGGGAGGGTTGTAAAGTGGGGTTCCTCATATTTTTCCAATAATATGTGGTTATAACATTAAAATCCACACCAATGTATACTAGGATATCACATATCATCCAGCCATCAATGAATGCATTGATAAGGACCTCTTTTTCACGTTTTAGATTTGGTTGAATATGGGTCTTTAGTCATCATACATGGTTCAAACAATGATCCTCTGAAGGATTTGACATTTATGTCATAAAAAATTTCTTAGGAGAGGTATGATGTCCTCATTAAGGAAGAGTTTACATAACTCTCAAAATTCATCATGCATCGAGTCCATGGGTACCTATTTCTTTGCATCTCAATCCATATGTTAGCATCCTTATCCTTTAAGAAATCAATTTTGCCTTGTATTTTTTAGGCTAAGGCCATTGTGTTGTGTAACACTTTTTTTATGTTAAATATTAGGATAGTGTTGTGCATGAGGTTCTACATGTTGAACCTTTTTAGTAGGTGGATTTGAAACTAGTTGGGAATAAGTGCCACTTCATGTAGTAATATTTACCTTGGGTCCAGCTAGTGGAGTGGTAGGGCACAATATCCATTGAGAATTTGGATAATTTTCAACATTTATAATCCTAACACCCTTTTCATTCCATTATTTTTTAATGGAAACATACACATCTAGATAATCTTCTAGTTGATGATCTTTTTTACAAAAGGTGCAGGTTGGATAGACCATACAATCACGCTAGTAGTAGTACCAAAAGCAATACTTGTAATATGTCTTACGTGGAAAATGAACACCTCCGTGTCCATTTCCATGCCCTCAACCTTTGAAATATCTACTTCCACTAGCCTCCTAGTTAACTATATAAATTTAGAGTGTACCTCATATGTGTGACTCATGAATTTCATTGATAACCTGAGGATCATTAATATCATGTGTATATGCATCACATATTTTACACTATAGTTACACTTTGGCTTGGGTGGCACACTAAAACAAGGGAAAAATCCTTACATCATGATATTTTTTATAAATATTATAGGATTATTTTAATACAACACAAACATTCCTCTATGGATAATTGTTCCTATTATGTCCTTCAACTTTATAGTCAACACACCACAAGTCATTGTGGCTATCATAAATATTATGAAATGTAAGATTCTTCAGCTAAGAATACATCATAACAATATAAGCCTCCCTAAAAGGGATGATCCCTGCATCTATAATTCCCATAGCTTTGATGTAGAGAGTGGATTCTAGTGCCTCTCATAGTTCAATGAAAGTCTTGTGGGATAAGGCTCGTCAGAATAGAAGTAATAAACCTCTCACAAACCACTGAGCATGATACTTTGGGTTAATATAAAATGATAGCATAAAAATAACCATTTTTAAATGCACATCATATGCACACACACTCTCAATGAGCTCTTGCTTAATATATTTTAATGCATAAATACTTTGCTACTCAAATTCAAAGATATAAAATTCTTGGACAATTTATAGTCTTAAATAATTCATAATTCACAACCACTTGTTGAGGGTCAAATTTTTGATACAATTTATGTGCATGATCCAATAAAGTAGTGGAAAATTGAGTAACCATTTTCTTAATATAATTTATACCCCATGCTCACTAAATGAGTTCAAACTTGTGAATGTTCTATTGCATTTTTGACACCTCAATATTCAGGTAAGTGAAGTGTCATTTCATAGTAGACTATAGGTACAATGGGTGGTTTTAGTGGACCTTATTATGGTTTTCCTCTATTTCCTACTAAACCATCTGGCATAGGTCCACTAAAATCCTCTTTATCCACCTTTATTTCCTCCTATAGTTCTAGTAGAACCATCCATGGTATTGTCTCTCGTGCCTCCTACAATAATAGGTGCACCAAAAATACTAGGCATCAAAGGAGGTTGATTAGTTATCATTGGGCCTATATTTTCACCAATAATTAAATTTGGTCCACACAGTATTCTAAGATGAGACATAGGTATTACTTGTAATATAAAATTAAAGGTTAATGGTAAATTGCTATTTTGAACTTACATTCCCAAATATTCCTCTACAGACTCAGCATTAGATTTGACTTCAGATTCAACACTGTTAGTATCCCAATTTCTTATTTGGAATTTTTTCAAACTCAAATGTATGAGCATGTGATATGGTTGGATAATTTGTAATATTTAGATTAGGTACCACTATCATCAATATTTCTCTTACTTCTTCCATGCATACTTGTGCTATTGAAGGGCATGAACCTGTGGTTAGGGGGTACTCACCATGGCTTTATTCTCTCTTACAAATTCTCATGGCACTTCAAATACCCTCCTACTTACCCATAAGATTTCTTCCTCTCATAGCCTTACACTTGGCCTAATCATACTTATGCTTATGCAATTATCACTAATAGAATTCCATGCTAAATTACTAATCACATGCTAATGTATACCCCTCCTTTTCCCCATAAGTCATGCTGTTCATGTGCGAAAGAATTTATCCATCCATGGGGAAGTTCTTAAGTCCAGAATTAACCATATGTTTCTTAATCTCTAAAGTAAAGTGATTGAGATACCTTTTTCATGGTTCCCTTATAAATTTGAACCATGCTTCCTCTAGACAAGAGTTTGTAGAGATAGCATAATCCAATATGTAAATTTTGATTACTCTTTTTCCCCATACATATGTCACACATGTTTAGGTAGCTTTCAAATTTGATAAGGCTATCTGATGTTCTATTGACCTAGGAGCCTTTTGTTCATAATTTCCTGAATAAGCTTGTACATATGATGAAAGCCAAGCATGTGAGTGAACAGGTAATTATACAAATAATTTTTCATATAGTGAATCATATAGGTTAGAATATACCCATGTGCACATATAAGCTCTTGGTTCAATATGGTAAATCACAAAGTTATCTTCTACAATACCAACCCAATGTTTAACATTTTTCAAAGATATCCACTCGAGCATCTTTTTACCATCATGCTAACAAGTGAAATGGGTCTTGGAAATGTAACTAAAATGTTGGGGTTCTTTAATCCTTAATTTCAAATGACTACGTACTAGTCATGCACCTAGATGAATAAATAATTGAATGTGCTAACATGTTGACATATCACATGAGTGACCTCATGCTCTCACCTGAGGTATGCAACCTATATCAATTCCTATCAGTTTTGTCATGTGATGGTAGATAGAAATAGTTACTTAGGTGCTTGAGTTAAAATATTTAATTATTGTTATTACAAACATCACTCTAGATTTAGCCATTTGATGCATTCACATAGTACATATAATTATCTAGTATCATAAAATCAAAATTAACACTAAAAACATTTATCACATCAAGACTCACAGATAAAGTATTAGTTCCATTTATCTCATTTGATAAGTTTATAAAGGTACTTCATTCATAAACAAATATCTCTAGATCTCTATCTTGATAGTAACAACACATATACATCCAACAACACTTTCTAATCAAATGTAGGGTATTTATACACAAGATAACCCCTTGTTGGGTTGCATCATTAATACATTATAGATGACAGACTAATGAATATTTTATAAAAATAAATTGTGACAAGCCATTACAATTAACTTCCTTTTGATTCAGGCCTAACAACCCCTATATACTCTCTCTATGCTATATATTTGATTTCATGTTCCTCTTCTCTTATGAATCAATGCTAGATTCATGCTTTAATAATCTTTGATACATCCATGAACTAGTTTTCAACAACCTCTACTTTCCACACTCTTATCCTAGTCTTGCACTTTTTTGAGTCCTATGTATTATGTTCTTAATTCTTCCTTTCCTTGTATTTCATAACTTGATCTTCCATGCCAATGTATTTCATGTCTCTCTTCTATTCCATTCACTCCCATGCTAAGGTCCTATGTGATACTCTCATACCCTTTCATCTTTGTGACATATCTCTAAAATAATTATAAAATATTAATATAAAAATTGGGGTCTAACATGGAGAACATGTTTTCAAAACATTGCCCTACTGCAATTTGAATCCATGAAGGAAATTAGAATTCATGCCTCTATGGCATGCCTCCTTTGATATTCCCCCATTTTAAAGTGGGGAAAGTATCAAATAGTAGTTACCTTACCTCAAAAGGATAAGATAACCATGTAAACTATGAATGTACCATGTAACATATAAATGAAACATATTCAAATGTCAACATATAACAAACATTGACATATTTAAAAGTCAAAGAAGAAAATAGAGGCACGAGGGTCATAAAAAATGAATCATATTAAAATGCTCAAACAAGAAAGATAATATCAAGACAAGATGCTCAAGGAAGTGCATGAATGAAAACATAAACAACCAATATAGACATATCATACTAGTCCCTAGATATATGTGTTAGTGAAAAAATGTTAAATATGTAACATATCAAGTACATTAAAAAAATATAATTGTGGGTAAAGGCATGTGTAAGTACATATATGAGCTCAAACATGATAATGTAAAGTGACCATAACATGATATAACTTGGGTATATTATGATCATGTATGGGTAAAAGTTCTACAATAACCCAAGGATATCATCAAGGGGATGATTTTGTGGAGTCCTCATATAATGTGTGTCATATTCATATGTTGTGTAATTGGTATCATAAGAATCATACCAATCTTATGTATTATTAGTATAGGAAAGATGAAATTTCTTAGCTTATTCTCAAACATGTGATATACCATTAGGAGTATTTATATATTAATAAAAAAATGTGACATACTATGGTTGTGACCTTTTTGGTATGGCATTATTTGTATCCATGTGCATCTCAAATATTCATACCTTATGAACATCCTAGGCTACATGGTTTTCCTTGCTTGAATCTGTATTAGGAATAGTATCACCACTGTCATGATCATTTTGAATTATGTCCTCTTATTGTTTAGTGTTGACCAATAAAGGGAGATCATATGGATTATTTTATGGTGGTTTTAAGATCATTGGTTCATTTGGAAATCATATATCATTTGAAATTTTTAGAACCTTTGGTAATGGTATTTTATCTATTTATTTGTTTTTTTTACCATTATCTTATTTTGAATTGACTTTTGGTACCCATATTTGTTGTTTTTGCACTTGTGCTTTAAGAGAGGTAGTCATAATGTGAGTGGGTTTATTGGTTGATGTATTAATGATATGATGACCCCTACATTTGAGACCTTGTATTTTTCCTTCAATACAAAACAATAATATGTATGATGCCCATGCAATCTATGATATGCCAATAATATTTGGATCTCTATATAGGATGTGGATGAGGTAATTTGATCATTTTGTTTTGAAGCATTTCTCTTAGAATTTCACTTGGACTCTTAGTAGCCTTTTGGTCACTTTTTAAATCACTTTTTATAGATTTATTTTGTTTTAGATTTTCATTTGGATATGAAACCTTGTTGGGTATAACATTGCTAGATGAATATGCAAACACATGAGTAACATTAGCATGTTTTGGATTTAGAGCATATGGAATTTTATTTTATATTAATGTGATATTTGAATTGCAGTATTGATTTTTATTTTGTAACTCTTATATTAACTTATTCATCATTATTATTTGAAATTTAAGGGCCTCACAAGAACAAACCATATGTACCTCAATTTGAATATGCATACATACACCAACTACCTTACCCCTTGAAGGAGTGATATCTTGGACCTAGTTAGAGGGATGATAGTTATGACCCTCCTTAGGTTTATGAGGAGCAAGAGGCTACTTTATATCCATTTTAAATGTTCTAAAATTGATATGAGAATAATATAAGAAAGACATGAAAATACTAGGGAGTAATCAATCATGATAATAACATTCATAATTAAAAATTGTAATATTATGAAGACACATAACAAAGAATCTTAAAATCCTAGATCAATATCTAAGGTTTTGTAGATGAAAGGTTAGATTCACCAAATGTTTAACCCTAAAATCTAGATATGGGGGAATCTAGGGATAAAGGGTTAAAATATAATTGAGGGAACAAGGATTGTAGACTATCTTTAAAGTAGGACAATTATTTTTGAAACTCAAATAAAACATATACTAAATTTAGTATGCTGAGATGATAAAGATAGAAAGTAAAATTATGCTAGATATTGTAATAATAATGAAAAAAAGATACTTAGCTAGTTCTAATGTTAATGTAGATTTGGATTTGCTACAGGTGAAAAGTGGACTAAATATGGATTCTAGAATAGTTATTTGATTATGAAAATTTGACCTCTATAGTTATAAACACTTGAATTGACCTAAGATGGTTGCATTAATGCTACTATCTGAGTTGGACACAGGTGTCCAGTATAGAATACTTTTTAAAATAAGATGTAACTACTTAGATGTTTATAGATTCTATTTCACCTTCACTCTAGTGCATTCAAGTTTGGGCCATGGACTATCACTCCTTGTCAAATAGAAAAACCTTATTTCTTCATATTCATATTGGTTGTGGGAAAAATGGGTTAGTGGGCACACAGATTTGATCTACTCCAAAAGACCCATTTACTAATGAGCACTAACTACATAGTGAATACTATAAAAAAATGGCCTCAGACTTATGTAGTTTCCCCCTACGTTTTAGCTTATGTGTGAATCATGCAATGTTTGATAAGTAAGTATAACAGTGACCGATACTGTAACTTGGAAAATATATCCCTTGGGCTACTCTTTTAGTACTTTAGGCCTATATTTGTGATGTCCCTATGACTGATATGAAAATAGGAGAAAATAGATAAGTTTCTCTCACTTGAGTTCTTGTTAGAATGCTTTTGGTAAGTTGGCTTGTGAGTTATTAGGTGTTTTTCATGTATTTTCTAGGTGAGGAATGAATGAGGGTTGATCTTATATTTATACCAATCCCTTTGGAGAATATCTCACATTAAATCACTTATGCTAACCATAAAAATACTTTTTATTTATAAATTAGACGACCTTAGGGCACTAAACACTTGTGTTGGAATATGAAACTCTCATCAACGCAGATGTCTGAATGAGATCCAAATGTCTAGGTAATTATAAAATAGGTGAAAGTTTATAATTGGTAGAGATATAAGGTAGATAGGTTTATAAAATTCTAGGCAATATATAAAGCTTCGTTCATCAAAATAACATTGGTCAGACTAAGAGATAAGAAGTTAGGCACAAAGGGGTAGTGTATGTGAGACTTTTCATAGTGGGAAAGGTCTAAAAGTTGAAGTTTCATCCATGTTATTTATTTACTAATTTTTTAATATGGAGGTGCTATATAATTCAAAAATAGTGTCTACATCTAGTTAGGTTGAATGAGCAAAAATTGGCCCTAGTTTCATTCACAATTAAATTAGTGGACAATTTGCTTTAATTTTTTATGAAATTGTGGTCAATTGACCCCCAAATTACATCTTATATAGTCAAAATTGGGTTCATTGGGTTCAATTTCATCAACTAATTGTAACCCTAAACTCAAAGACATAATTTAGGTTCATGGGGCTCAATATGGCTCAAATCACATCTTGCTCTTGTAGTAAGGTTGAAGGGGATAAAATTTTCCCTAGTTTCCTTTGTGAATGAATATAAAGAATATTTGGCTTAGAGTGTTATGACAGTGGGGTTGATTTACTTGTAAATTACATCTTATTTACAAGGTTCACAGGGTTGAATTTCATCCAACTTGCATCACTAATTATAACAATCAAATAATTGGCTCAATATGTGAGGAAATATAAGATAATTTATATCCATAAATCACATACTATACTTGTATTTAAGTTCCAAAAGTTCATATTGGCCCCAATTACCTTTGTATTTTCATTTGTGATTCAATTAAAGGGTTGATTAAGCCATATGTTACATCTTATATAATTTATTGATCCATAATTAAGGTTCACAAGGATCAATTTAGCCTAAATAACATATATAATTACACCAATTGACTAATGTATCAGTTAATGAATAATTTAGCCCCAAATCACATCCTCCTCTTATAGTTAGGTTGAACCTGAGCTCAAATTAGTCCCAATTTCCTTCTTGATTTAATTTATTGACTCCCAAATTACATCATATGTAGTCAAAATTAAGTTTACAGGGTTTAATTTCATCCAAATTGCATCAATTAATTGTAACCCTAGACCCCAAACTACAACCCATAATTTAAGTCATAGGGCTCAATTTGGCCCAAACCACATCTATAATTACACCACTTGATTAATTGGAACAATTCATGATAGAATCAAAGCTAATTTAGCCCCAAATCATGTAATGATCTTGTAATTAGGTTTAAGGGGCTCAAATTGGCATGAATTATCTTCTTTATTGAATGAATCAACTATTTGGTTCATTATATGATGACACTAGAGTCAATTTAGCTCAAAATCACATCATATACAATTTAAACTACATTTGAAAGTGTCTTAATTTTTTTAGAATCATGTCATTGATTGCACCATTTAACTAAGTGGCTTAATCTATGATTAAATCAATGCCAATTTAGCCTCAAATCACATTAAATATTCATAATTAGGTTCAAATGGATTGTATAAACCCTAATTACCTCCATAACTAAACCAATCGACTATTTCATTCATTGCATGATGACATTGGAGTTTATACAACCTCAAACCAAGTCATATAAAATCAAACTTGTATATATGTCATTGAACAAAATGATTCTTTTCTTCATTCTCTAATGAAATTGGAGCCAATTAAGGCTCAAATCACATTTTATAATCATAATTAGGTTTAAGGGTCTTAAATTACCCTTGATTGCCTTCAAATTGAACTAGTGGGCTATTTATTTTATTTGGTTATGATACTTGGATCAAGAGCCCCAAATTACATCCTTTATAGTCAAAATTAGGTTCATGAGGATCAATTTCAATTAAATTACATCATCTCTTGCACCAATTCACTCATTTGATCAATATGTCAAGAAATATATGCAAAATTAGCCCCAAATCACATCATATAGTTAGAGTTACTTGTAGGGGATCCAAATCAACCCTAATATCCTCCACCATTCAAATAATTGATGATTTCATATATTTTTTTAACGAATTTGGGCTTGTGTGAACCATAAATCATATTATATATAGTCAAAATTATGTTTGTGGGTGCAAACGCACTAAAATTGCATCACTATATCAATTATGTCCTTTTTTGGTAGTGTATATATTGATACCATCCTCTTTAAAATAAAAATATAAAATTATGAATGTGAATAGATATAAACATAAACATATACACAAACATATATATATATTTGCTTTTATGTGCAATGCCAACATAACATGTATGTGTTATAGTGCTTACATGTAAAAGTGCATACCTATTATAGTGCTTAAATGTTATATTATGTTTGAATTCAAAAACTTATCCTTTTGGCTTGAAAATGGCTTATATTCTCGAGTTAAAGGCTTGGAAATATCAAAATAAAACCAAATTCAAGATTTTTGACATAAAATAATAAAATTTAATTTCCATCACCAAATACACTATGCATTTCAATGAGCTAATTCATAAAATTATTACCATGATGAGAATGCTTTCCTCTTTCCAATATATGATTTAAAAAAAATTGGACTATTATAAGGTTTATATCTTTGTTGGTTCCTAGCTATGACTTTTTTAGGCCACTACATGTGACAAATATACATGCCTTTATATGTTTAAATATTTTTATTTTTATTGATACAAAAGAAAAAAATTATATGGTCACAAACTAGGCCTAATTATAAATGCATTCAAAAAAACCAAAATTTTTTTTTTTTGAGGTAGTTATGAAGGTTGTACAACCATCTATCCATTTTTTTGGTCATTTTTCATGATCTATTTACTTGTAAAACTAATATAAAAATATTCATTATTTCTCTACTAAAATATAGGTCACAAAATAGATGATCTTATCTAAATTTCTACCAAAGTGTTTCAAAAAGTACTAAACTTTACTATAAAAAATAAAAGTTTCTATTTAAATTTTAGATGTTTGACCTATTTATACTTAATCATTTTTAGAAAATAGTGTTTTAGAAACTAGACTCGAAATGCTACAATTCATGTTCTTATACTATCTTCAAATTTTTAGTATAGCCATCTCAAATAATCTACAAAAGTTGAGATTTTTTAGTTTTCAAGAAAAATATGTCCACATATAGGCCCTTTTTGCCCCTAAAATTTGTGCGATTACCCATCTATGTACTATGTACTATGTACCATGTATGTGCATGTATGCACCTACTTCAAAATTTAAAGAATGCTTGAAGTAACTAAGTAGTAACTCTTAATACTAACCTCTATGCTACACTATCCACTTAACTAAAGTCATCTTAAACCTCATAAATATTTGTACCCAAGTTACAAATTTCATGTCAACAATTGGTGTAGAGTTTTGAAAACTTTTGTGCCCTCCACAAAATAGAAAAAAAACTAAATCACAATTCCAAGGAGAAAAAAAGAAAATAGTTTATAAAAAACTAAGTACCGTTTTACATAATATAAATATATGATAGAAATCAACAAATCAAAATAAAAATAAACTTTTGGTTATAATCTAGACTATGGCTAGTTTAATACCACATGAAGTCAATTTAAATTGCACCACAATTTTTAAGCATGCTTTAAAATGGAATTCTCTCAACAAAGTAATCTATCAAAGTAAATTATTATAACTATCTATAAGTATTGTCAAAATCAATAATTGGAAAAAATACATCATGTGGGAATTCAAAATCATTTCGTCAAGGAATTTTTGGAATAAACTTACATGGTTTCTTGGTCAAAGGCACTATCTTGAAAAACTTCACTAAGAAAAATCATAACTTAAAGAATTGAGTTTTTTTAATGGTGATGACATTAAATAGGTGAATGATTGCCAAAAAATGTAGGAAAAAAATAGGTAACAATAAAAATGAAAGGACAAACAAAATCCCACTAATTTTTTATATAAATCATAACATGAAGCATGGAACACAATACTAAATAATGGCGCTGTTCATTAAACCATTCCATATGTCCTTTGAGCCTTATGTGTAACACATTATGCAAATTTCATCGCATTACTTGTTCATTGATTTTTACTACTGTGACATGATTCATATCATGAATTCTATCTACTTTACTATGATGCCATGATTCATATCATACATTACTTAAATATTCTATTCTAAATTTAGTGCCCTGATGCATATCATGCATACTTTACTTCTATGATTCAATGTTATATCTCTCTAACATACATGCCATGATTCATATCATGAATTCTATCTACTTTACTATGACATCATGATTCATATCATCCATTACTTATATATTATATTCTAAATTTAGTGCCATGATGCATATCATGCATAATTTTCTTCTATGATTCAATGTTATATCTCTCTAACATTCACTTCATGTACAATTCAGTGCTACATTCAATACTATGATATAATCAAATTTAAATATTCAAAGTACCACTACATGATTATATCTATCACATATGCTTTCTTTTGAGGTAAATGACTTGTAGGGTATGTTTATCATCTCAAAAGGAGGCATCACAATGGGCTTGATTTGAGCATTCAAGCCTCGTAAGAAAAAAAAAACATATTTGCATCAATGGTAATTTGACTCAACATTTTCAAATTATGGGGGCATGTGACATACACATCTACTCATTCCTACAGTTTCAAATTATAGGTTTCAAATAGTTACAAAAGCTTCAAAAATGGCAAAGTTCAAAAGTTTCAAATTTTCAAAATTACAAATTCAAATGTAATTTCTATATCAATAAAATATAGATGCAAGGGGAATGGTACTCATTCATGTTCATGTTTCTACTATGATAATTTTAAAATTTTTGAGTTTCAGTTTTAAGAGTTGTAAAGTTTCAAATAAAATATATATCTATCTATAGCAGTGTGATTCATATTCATGTTGAAAGTGGGCCATGTTAGAGTCTAGTGACACTAAACATCTATGTTTGAACTTTTTCAAGATGTAATGAGCCACATTTCATGGTTCCACCCCCTCAATTATTATATAGATTACTTTACATAGTAAAATGAGAGTTGGATCATAAAATATTTCCACCTTAAGAGCATTAAATGCTTTACAAATTGATACTTTATTACTCTCAATTTTCTATAGTTTTAAAACTTCTGTAAATTCCTCAACAAGGGGTCATGCAAAATTCTTCATCTTCAAGTTACATGGAATTTAGATTGCATACTCTCTTTTTTAAGTTTTTTTCCCACTAAGACATATTGCATGACCAAAATTCTTATCCAAAGACAAAGTGTGCATACACACTCATGTTCACATCTAATTTACTGTAGCAATTTCACTTTGTTGCATTACTATGGGGGAGGGGGTGGAGGCGATAGGGGGGACTGTAGACACATAAATTTAATTATTAGGTGTTTGAAAATGTTTATTCTTGACATCCTTACCCTTACTTGGTCTAGTTTCTATTTTACTAATCCATAATCTATATAGGAGCCTTCACTATATTAAAACCATTGAAAATATCATACATACATCCCTATTTCAATTAAATTTATCTCTAATTCATTTATAGGTTCCTATCAAATATGTCCCTAGAATTTCTATTCTTCAGAGACAACTCTTCACCAGGTAGACAAGGGTGCACTGTGTCCTTGTCCATTAGTGTGGCCTTATCCCCCACACTCCAAAAATCAATTTTCCAAATCAAAATGTTTCACAATGGCTCTTCCACATGTTTTATAATGTTGGTTATAGAAAATATTCCAAAGCTTCCCATATATAAACACATAAGGACACTCATTACACTCCCCACTAGATCTATCTATAAATCACTTGACACTTTGAGTGAAATAGAATTACTTATTCCAATTTCAATTATTTAATATTATAATTATCACAGGCCAAGTCTAAATTTAATTTATTATAGGTCAAGGCATCCATTGTTAAGTATCTCAAGTAATCATCTATTTATAACCATATAGTCGCACAATCATAGATAACATAATCACTCTTGGAGGGATAACTACATTGTCTTAAAGCCCATTTGGGATATGTAGGTAGCAATCAATTAAAATAAATTTATGAGTTAAGCTTGGATATTCCTCTTACCCATTACACCCCTTTGAAATCAATCTCTATATTATTTATTGTGCAAGAATAAGAGTTTATCTTTTGCATGTCTTTTACGTGGTATATCATCACACATAAATAAATAATAAACCCTTGTAGGTATTTGCACACACACAAATTATAAAATAAAGCACACAATCAACCAGGATGTGGCCAAAGTCAATAGACAAGGTCTTAGTACAGCCCTATCCTTCTCCTATAGACTTATCTTAATGAACAAAAACTATTACATTCAATCACTACATAATTTTTCAGGTCTTGACAAGTAGTTTCTAGTCATATTTATATTGTACAATTATAATTAAATCCATTTTTAAGATGTTCACACATACTTAAGTTCATTTAATATTTTTTCCAAATTCTATATTTTGTAAAGTTTTGTAGCATGATGTATTTTACTGTAATAATATCTATATATGTTATCATTTTAATTTCAGTAGTTTAATTCCATTAGTTTAAGATCACTTAAATTAAATCGAGTTAAACAGTTATAGACATATGATCATGGATTCATAGTTGGCTTTAATGGAATTGTGGTGCCATTTTATTCTTATTTGTTTTCACATTATGTTTTCTAGACTGTTTAATTTCTTTAATTTGATGGATTCTCATATATTTCATTTTCTTGAATGGTTTTTTTTCTTATTTCTCCAAGGAGTTTATTTTATTAACACTTTATTTAATTTTAGTTTTATGTGCATAATTTACTTTTATTTTTATTTTTCATTTGTTTTCATATGTCCTCAAATATTTTATTCATTATAATCCATATAAAGTAGATGTTATATGTCCTTGCCTACATTTCCATGATACATGTCATGCATCTATCCAAGGCAAGGACCCATGTGTGTTATCTTATCTTTATTATATATCTCTCATCAAATGAGCATAGCTTATACTATATTGTCACTTCATTTATGATATACTTCCTATCAAAGGGGTATGATAATTAGATACTTTGATATATCTTGCCCATATGAGGGCATGTTAA
Organism: Torreya grandis; assembly: GCA_037957365.1. NCBI lineage: Eukaryota > Viridiplantae > Streptophyta > Pinopsida > Cupressales > Taxaceae > Torreya > Torreya grandis. The sequence goes on along the minus strand of JARHVA010007073.1, from coordinate 323,576 downwards.
TTACATTGGGTCATAATACTCACCCCTTTTCCCATTACATTGGGACATATCAATTTCCTCTTCCTTTCCATTCCCTTAATTGTATTTATTCATTGTTTGCATGTTAGTCCTGGTTTATCAATGAGATTTTATGATGATATCTTTCTATGACTACATATATGTGTTGCAAATGTGCTTTAAATGATTATTGCAACTTTATTTTTTTTATTGATGTTGAATATGGTGTACACAATTTTTTATTTTGATATGAGTGATATTTTATAACATATCTTACATCAAAGGGGGTGGAGATGGTTAGATTTTTCCATTTTTCGATTACGATGTCTCAAAAGGTTATAAGATGTCAAAATGTTTTAAACAGGTACCGTATGTTTTATTATTTGGACAAGAAACATATTTTCCCACATGCAATGGGTTAATAACATATAATTTTTGTAGTTTTCACCACCTGAAAATGGAAATTTAGGCCAATGATAATTCTAAAATATTTACCCCTTGGTAGTTGAAATTAAGCCCCAAAATAGTTTCACAGTCTTAGAAATGACAACATGGTTCACATGCTACCAAGTGTATTTATTAATAATAGTTATTTTCATGTTTACTTTATTTCATTTGGTTGTACATTATTATAAAATTATCAAGACATTGATATACATGTATATATTCAGATTTTATCATATGTATGCTCAATATGTTGACACTAGAACATTGATTGAGCATTCATGAAAAATCAAGGAAAAAGGTTTTCTCTTTTAACAGGTTGTTGGAGCTAGACTCTAGTAGAAGATAACATTGAGCTCATCCTTTTTTATTTTATATCACTTTCATATTAGGAAATAACTTTGAGCATAACCTACAAGTAGTTAGGAAACTATCATAAAAATAATATCCACCTAAGTTATTTATATTACTTTAATGTACATGTACACATGCACAATAAAGTGGGGAATTATGTAAATACCCAATTTTGGTTCAAGGCTTATAATTATAATGTTATTATTGTGTTTTCACACACACACACACACACACACACACACACACACACACACACACACACACACACACACACACACACACACACACACACACACACATATAGAGAGAGAGAGAGAGATCTTTGGTTTAGATTAGGCTCTTATTATGACATTTCATATTATATTATGTGGCTTGTATTGATTTCTTCTTGAATGTTTCCTAATCTATAATTTTTCTTTCTCAAGATTCACCTAGATGTCTTGCAATTATTTTAGGTCTTTTTTTCAAGTGTTTTCCATCTTTAATTTTTTTTAAATAGTTCAAAAGTGGTCAAACCATTTTTGGGTCCATTGTCCCTTCTCCCCTATCTTCACCATGTTTGATTGTGTATAATTGTCATTTTATCCCACTTCAATGCGGGTAGTTTACATGCCAATATGTATTGATTTGAATTCAAGAAGTCTATATATATACACAAACACCCTAGTATATTAAAAATAAGTATCAATTATCATGAGATCATATTGAATCTTATATATTACACTTTTAAGAATGACATCTAGATATTTGTTTTATTGATTTCATTTATGCATACTTGTACCAAAAGAAGGTCTAAGTGAATGAGAATATAATTTCATTTTATAAACCCATGTCTCACATGATAAAGGTGAAAGGTAGATAAACATTTGCATGTATACATACATGATCATTGATTGGTACACTATAAACCTTTTGTAAAGCTTAGTCAGTTCCTTCAACCAAAACATCAAAATTTTATGTGTTTCTAAGTGTGTACTTGACCCCTAATGAAGAAGAAAAGATTATGTCAATTTTATTATCAATGAGAGGTTTCTAGACATCTATTATTGATGAATGATTTCAAACATTTTCATCCTACATCCATTTACACAAGTATTATATAAATTTGTTGACCACTTCTAAGTGGATTTTTGCTTTTGGAACACTTTGTTTTTGGTCCTAACGGTATAGGGTCATATAATTTTGGTCATTGTCTCAAATAATTTCATGATTTTTATGGGTTTTTTTTATGCTTTCACAAAGCCTTATTTGCATTTTTAGGCTATGTCATAATCTCAGTGAGTTAGAATTGGGTATTTATTTATCCATTTCTCTTGTAAATTCCCATTTTAGGGCACTTTCACTCATTTTTCCTCTTCTATATTTCATGCATTACTATTTTTATATCGTATATACTTGTGTGCCATTGTTTTATACAGTTATTGTTGGTAGGATTCTTCAGTATAAGATAGTGTTACATAGAATTATTGCAAAGACTCTAGCTTTACCATAGTAGTAGAATAAATCTCCAAGTCGATAGGACAAAAGATTTTACCATATTGGGCAATGTGGTAAGGTTTGGAATTTTTTGGTAACATAAGGAACACTATATGAAGAAGAGACACGTCTTAAAAAGACATATTTATTGGATTGTGAAGGTACCTAGTCAATACTTATATTGATGCAGTGTAGACAATAGAGATGTATGCAAATAGAGGATAATATAAGAGAATAGGAGAATATATGAGATACAAAGCATAGGGATAAAAAGTGAGGTATAGATAAAAGACATCTCCAAAATGTAATAGATGTTTTATGCTTATATATGAATAAAGAAAGATAGAGTAGGAAATAATTGTGTAATGTGTCTTGTGTATGTGGATGTATGAAACTACTTCAAAATTTAATAAATGCTTGTACTAACTAAGTAGTAACTCTTAATACTAACCTCTACGTTACATTAGATTTAATGCAAGTCATCTCAATCCTTATAAATATTTTTACTCAATCCAAAGATTTTATGTCAATACTTGGTAGAGTGTTTTGACAACTTTTGTGCCCTCCACATAAAACAAAAACAACTAAATTAGGGTTTTAAAGGGAAAAAAGAAAAGAGTTTCTAACAAACTAAGGACCCTTTTAAATAATAGTAAAAGTATGGTAAACATCAACAAAGCAAAATAAAAAGAAACCCTTCGTCATATTTTGGATTATGTCTAGTTTAATCTCATAGGAAGCCAATGCAAATTGTACCAAATTTTTAAACATGCTTTCGGAAGGAATTCCTTCAATAAACTAAACTATCAAAATAAATTATTCTAACTATTTACAAGCATTGTCAAAATAAGGAATCAGAAAAACTATATCACGTTGGGGATTCAAAATCATTTCCACATAAAATACTTTTAAAATAAATTTTTGAAGTTTCGTTGTTAAAGACAAAATACACATATACTTTTAAAATGAATTTTTGAAGTTTCGTTGTTAGAGACATTATCTTGAATAACTTCACTTCCAACAATCATAACTTGAACAAATGAATTTTTAAACGGTGATACCATTAAATAAGCGAACGATTGTAAAAAGACAAACAAAATCCCAATATCAAATTAAAGCTAAGACAATACTAAACAATGATGGTGTGCATTAAACTCATAGTGTCTAGGCATGCTTCAACACATGTTACCCAAGAGGAATTGAACTCATATCATATCTTATTTTATGTCAATTTATTCAATTGCCATTACACACCAATTAACTTCAATTTAAATTCTTAGTTGAAAGCTTATTTTTATTAGCTTAATTTCTCCTTTCGATTTCAATATTAAAATGACTGTCTCAAGAGAGAGAGAGAAAGGAAGGGAAAAAAACTAGAAAGACCATGTTTAGTGCCGGCCGTCAAAATTGCACACCGCAGACAGCTTATTGTTGATCCGGTAATTTCCATTACAATTCCAGAACCTTTTTCCAGGCAGAGCGAGAGGAGAGATGTTCCCACCATTCATTCACATGTTTCCTCTCTTTAATCAGATATCCCTTCCCTATCTTATCCACCATATTGTGAGTAAACGGAAGATGGCTCAGATCCGCCAGGCTGAAGAAATCCCCTGCCAAATATTTGGACTTGGAAAGCCTTTCTTCATAAACGTCCAACACTTTGGCCACTTTGGGTTCATCCCTCTCAACAGCCTCCAAATCCACAGGAAGCCCCACCTTTGGGGCGAAAAACAAATTACCCACCAACGTGTATATTGGCTCCGCATAATTCTGCGCCTCCACTTCCAGCCATTGTTCCACCATCGCCCTCTCTTCCAGAGTCTTCCCCAACAGCGGAGTTCCCTGTCCTTCATACTTCATTGCATAATACCTTATTATCGCCCTCGACTCTGCAACCAAACCCCAACCATTATAATCAATCGGCAACTCAATCTATAATAATAAATAGCGAGCAATCACACATTAAAATAAGCATAACAAAATTATTTTCTGACATTTCAATCTCACTACTAATCCATCTTTAAGAAAGAGAAGATTAAAATCAATAATAATTACCAAAGAGAATGAGATCTCCATCTTGAACTGCTGGTACTTTTGCAAAGGGCTGTATTTATAAACAAGAGTGTCACAAACCATTGAAGTTGGATAATAATTATGAGAGTCTTCTGAAATCAAATATATAGATAAAATTAAGTTATAGGGTTTCTCTTCACTAAAGAGATAGAAGTCCATACTCACCAAAAGAGAGGATAGTTACAAGGAGAGGATAGGGTGGAGAGGAGAAATAAATTGGTTAAAATAGGTAAAAAAGATGAATGGTATAAGGAAAGACGAGGCGAGAAATGTCTCGCCTAATTTATTCTGGAAGACTATCACAATATATCATAAAGTAGATTATGATATAGAAATCAAATAAATATAATAACAAACTTGTGTATGTAATAATTATACCTGCAGTGCAAGATATTCAGGGGTTTTGTGAGCACCATTGGTCATGTCCACATCAACTATTTCAAATTCTACACCCTTCTCCACCAGACAAGCCAGTACTCTTCTTGTGCATGAAGCAAAAGGAGGTCCATACACCTTCACAACCATTTCTGTGATGTTAAGTGCTATCACAACAATGCAAATCAAAAATACAGCATGTACTGTGGAAAGATTGCAGCACTTGGGATTTATATGTAGACAATTTGCATGGCACTTCTGTTATATAAAAAATTATATTCTCCATTCTATGGCTATATTCAATGGATTCATTGACGGCCCACTCCACTGGGTACGCTCTGAACAATTCTTATCCAGAAACTCTGAACGGAATCGTCCGTTCTTCCCTGCCAAATGTGAATCTTCCATTTGGCTTGTTTTTAATTTCTTTTCCTGTATAACACGAAAGAAAAATAAAATCTTTAATTCGAGGCGGCGCGCGGCGAACTATGAGAGCAATCTAAAATGGGAAGGGCGGGTCACTCATTTCAATTTTAGTGGCATGTGGAATCAAATTGATTCAAAGCGACACGTTAAGCATCTTAAAATATATGATACAGATAAACAAATAATAGTAAAGGAAATATACATTAAAATATAATGAAATTTTTAAAAATTTAATGATAATTTTTTAGTTAATATATCTTTGGAAAAAAATATTTTTTGGACAACTTTGTTAAGAAAAATGATACAGATAAAAAATCATATTAGCATTAAATATTTTAATAAAGTATAATAATATTATGTAAAACATGCCTTATTTTTTGTGGTAAGCTTATTAGCTGTGTTAGCAACATCCATTAAGTAAGAGAGGTAGTAACAAGTGACAAGGATATAACAACATTAAAAACAAGATAAAGAAAGTTGAAATGAAAGGAAATGGAAAATTATAACAATGCATGACGACATATGAAAAGGATTGAAGAGAAAGAAACTGTAAAAGTAAACTCGCAATAAAAAGTAAAGTAGATAGGTGAGACAAAATTGAGAAGTGGAATGTAGCCTTTGTTGTTGCTGCTGCTGCTTCTTCTTCATCTTTTGCTTTGAACGTAGGCACTAACTTTGCTCATTTTTTTTGGAATTAGATTGAAAGAAGAGGTTAGTGTGACACAAAGGGTATACTTTACTTTTATTTATTTTTTCTAATTTTAATGTACACATGATCTTGCATTATTGTTAATTGTTCGAAAAAAAGGAAGCAAAAATAAAACTCTTGCAAGGAGCACACACTTGAGAAAACACAGTGCAAATAAAAACCCATGGTAACTTCTAAAACTTCAATAAGCGTTGAAAAAAATTAAGGATTCAATTAGATCAATATAACAAGGAAATTGAGGGAAGGTGTGAGCTCAAGGAACAAGAGGGTGATAATGAGGATATTGATACTTATGCATCTTCTATCTATTTGTTGTGCATTGTAATGTGATAATCTTACTAATTTTGAATGTTGCCTTTTTCTTGTATCTTTTCCTCTCTTTCTTTGACTGTTATTCTAACAGTTTCACACTACATAAATAAGGAGTGAAAAGGAGCATTGTAATGTTTTTCTGAAGGAAAGAAGCTAATTAATTCAAATTGAAATAAGGGTTGCAGGGCATGATGGGAGTGCATATTATTATTATTATTATTATTATTATTATTATTATTATTATTATTATTATTATTATTTGATTTAAGTATTTTGGGAATTAATGTAAAACTGTAAGTAAATAAAAGAATTGAGTATATAAATCCAGGAATAAAATACTACAATATCAACAACCACTGATTTGTACAATAATTGATTTGTTTTTTAATCTTATAAATAACAATGAATTATAAAGGGTATACTTAACTATAAAATGACTGATATGGACAAATGGTAGGTCAGGAAGTGATGCAAGAGCATGGTGCAGTGTCATCAACAAAGAATAGGTGTCAAAACCCTTTTTAGATAGAAGCATGACCCTCTTTGCCAATATTGCATTGTGCTATTGATATTTTATGCAATTTTATTGACTCTCTACAGATGAAACAATGAAATTTGGGGCATACCTTCTCTCTTTTTGGGAAGACTAGGCCTACGTGATCAAGACATGGATCATCCTCTATGCTTCACTTTGACTTATTTCACTATAGATCCCTAAGCCTCCATACTTGCTAGGGCTTTGACAAACACAAGTGTAAGAAGAGTGGTGTTACTAGGATAGGCTAGATGTGACCTCAACACCCCATGTGTGGAGCATTACCTACATATGAATACCTCGAATGGGGATCAATCTTGATGTAGTTCTCCTAATCTAAGTGTTGGTGCAAGTGAGAGTGATGCTAGTATGCCTAAGTATGAATTCTAAATTAGACGTTTTGAGTATGACTTGAAATTAAAAATCTAAGTAAAAATAAGCTATAGGCTATTGTAAATAGATGTATGTAGAAACAGGAGTAAATAGGGATCATTAACCTTAATTTGCATAATTATTTCTAAGCTTTCTCATGAGAATTTCCATCTAAGGGATAAATGAATGAGAATGGTATTTATATAGTGTTATGATGCTTGTCAAGACATGAAATGATTTTAGGTCAACCCTAGGATCTTTTAGGGAGTGGAAATATATCCGTTAGGGGTGAAAGAAGCTAAGGATCAATAGTGTTTCCCCCTTTGCCAATAATGCACTATGCTATAGACCAAAGGAGCCATGATATTGTCCAAGTGGCTAACACGTGTGAAAAAATATTAAGGTTTCCTAGGTGATGGCTCAATATAGCTTTTATTATGTCTGGGCAAGGGATAGACGTGCATAGAAGCTATAAAATGATAAAAAGAGACCCTAACATAGATATAGGTCTAAACTAAGGATAGGGTGGTCTCAAGTGACACTCATTGCATAAAATGACTTTTTATATGAATGCATTCCCTCCTTTATTTTATAAATGTAACAAAGTGAAATGACTAAGATAAAGGAAATAGAAACATACCTAAACTTACCTATGAGGTGAAGCCCATGAATCTAGGTTTGAGTCTGCAAATTATGATCCATTACATGTCCTGCAAATGAAACATATATTAATCAATACTTAATAAATATCAAAATCAAAGACACAACAAAGTAAAGAGATGTGAGAGAGAGGAAAAGACCAAATACATCTCACTAGGTATGTAAACCAATATAAAAACCTAGTGAAATCCTAGTGTATGTGTATAGATAATGATCAAATGATGAATATCTTGGACTAGGATGATGGCTTACCCAATCCCCATGTGTGGGTGGCTCAAGAACTCAAGCTAGTCTTGACTCCATCATTACCCACCCCTATTCAATGGATCATAATCTGTGAATAACTTGGATTAGAATCATGAGTTCTCCAACCCTATTATTTAGGTAGATCAAGAACTCAAGTAGGTTATGACTCCATCATTTCCTACCTATGTGTACTAGATGAATCTTAAATTGAAACTGTGTGATGCCATGAAATTGTATAATATGGCTCTAGGCTACTCAGAAACTATGAAATGTAAAATGACTCAAGGGCCATTTAGGAACTTGGGAATGTAAAATAGCTCTAGGCTACTTGGTAATGTAAAATAACTCTGGGCCACTTGAGAATGACAATCATTACAAATAGATTGAGGCATTGATCTAGTGCAATCTTGGTACAAAATTGGTTTATATGGTGTCTAAAATATACAACATGGAGAATGACATCGAGTTGTCATTCCATCTGAGAGATATGATACAAAATTGATCATATGGAAAATAATGTGCCACACACATTGCACCCAATTATGATATATGTACATATGGATTCTAGACTTTATATTAATACATGCATGAGCATATCTAAACTAAAATAAGAATGATCATGCCATGCATGATGCCCCCAATTTGAGTAAACCTATGTAATTTTATGTAAAAGTTGAGCATATACTAGCATATATGATCATTTATGATTAGGCTTAAAAATCTAAACTATACCTACTATACCTTTCTAACCATTATGTAATTTTTTATTTTTGAGGCTACTAGACAATAGTATAGTGGGTGGACTATAATGCACTAAACTCCTGGTATTGTACTGTGTTATTGTCTAAAAGTGTTATTTATGGGAAAAATTGATACTAATCTATGTATACCAATATTTCACTATACTTTATTAAGTTCAAGCTTTGTAATTTGTGTTTGCATGCTATGAAATGTGTTTTGAGTGCACTAGGATGACCCGATCTTTGTGACAAACCCCTATGAATGCCCTCTTTTTTAAGGGAAGTTGTTTAACCTCTTCAATAATTGTCTTTAAAAGAAAATATATGCATAATATGTGTTAGAGTAAAAAATATATGACATCTGCATGATAAACCAATATAATGTGTATACATGACATCTAAATGTAAAGGAGATTGATCATAAGTTGGCAATGTATGATGTATGTTAGATACAACATTCACAAGGTTTTCAAGATAGATATAACAATGTAAGCATGTATATGAACAATAAATCTCAATATAATTTGAGTAAACTACTTGAGGGTATGAGGCATGATTTCCATCAAGGTACCCAAGGAAGAAGGGGAGATGCATGAGGTCCCTTATGGAATCGTAAACTGAATGTGAAAGCAATAATAAAGAGACAAGTTTCATGAACATTAAACATACATGAAAACATACATACAAACACATGAGGCACACAAAGTAGGCCAACGAGCTATAATATAAGGGACATGGGCACATGTCACTAAGTCTAAGAAAAGACACACATAGAATGACATGTTTAAATGTCTGCATTCACAAAAGAAAACTCAAGTTTGGCTTAGATCCACATGGAAGGACATGTTCAAATATCCATACACACAATCAATAAGCACACATAAGTACATGGGCACATGTCTAAATCATACACAAAATGAAAGGAATTGGCTTAGAGCCATAGAACAATGGTATTCAAATGCCCTCAAGTAGATGTAGAAGCAAAAAAACATAATCAAATCTAAACTAGTAAAGTTAAAAATGAAAGTATGCCTAATCATATGGTATAAATCCATATAAGAGAAAAAATGTACATAAGTTGAGTCTGGAATAGTAGTAGCTAGTAATAAATCAATGTAGTATAGGATGATCAATATTAAGATATAATCAGTGCTAAATCAATGATATGCAGTATATAAAGGCATAACCTGGTAAATTAGAAGTTATGTGTATGTTGCTCCCAATGGACTGATATGCCAATGCTAAATATGTTTATATGTGTATGTTCCCCAATGGAGTAATAGTAACAAATCTAGATTTTCTTGGATGACCCAAGTCCTATGATAGTATGTGAACATCTAAAGGAGTAAGTGAAGCATGTATGTAGGATAAAACCAAATACACTTACATAGATAGCAAATTTAGTACCTAAAAAATAGATAGAATGTAAACATGGAAATGCATACAATATAAAATTTGTATTTTCTAAGCAAATATTTGAATGTTTTTATATTTTTGAACATATTATATTATTTTTGTGTTTTCAGAGTATAATCTATGTAAAATCAACATGAAATGAAAATATATTCAAGGAGAAAGATAAAACAAACTATGTACATGTAACACTAGAGAACAAACTAACTGATGAGTCTTACAAGAGACTCACTATCAAGGTGACCTATATCAAGTAAAGGAAGAGTGACCACATGTGGTGTGTGAGGAAGTATCTAAGATCTAGGAACTAGATGTACTAAATAATCCATAGCTAAAGTTGACTGCAAAGTATGGCTATGAATCTATGGAGTTGACTAAATTAGCTTGTGAACTTTGGGGCTCCTTAAGACCCATCTAGTGGAACAAGTTATAATTGGTGTGGATGCTCTATGTGGAGTGTTTTGGGGACTCAATAACACTGATCTGGGTGGGGATGTGTTAGAGAGGGGCTCTCTAGAATCCATAACATGTCATTGACATAGGGGTTTCTCTAATAAAGGTCTTCGTGGGAGAATGTATATACATGGTAATGTTGTAGAAGTAGACCTCACTTGTAATGGTGGCTCAATTTATATCTGAGGTGTGGTAATAGATGGAATTGCTAATAGTGACTACTATGTAATTGACTGTAGAGTAGGTAAAGGATACTCATATGGAATGCCCTTAGTAGTAACACCCTGGTTATCATGTATATACATAAGACATCTTTGTATGGTGGAGGGGATGGCTCAAAGCCATTATATCCAAGCCCTACCCAATAACATATCAAATGTTTAGGCACTAGGTACAACTATGAATATAATGGCCACATATGTGAGACTAACTTATAATGGAAGTATTATCTCCACAATGGAGATCTAGACATGACGACTAAAGCCATCAATAACTATATTTGTCAAAGTAATATCTTGACTTAAATAACCCAAGTGACATAGAGTTTTATTAGTATACATATTAATGCTTGACCCATTTTCAACATGACACTCTAAGTTTGATGATGATTAATGTAAGCTCATACAAAGAGTGCATATAAATCTAAGTCACTGTAAATTATCTCTTAGTCTGATAAAGTGATAAGAGGTCTAGTTGGCATTGTAGTATGATACACACCAATGTTATTATGTAGAGGGTGTGTGTTTATTATATGAGTATGATAAGATGCTAGTGGCCGATGTGCCTGATAAGTATAATGAACACCTAAAGTGTCTATTGTCTCATTAGTTGCATTTTTTGGAAATGGATTAGAAAATATTTTCATTACTATTGCCTCAATTGGTTTTGATTTGGGTGTTTCTATATGGGTGCTCACATCAATGATATTAACATCTATCAAATCTTGGATCTTATGTCATAAGCTAATACATCTATTCATAATATGGCATGGGGCCCTGTGATAATCACAAAATGTATTGGAACCATATTTATTTGGAATAGACCTAGTCATATCAAACTCTTTGATAAGAGGGAGAGATATGACATTGCATTCCAAAGGTTTTTGGAGAATACGAGCTGGTGATTTAGGAAGATTATTAAAAGGTATCCTTGGAGGAGTTGATAAAACCACATGAGGAGTTGGCTTTGAGGCTATGTTAACTATTAGTTTTTGATCATTCTTTTTGTCATTGGGCCTCACCTTATATATGATCTTATTTAAACTCTTATTAGTGGAATCTGATCTGGATGTGTACTTTAACTTTCCCATGGAGAGAAGTTTGACCTCTCATTCTTACATGGTATGTCACAAATCTATAAATGATGGAAACCTTTTGAGTAATATAGATTCATATAATGTTGGTAATAAACTTTTCTTGAATATGTCTTGGAGATCTCTATCTACCATGGGGATCATCACCTTTTTTAATATGGTTTTATATCGCAAGACATATTCATCTATTGGCTCATTAGATTTTTGCTTTAGTTGATCAAATTGAGCATATAAAAATTTATCATTGGTTTTGATTGGAAAGTGTGCCAAAACTATATCTATGATTAGACTAAAAGATGTAATGGAATAATAAAAGATATCATAGAATGATTTTAATCCATCATCCTTTAATTTATGAGGGACCAACTTAATCATGATCCAATCATTCGACACCTATTCTAAACATGTTGTGTGGAAAGAACATAGATGATGCTTTGGGTCACCCTTACCATCATATAAAGTAAGATTTGGTGCCAAAAATCTATATGGCAAAGGATTTGTTGCTATATGATGTGCCAATAGTGTATGTAGGAGAACATGAGAGTCCAAGGCATGATATGGTCTAGTGGTACCCTAGTCAAGATGTAACATATTGGCCTACAGAGAATAGATCTCCTACCTAAGATATTTTAAATGTATAAAGGAGGGATGTGTACTATCCATAGGAGGTGTTTCCACTAGTAAGAGTTGACTAGTTATAGTAGGTTATTGTAGAGTAAGAGTTGCCCCAATAGTCGGTGTAACAATATTAACATATGTGTAGTTAGAGGATTGACCAAGTTATGTGTTATTTATTTCCAATATAGCTTGAAAAATATGTGCATCATCATGGGGTTGTTCCCAAAGTCTATCTCTAAAACTTTTTAAGATTTTATCCTTATTGATTATAAGATTATCAACATCAAGGGGGAAGTGTGTCCTGAGTCTCATTTTGTGTATCATTAAGATCTTGATTTTATTGCTCATGTTTTGATTTATTATCATTGAAGTCCACATAATCAAGATGTGAATGATAAATTGGGAGATTTTTAACTGGTCATTTATCTATGGTATAAGTTTAAACACATGGAATCTGGGTATGATCAATAGGATTACCACTAAGCCTATCACTTCTTCTTATATGAAGAGATATAACTTTTTCAGATGGCATATAGTAATCAATACAAAAGAGTGCCACTAAAATAGAATATATGAAATCTAAAAATCCTAACACAACAAATGAAAACATGAAGAATAAGGATACAAACATTAAGAGCATCTAGGGATAGGGTTTTGGCACTATTTGAAGTAAGTCAGGTTCACCAAATGATTTAATTATTTTGGGAATTAGTATAACACTCTAACTAGATAAAAGAGGTGAGTATATAAATCAAGGAATAAAATACTATAGTATCAAAAACCACTTATTTGTGCAATAATTTATTTATTTTCTTCGATTATAAATAATAATGAATTATAAGAGGTATACTTAGATGGAAAATATGATCAAGATAGACAAGTGGTAGGATATAAAGTAATGCAAAAGAAAGGTAGAATATCTTTAGTAGAGAATAGGTGTCAAATCCTCTTTGAATAGTGACATGACCCTCTTTTCCAATATTGCACTGCACTATTGACCTTTTGTGCAGTACTATTAACCCTATGCAAATGAACACAATGAAACTTGGGGCAGACCTTTGCTTTATTCTAGGAAGTCTGTGCCTACATGACTGAGACCTAGATCATTATCTATGATTTGTTTTGACTAATTTCACTATGAAACCCTAAGCCTTTATGCTTGATAGGGTTTTCACAAACACAAGTGTATGAAGAGTGGTGTAAGTAGGATAGGCTAGACATGACCTCAACAGTCCATATGATGACTATTACCTATAAACCAATACCTTGAAAGGGAATCAAACTCGATGTAGTTCTCCTAATTTAAGTGATAGTGCAATTGAGAGTGATGTTAATATCCCTGAGTATGAATGCCAAATTGAATGTTTTGATTATGACTTGAAATTATAAATTTGAGTAAAACTAAGATCTTGGATATTTTAGATGGATGTATGCAAAAATAGGGGTAAATAGGAATCAATGACCTTAATTTTCATAATTGTTTCTAATCTTTTTTATGAGAATTACCATCGAAGGGATAAATTAATGGGAGCGGTCTTTATACAGTGTTATAATGCTTGTCGAGACATGAAATGATTCTAGGCCAAACCTAATATGGTTTGGGGAATAGAAATGTATTTTTTAGGGGAAAAAAATGTTAATGGCCAATAGTTCTACCCACTTGCCAATAACACACTATACTATAGACCAAATGGGTCACATTATTATCTAGGTGGATGAAACATGTGAAAAAGGATCAGGTTTGCCTTGGTGATGGCTCAATAAATATTTTAGTTTGTCTGGGAAAGGCATAAATGAGGATATAAGTTGGAAATGATCAAAAGACACCCTAAGATAGGTCTAGGGCTAAGCTAATGATAGGATGGTCTCAAGTGACACACAAATTGCATAAAATGACCTTTTATATGACTAAATTCTTTTTGTTGTGTTAATGGCAAAGTTTTGGGTTTGAGAAGAAGAGAGAAGATGGAGTATAATAAATACAAAAAATTTAGGGGAGCCAATGTGTTGAAGTCAAACAATTTTTCACATGTAAATGTGTTGAATAATTAAATAATATTTTTTATTCTGAAGATACAAAAATATATATTCAAGACATCAAAGCTCTACCAAAGGTGCAATGTCAAAAAAATGTTAAAGCTTTGCCAAAATACCAATCATATGATGTCTTGACATACATTATAATGGTTTTAAATACTATAATATGACCCAAGTTACAAATGAAAATAATATATCTTGCATCAAATTATTCATACTTATGTTAAGGAAAAGCCTTGCATAAGCATTGATCAATACATGTCAAAAAATTTGGTCTTGCATAATGATGCATAAATAGTAGAATATTCATAGGAAAATTGAAAATAATTGAGGAAATATGTAAAAAATAGCTTCCATAAGTGATAATGGCTCCAAATAAGATGATTTCCCCATGTATTATCAATGAAGACTAAAACTATAATTAAATTTGTTCGAATCTTAGACGTGTGGCATATAATATTTTTTCCCAACATTCAATGAAAATATTTATTTTATGAAATACTTGATAATATATGGTGGGACCTTTTTGATCAATTCTTTACTTTTGATGCATACATAGAAATATATTTTAATAGAGATTTACTTGAGAGAAAATGTTGGAAATCAACAATTGTTATCCATATAGAAAGCATTTCTAGGTTGTGGGTGTTCAATATGTTATCATTATGAGAAGGAATGCATTTTTTTCATTATGTTAAATTACTATGGAAGGTTCCTAATAAAACTCCCAATGGAATTTGTAACAACATTGAAGAGTTGTCCTTTTTTTACTCAATCTTGTTTCTTTAATAGACTTAGCATATTTCTGCTAACAATAATAAGATATTTATTCTATATAGGTGCATCTTCCAATCCTCAAATTTTAGATAAAATGTTTCTAATATTAAATAATGTGATGGAAGTGGTAAAACTTCACCAAATAGTTGAACCATATGATTTTCCTATATACATTCCTATGTCTATAACTAGAGATAGTTGGCCTAAGTTTCTAATCAAAAATATTGATCTCTCTCTAAATGGGACATATTTGTGCATGGGGAAAGCCCTTGGAAAATGTTCATCGGTATGGGATAACAATTTCGGGTTTTTATTTCAATTCGTGAATCCCACATACAACATATAGAGAATAATCCATGTGAAGTATTACAAATTCAATAATGATATTTATGAACACATCCATAATTGATCCATTTAGATTAATACAGGTTCATAATTGGTTTAGTCACAAACTATTACACTTCGATCCAAGTATTGATCAATTATAAGGTTGCTCCACATAGATATTTGGGGTAAAAGCAACGTAATCATATTATGACACACATTTTATAATGTATACATGATTTAATCAATTAAATATATCACTCGTTCACCATGTATGAATGTTATATTAATGTGCATTATTACATGAAGTGATTAATGCAGTTAAACACTAGGTTTAGTCTCAGGCTATTATACTTCAATGTGACCCAGCTATTAATTTAATATAATTTCCCCATATGCAAAATGAGATTAAAAGTTATGTGAGTGTGCATTGTTACACAAAATTTAAAATGTATAAATTATTATATTCATTAAATAAATTTATTAATCCACCCTAAATTAATAAATGATTTTATTAATTAGACATTTTGGTTTTTGCATCTCCTTAATTGTGCCCCTTAGATCAAGTGGAGAACACAATGAAATGTGTCATACATAGTGTCTTGATATTTAGATCTTTTTTATTCAACCATGATCAAAACTCATCTATTTGGTGGATATTTGTCATGTATCTTGCACTTTGTGTTACATCACGAAGATAGCCAACAATATTTACATGTAAAGTACAACTAATGTTAGAAGGAATAATATTGTATCTCATAAGGTGGAAAAAATATTAATAAAATAATTCAAAAAAAAATCTTAAGAAATACTTGATGTTTTTTTTTTAAAAGGAAAAATGCATATGTACTACATATTTGTATATATAAGCTAAAATTCGTATGTTTGATTAATATCAATGACCCAAACTCAAGATATTTTGAGGGGAGATTGGAAGTGTATATGACCTCTTTATGCCAAAAAGTGGGACACATTATTATGCTTTCAATTAATATGGAAATGTGTACATTTACTTTAGTGATGCATACCTTAAGAAAGTCCTTGAATGTTGTTAATATCATCCAATTTTTAGGGTGAAAGGTATATGATGCAGGATGGACTTTTACTATGATTTACATAAATAGGTACACTTGCACATATGAAAATTACATTAGGACATAACTGGTATCCTCTTATAATTCACATTTGTGTATATATTTATATAGTATCACTTTTGCCAGGATGCACATAAAAAAATCTATCTTTGAAAATAAATATTTTTGGTACATTCAGTCTCACATTTATAGTGCAAATCCATAAAAGAGATAACTGATGACAACATTAATAGCATAAAGGATGGTATATGTACCAATATGGAATGTTTTGAAGGTCCAAAAAACTTTAGTATATGATATATTACCCAATCAAAGTTTACATAACAAGAAATAGGTTTGGACCTCAACTGCTCATATCAAAGATTTCATGTTAGTTTTTATCTAGATAGATGACATTAGATGTGAATAGAAGAGAATACAAATTTGAGGCTTGTTTCATAGTTTAATATTTGGATTTACACATTCTCCCATGATATCAATACCTTGGTCATTTTGTAAGGTGGAACAACATATTATTATCTGACAGTCACTACTAATGTGAAAATAATAATAATAAAATCAATATGCATAAACTATATTTTTGAGGTCACAATGCAAGAAATATCTAACACTAAATTAGGACATATAATAATACTAATGCCATCAAATGACACACCTTTATATTCATTTATAAATTTCAAACTTTCCCAACTCCAATAATACATGGTTATCAACACAATTTTATTTTATGCTTATTAGCTACTCACCATAGATAAGATAGGGAATGGTGCAATAGGTATCATTGGTAAGCATTCATTAACTTGAGACATTTAAAAATTAAACTATTTATATGGTGAGAACATTGAAAAAAAGGTATTTTGTTTATGTTTTTTTTAAAAGTAAATTTAAAACTTACAATCATTACTTTAAACAACTCTTAATTATTATATTTTACAAGAAAAACATGTTATAATTAATATGAATAAATGGTTAAAACAAAATTTTAATGGATGTGGAATTTTATAGTTTTAATTATCTTTAAAGAGGGTGGAAAGCACACAACGCAACACTAGAGATGCAAATGATAATCGGAAACAATATATTAGTAATAAAGAAGTATGTAGAAGTGCCACAATAAATTATTTTATTTTCCAAAGGAATATGGTGGTCTCCACGCCAATAAAATGGTAAGTCTAACTAAATGGAAATAAAACTTACATTCACATTCAAGATATAATATTATAATACATATAAATCCAATACTCAATTCAAAAATTAAAAGCATTTATTTTTTAAATGTAAGTATTGCTCACTCAAAATATTAAAAAGGACTATATTTATTATTGAATACATGTATGAGATGATCAAACAAATGGGAGATATTTTAGAATTCTGGGTGTCAAGGAACACAAAAAAACATGCCTACTACAATTCATAGAGACATATTGCATCACAAAGTGAAAAACAAAGCTTTTATAAAAAATTTAGCAGTTTGACTAGCCTAGGCAATGATCAGTTAAAATATATTTCGAAGTCAAGCTTGGTTATTCCTCTTACCTATTGTTCCCCTTTGAATTTGATCTCTATATTTTTTATTATGGAGGAACAAGGGTTTGTCTTTTAGAAGTACTTTTTTTTGGTATATAGACACACATAGATAAAAAATAAACCCTTACATGCAGTCGTACACACCTAGATCACAAAATGAAGTGCATAGTTAACCAAGACATGGACACAGTCAAAAGACAAGGTTGTAGTGTAGCATTATCCTCCTCTTGTGGATTTGTCCCAATGAAAACATTATTGCATTTAGTCACAACATAGTTTTATGTCTTGTCAAGTAGTTTTGATTCACATTTATCCTTCACAATTAGAATTAAATCTATTTTAGGAAGATTCACACATCCTTAAGCTCATTTACTATTTTTTAAAAAATTTAAATTCTATAAATTTTTGTAGCACATTGTATCTTATTGTATAATATATATTACAACATTTCAATTTCAATAATTTAATTCCATTAGTTTAATATTGATTAAATTAAATTGGGTTAAACAGTTATAGACATATGATCATGGATTCATAGTTGGATTCAGGGTAATTATGGTGCCATTTTATTTCACATTATTTTTCTAGTCTCATTAAGTTTCTTAATTTGATGGATTTTCATATATTTCATTTTATACATTCATTGGTTATTGATTTTTTTCTTATTAATCTAAGGAGTTTATTTTATTAACACTTTATTTAATTAATTTTAGTTTTATGTGCATAATTTACTTTTATTTTTTATTTTTTACATGTGTCCTTAGATATTGTATTTGTTGCCATTAAGATAAAGTAGATGTTCTATGTCTTTGCCTACATTTCCACGATACATGTCATCCACCTATCCAAGGCAAGAACCCATGTGTGTTCTCTTATCTTGATTATATCTCTCTCATTAATGAGTATAACTTAAACTATAAGGTCAATTCATTTATGATATATTTCTTACAAAAGGGGTATGATAATCAGATACTTACAATGAAATATCTTGTCCATATTAGGGCATGTTGTTACATTCGGTCATAATACTTGGACCTCTTTTCCCATTAAATTGAGACATATCACTTTCCCCTTCCTCTCCATTCCTTTAATTTTATTGATTCATTGTTTTCATATTAATATTCATTTATCGATGAGCTTTGATGATGATATTTTTCTATGACTATATACATGTGTTACAAATGTGTTTTAAATGATTATTACAACTTTTATTTTTTATTGATGTTGAAAACAGTGCATGTGATTTCTTATTTTCATATGAGTGATATGTTATAACATACCTTACATCAAAGGTGGTGGATATGGTTATCTTATTCCAATTTTTGGATACAAGGTGTCAAAAGGCTGTAAGATGTCAAAAGGTTATAAAGAGGTAGCATATGTTTTATTCTTTGGCTAAGAGGAAGATTTTTCCACATCCAATGGGTCAATAGCGTATAATTTTTATAGTTTTCACCACCTAGAAAAGGAAATTAAGGCCAATGATAGTTACAATTAATTTACCATTTGGTAGGTGAAATTGAGCCCCAAAATAGTTTTATAGTTTTAGAGATGACAACATGGTTCACATGCTACAAAGAGTATTCATTTTTACTATTTTTTTTTCATTTTTTCATTTATTTAATTTGGTTACATTATTATAAAATTATCAAGACATTGATATACATGTACACATTCACATTTTATCACAATTATTGTTAGGTTGTGGAGCTAAAAGCTTCATTGATGCAAACAGGGGAGGAGGTTGCTGAGTGTCACAGACACTGGCATCGATCAAGCCAACCGATGTCATCAGGGTGCAAACAGAAGAGCAATCGACGTCGGTCAGAAGTCAGCCGGCGTCGGTCACCTCCAGGAAGACAGGGACTGACATCGGTCGCCTGTGCAGTTTAGAACTGCCAATTTTATGGATAGTTCGTTAACGAACCGAGTGTTTGCATGTTGAGGGCTAATTATAGTCTCAAGCTGTAGATCTAATTATTGTAATTAGGTGTGTAATTGTTGTTTGCATGAGATCTATATAAGAGACTCATGGGTTGTATTGTAAAAATAGTGCTAGTTTGAGTTGAGCAAAGTTAGCTCCTTCTGTGTGTGAAGTGAGCAAGGGTGTTCCTCCTAGTTCCACAGCAGTGCCAAGTGTGGGTGCTGGTTTTGGAGAATCAGAAGGGTTCTTCAAGTGTGTAGGATCTTGGTCGACAGGTGTGCAAGGCCACATTTGGAGATCTGCATGGTAAGTAAGATCATTGATCTATAGGTGTATGTGTGTGCATGGTCAAGGTTTGCAGGTGTGCAGAACTAGGTTGATCTGTAGGTGGCAGCAGAATCAAGGTGACAGCAACACAACAGGGAGTAGGATCAGGCAGGATCTACTTGGAGTATAGTGTGTACTCAAAAAGAGAGTAAAGAGGAAGGCAAGGTAGATCCTTCCATAAGTAAGATCATTTGAGTTGTAGGTTGTTGCAGGTTCATGGGAGATCTACTTGGAGTGTGTTGTGTACTCGGTTGAGTATGTTTGTATACTCGGTGTACTAGCAGTAGTGGATACTGACTGGTTGGAGGTGAACACCAACTGTGTGTTTGAGTTGTGTGTTGGGACCGTAAGAGAGAGAGCTTTGAGGAAAGAATTAATGTACACTTGAGGTGTGGGAAACCTCTGAGAGGTGTGGAGAAGAAGTGGCATCTTCTTTATTGTATTCTTTTATGGATGAGTATTAATACAAGTTGTGTATTGTCTCTCATATTCTGTGTTATCTCTGAATTCTAGTTACTTGTGATTTTGGTTTAATTTCGCATGTAAATTGCTTGTATATGGTAATCAATTATGCTTCTGTATTTCCCAACAAAGTGGTATCAGAGCTAAGGTTGCAGGGAGTAGGTTTTGTGTCTGGTTACAGGTCACTCTCAGGGGTTTCTAATTGAGTGGGAGTATAGCAACGGCAGAAGAAAGTAAGCTAAGAATGGAGGAATTGAAAAGCACGAATAGTCAATTATGGTCCTATGGAAAGAAAGAGCAGGGAAAAGAAAATTGTTGGTTTGTGGAAGATCAGCATGAAGAAATTGAAGAAGCAGATGTTGCAGGTGTTGTTGCATAGGATGCTCTGGTATGTTTCTTGGATAAAGTAGAATCTTGGTTTATAGATTATGTTGCCTCTTTCCATGTAGCCCCAAAGAGGGGTGCTGGTGTGCCTTGCTAAAGAATTGGCAAATGGGAAGTGAAGCTGAAATTACAAGCGGCCAACACATGGGTGTTGAAGGAGTTCATGCAGGTCCCAGTCTTGAAGATGCGGCTAATTACTTCAGGAAAGTTGGGTGATGAGAGATGCACAGAAACTCTCACAGCAGATGCACTTGAATTAGCGGGTGGTAAGAAAGCAGGTACTCTTTATCTAATTTTTTATATTAATGATTCTTCTTTTGTTGCAGAGATGTGGCTTTATAGGCTTGGTCACAAGAGCAAGAAGGAGATGCATGTTCTTAACAGGAAGTCAAATGTCTTTGACAAACTTAAGAACTGGAAAGCCTTGGTGTTTATGGAGGAGATGGTGGACAGAGATTAGTGGAGAAGGTTGAGTAACTCTGAGCAGAGTAGTTTGGATAGGGATTGGATTCAAAGAAATCTCGTGGGTAAAAAAAGTCATCACTCATAGGTGAACACAGGTACCGCCGTCGATCAGGAAGAACCGACATCAAACAGACAGGTGCCAATGTTAGTCATGTGTAGACCAGAGCCAGTGGTGTCGGGCAGGGTAAGACCGATGTCGATCAGGAGGACCGATGTCAGTGACAATAAGATTGACGTCGGTCAGGAAGACTGACATTGGCAGCAGGTAAACACTGACATCGGTGGGGTCGGTAGTTAGGACAGGCACATGGAACCGACGTCGATCAGATGCAGACTGTGTGTTGATTGAGGTCGGTCACTGTAACAAATTTTGGGTAGACAGCGAGCTATCAAGGAGTCTCAAACGCCCATATGGAGGACTGAAAGTGGTAAGTAAGCCTCAAATTTGTTGTTCCTCTTCTTTATACTCGTTGCTCACTGCAGAGCAGGAAGGATCCAGGAAACAGTGGGAACATGACAGGAATATGATGCAGAACCAAACGAGAGATTTGGTAGGGTTTCCAGCTGAAAGAAAGCACTGAGAGATGAATGGATTCCTTAGTTGAAGAATAGAGTGAATGGATATGTGAGATGAAATGCCAGGTCATATGGTCTTGTAGAAGCTGCATGACAGTGGTACAGGGCTGACATGTGGTACCAGGTGGATGACAAAGCAGGGCTTTAGTCAATGTCAGTATAACCATTGTGTTTGTCTTACCAGGTGGATGATGGTCGCAACATTATCCTGTTACTATATGTGGAGGATGAGCTTGGTGCAGGTTCAGACATACAGGGTTTTGTTGAGCTAAAGGTAAGGTTAGTTCAGTGGCATGTCATGAGGAATTTAGAGCAGCAAAATTCTTTGGCATGAGAGACATGGAAGATCACAAGTTGATTTTGTTTCTAGTGGGAGCTAATGTGAATCAGGTGTTAGCGAGGTTCAATTTGCAGGATGCCGAACCGGATCACACCAAGGGCTGAACAGTTCAGTGTCCAAAATCACATGAGGTCTGGTATAGACTTGAGTTTGCCCACGCAGTGGGAGCTGTCAAAAAGTTTGGAGCTGATCTGGGAAAGAAGCACTGGAGGGCAGTTCAGTGTATTTTGAGGTATCTGAGAGGGACTAGCAGCAGGTTAACATGCGATGCAGGGTCAAGTTCTTTTCTACATGTGTTTGTAGATGCGGATGCAGCGGGTTACTTGGATGACAGGAGGTTCACCACAGGTGTTGTGGTGGTTGGTCTTCAAGGTTGAGCTTGAAGAGGGATACAAGCCAGGAAATAAATTAGATGGAGTACAAGTATAGGTACAGTGTAGTTATTTATCTCTAAGTAGGAGATTGTTAGGTTGTGGAGCTAAAAGCTTCATTAATGCAAACAGGGGAGGAGGTTGCTGAGTGTCACAAACACCGACGTCAGTCAAGCCAACCAATGTCAATAGGGTGCAAATAGAAGAGCAACTGACGTCGGTCAAAAGTCGGCCGGTGTTGGTCACCTCCAGGCAGACAGGGACCGACGTCGATTGCCTGTGCGGTTTAGAACTGCCAGTTTCATAGATAGTTAGTTAACGAATCAAGTGTTTGCATGTTGAGGGCTAATTATAGTCTCAAGTTACAGATCTAATTATTGTAATTAGGTGTGTAATTATTGTTTGCATGAGATCTATATAAGAGACTCATGGGTTGTATTGTAAAAATAGTGC
>JARHVA010007073.1:0-295000 GCA_037957365.1 Torreya grandis | reverse complement strand
ACTCCCTCATAGTCTACATTGCCATAACTTCATCATTGGCCCACCATCAACTATTTTTAGTGAGAATGGCCTCTCTCTCATGGTTTCCACCAGCTATCTTAAAGCCCCGTAGTCCTTTAAGTTCTCCACGTGCCTACACTCCCTCATTGTCCTCCCACGACCTCTTTTTGGCCTCTAAAACTCAGTCAAACTCCCAAGACTACATCTTTAGAGCTTGGTCTCATGATATTACAACTACAAAAATAGTTTTAGGTGTTATACAACTTATTTAGGAATAGATATGTAGTGAAAGGGTCTCATGGATTTCAAAAATTACAAAATTTGCTCCTGCTTAGGAAATCTAGGAGGTTTGAATGTAAAATCAAATTAAAAAGATATGTATAGAATACTTTTCATTGGTTTTAATGTACCTAAAAATTCTCTATAGTTATTTTAATTTAGTTCCCCTAGCTGCTACCCAACTCTAAAAATATTTCTTCTATGCAACTGTTGCTTCTATTTTCAAGTAAAGATTCAATTTTTTGTAGTTTAAAAAATTTATAGTTATATGGGACTACCTGCAACTGCAAAATAATTGTAGTATCCCCCTATATGAGACCACAACCTTAACATGCCTTCTCATTATTATTTCTTAGCACCAATATATCACCATTTGGCTTACCCATGGGCTCATTTAAGCTTTGCTCACTTCTCTATGCTCATCATTATGATGTTCCTTTGGTCAAAAGGTAAATAGAAGTTTTGTTTTTTACAAAGTTGAATGTTTTGGTAGTGATTTAAAAATCAAAGCTACTTTATGATATGAGTAATTTGTTGTATACAGTCAAAAAGGATAACTTTATGACCTTTTGATATTAAATTCGGTGATAAGGATTTATTAGTGGGGAACCTTTACTTTATTAAAGTGGTTTATGGTGAATATTAAAAGTGGGGGACAACATCATTCATGGGGTGATTTCTTAAGTGGGGGGCATAACTATTAAAAGTTGATTAGAGGAGGCTTGTCACCTTTTTTTTGGGGGGGTGTATTTTAATAAGTGGCAGACATTATTGTTTAGGTGGGGATTACATTATTTTAAGTGTTGGAACTTTTTTTAAGTGGGGCCTTTTGAAAATTGTTTAGTGGCCAACTTTATTAAAGTGGTAGGGCATTTGTTCTTAATGGGGTAATTCATTTGAGTGAGATAAAATTGTAAGTGAGTCAAATCTGTAAAAAGAATGAGCATTATTATAAAGGGTAAAATTATTATGTTTTATATTTAAATTGACTATTGAAGATGGAGGATGAGGTCCGGTCTAATAGAAGGTTAGACTTGTCACAAGCAAAATAAATGATTTTCTTATTCTCACCTTCATTTTTAGAGGTTTTCGTTCATTGTCCTCTCTTGGCCCATATATTATTCTCATGGATGAATTTTTAGTTTTAATTGACGTTCATTCTAGGAGGCATTTTAAATTATAAATTGAGTGTTTTCTTAGCACCCAATACCCCTGCACCCCAAGGCCTTGTCACTTTTACACTTGTGGATGATTTTTTGGTAGAGTCTGACATCCCACATTATTTTTGTACATTTATTTTATCACGTTATATTTCTCAAACAAGATCACCATGGCACATATATTTCACCATCCATATTCATTTGGGATGGATTTCAAATCACTTATGATGGTAAAATTAACATTATTATGAGGATTTTCCCAGCATGGTTCCTCCAAGTTTCATCTTCATTATTCACAAACAACTCCCTAGTTGAGGAATAACTCTCATTTTCTTGAGAGATATTTGATTTGTATCATCAACACTTTTTAGACAATTGATAGTCTCCCATAGCTTAAAGTGTAGCTATTCTGGTGAAACCCAGTGTCAACATATCTTCTTTGACATTTTAACAGTCTCTTTCAGCATGATATGGAACTCTATAGTATCATCTCATTAGTGTTTAAGTAGTAGATTTATTCCACTCATAAGAAAAAATTCATCACTCCTCCCAATTAGTAGTATGGGGGAGTATGGTGCAAATCCTACTTATTTGGTTATCACATTCCTTACTAACCCTTGACACACTTCATCTTTTGGTAGTAGATCAAATAATTCCTACTTATTTAGTTATTATATTCATTGATAACCCCTAGTGCACCACTTATTTTAATAGTAGATCAAATTCAGTTAGTGAACTTTTATTTCACTATTGGCATCTTTGACAGTATCTTTTTGTAAGATCTATTCTGATGAATTCCAGTGTCAACTACTTTTTAGTGATCGAGTAGTGGATCTAGACCACTGGTGCATATTTGAGTTCCATTGAGACTTTTGATTCCAATGAGTGCATCTAGTGCACCTACTTCAACATTGTGTTGAGTCTTTGAGTCATGCTTCTTGGGATGCCTTACAACATAAGTTGTCTCTCTAATTTTGTTGTGGTTTATTTATCCATGTTTTTCTAAGTGAGCCACATACAAAGTACTAGTTCCTATTTGATGTGGTAG
Organism: Torreya grandis; assembly: GCA_037957365.1. Classification (NCBI taxonomy): domain Eukaryota; kingdom Viridiplantae; phylum Streptophyta; class Pinopsida; order Cupressales; family Taxaceae; genus Torreya; species Torreya grandis. Next base: position 292,513 of record JARHVA010007073.1, on the reverse strand, counting down.
TTACAGTGACTCAACATCTACGTATTCTAGTAATATGGATTGGTTACCATAAAGACACTTAGTATTTCACTGTGTATTTGTACATGGATACCTCATCAAACATAGTATTCGTGACCCATTTTTATTTTTAAATCATCTTAATTATCTTAGTTAAGATTGCTTAAGGTGTGCACATGCCTAAGTGCTCAATAGGCCACATTGACTCCTCAGTTGGGGATAGTGGCTTCACCATTTAGACCTTAACGTGAGTCAATGGTCTTACCACTCACTTATTGGGAGTTCTACCTACTTGTCCTCTACTCAATTCTTACTCTCTCTTATATTATGAGTACCCTTAGAGTGTATTTTTAAGAAAAGGAAGGAAGCAAGGGAGAAAATTATAAGCTTAGCAAAGTAAGCTAGCTAGTCAAAGAGAGGTGAGAAGAATGGAGACATACAAGGCCTTTACATTGTCGTATATTTGTGAGTAATATATAGATTTGTGTTGTGTGAAATGAATTAATGAGTATGACATGCATGTATGATCCTAGTTACAATGTTTATCACTCCAATAGAGATAAACTTCCCCAATGTACATAAAAAGCAACTAATCAAGCTAACAACAAAAGTGTAGTAAAAATCATGAAAGGAAAAAGCCTACACTAACAACCCCTTTAAGCTTAGCTTAGGTGGGTAGAGGAAATGGGTCCTAGAAATAAGGCCTAATGAGGTACCTATGCATATAAAAAGGGATGTAGTTTGAATCCAAATGTCCCTATGGAAGCCAATCCATATTATAAAAATCCATTTATGTTGAATCGTAATCATTAAGTCAAAGTAGGAATGGTGTTGAATATAAAGATCACTGAACATGAATACTACACTCTAGAATACTTGGTAGAATGATGAATTCGATGAAACATTATATGCACACCCTCCCTCAATGATAAATTAAGATAATATGACAATGAAATTCTCTAAAGAAGTGGACTAAATATGGTGAGAAGTGATTTTAAGGATTGGTGGGGACGTCACAGTGGTGTCACTACATAAAAAATCACCAAGAATGCCACTGAGACATAACAATCCTCATATGGATTTTGATAAACAAAGTGTCTAAATATGATACCCATATAGGAAGGAGAAATCTATAAAACAATCAAAAAGGTGCAAAATGTATAAGTGCATAAAAACACATAAATTTTAAATGATGAGATAAAAAAACAAAAGATCAAAAAGTATAAAGAATGTATTTTTAAATATTATAATGGATGGGTTGAAAAACCATTAGTGAATTAAGTGCAAGGGATGGTCAACACCCAAAGAAGCAATATCTATATGCACACTCCCCACAAAATGTTGAATGGGTGGATTGGATAAAAAAATATGTATGAGTGGGTTGTGTCCCTTGATCGAACACTAACAATTTGATATTGTATGCACTAGAATATCTCTACAAAAAGTTGGAGACTATCAAAATGTCAAAGAAGACAAGATGAAACTAGGAGAATAACTGCACTTCAAGCTTCGGTAGATGTTAGTTACTAAAAAATAATGTCGAAGATACAAATAAAATATCTCATTAAGATGGATCTCATGGTGATGGGAGAGACTAACAACTAAAATAGTAAAAGATGCACAAACTAAGGTAAACACGTATGAAGGTAGACTAGGGTGTAAAAGGAAACCCCAATGACACTCTATAATATAGTGTGAGAATAATATATCCCAAAGAACATCAAATAAAAATAAGGAAGACATTGTACAAGCTTCGGTAGATGTTAGTTACTAAAAAATAATGTCGAAGATACAAATAAAATCTCTCATTAAGATGGATCTCGTGGTGATGGGAGAGACTAACAACTAAAATAGTAAAAGATGCACAAACTAAGGTAAACACGTATGAAGGTAGACTAGGGTGTAAAAGGAAACCCCAATGACACTCTATAATTTAGTGTGAGAATAATATATCCCAAAGAACATCAAATAAAAATAAGGAAGACATTGTATACACCAAAATAACTTTAAATAAGGAGATTGTTGACCTATCAAAAAAGTCATCATAAATCATGAGAATTTATACAAAAAATAAGGGAGCAGAAAGTAGATGAAGAAGAAAATTCCCACATACATATGAAGGTATTAAATGTTGAAATAGAAAATCTCCCGTGACTATTGTATTAACCCATCACCCTCTAATTTGGCACTCTATATTTTAGTGTTTTTTATAAAATAAATGACACCAATAGATCAAGAATATAAAATATACACTTTTGAAAAAATAACACTTGATTTCAACTTACCAATCAAAATATATAGTTTTTATAATTTTTCCCATCATAAATGGGTAAAATAATAAAATTACACTAAAAAATTAAATGATTGAAAAAAATTAAATTCTTGGAGGGATAAAAATTCTTTTGAAGGGCTGAAAGTTAAGCCCCCATTAATAGGAATAAAAAATTAATCCCCTTATGTGATCAAGGGGCTAAGGTGAGGATGAGTGCTCCTCCTTTTTGCTTGATTTGATTGATGTAGAAGTGACATCACCCATGAAGAAGTAAACTTGAGATGAGTATTGATCCTATATATCAGCTTGAAATTAATGGGAATCACTACTATCTATTGGTATAAAATAACATCCTCCAACACGTCATAGAGTCTAGGCAAGGGTATATGCCTATAAGAATGGAAAATGTATCACTCTAAAATTTTATAAGGGTAAACATGTCTATCAAAATGTGATATGGTTTATGAACTCTCTTGAACCCATCGTTTATCTCCAGTTGCGTGTTATTTGACCTCCTCACCAAAATGAAAGGACCCATCACTATAGAGAAGAGAAAAAAATGTAACTCCATAGATCCACATAGATATGAAATATGTATACTTGAGCACACAGATCCACATATATATGAAAGATGTAGAGTTGAGGGCATAAGTACAAAACTAAGGGTGTGAGATAAATAATGGTGTAGCTAGTTGTGGAATCCTTCCATAGACATGTATACTTTGACATACAAGAATATAGAAACAAAAAAACTATAAATAAAAAACTAGTACAAGATTTTCACAGCTACCTTAGACCAGACCATGCCTCCAAAATTACCAAAAAAGGTCTATATACAACATGTTACAACAAACTCACAACCATGAAACAAACTCAAAGAGTAATTTTTAGTGGAGTGTGGTCATAAATCTATGGGTAATGGCTTCCAAGAATACTCCAAAGCTATGATACCCTGGAAGACTTTAGAGTGCAATATATCTAAAAAGAAATCAAATGAAAATAAGGAAGACACTGTACATAATAGAATACATCTAAATAAGGAGATTGATGACCTAAATAATAAATCATCACAAATCATGAGAGTTTTTCCAAAAAATAAGGAAGAAAGAAATAGACAAAGAAGTTAATCCTGACATACACATGAGGGTAGACAGGGTTGAAGTAGTAAACCTCCCATGAATTTTATATTATCCCCCCCTCAAATTTTCCACTTTATATTTTAGTGTGTTTTATAAAATAAATGACACCAATATATCAAGAATAAAAAACATACACTTTTGAAAAAAAAAAACACTCGATTTTGAGTTACCGATCAAAAGATATAGTTTTTAGAAGTTTTCCCATCACAAACAAGTAAAATAATAAAATTACACTATAAAATATTATATGCTTGGAAAAAATTAAATTCTTGGTGGCATAACAATTATTTTGAAGGGGTATCAAAAAGTTACACCCACATGTGACCATACCATATGATCAAGGGGCTAAAGGTCAAGATGAGTGTCTCCCCCATTTGATTGATTTGATGGATGTGGGAGTGACATCACCCACAAAAGAGAAGTAAAATTGAGATGAATAGTGATCTTATTTGTTGGTTTGAAATTTATAAACATCACTTCTATATATTGGTCTAAAATTGACGTCTTTTGACACGTCACAGAGTCTAGGCAAGGAAATCTACCTATGGGAATGGAAAATGAGTCAATCTAAAAATTTGAAAGGGGAAATCACACTTCTAAAATTATGATAGGGTTTAAAAACTTTATTGAACCTATCATTTATCTCCAATTATGTGTGATTTGACCTTCTCACCAAAATATAAGGCCCCATTTCTATAGAGAGGAGGAAAAAAATGTTAACTCCACAGATCCACATAGATATGAAAGACATAGACAAAAAAATAGCCCCATTTCTATAGATAGGAAAAAAATGTAACTCCACAGATCCACATAGATATGAACATGTACAAAACTAAGGGTGCATACCAAAAATGGTGTAGTTGGTTGCAATTTAATTCCATAGGAATTTATGCTTTGACCTACAAGAAGATATAAAAAAAATAAACCAAAAATAAAAAAACTAGTACAATTTTTTCATAGCCACTTCCAACTAGACCATGCCTTCAAAATTATGAAAAAAGGTCTATATACCAAATGTTAAAACAAAATCACAACCATGAATAAAATTCTAGGAGTAATTTTTAGTAGAGTACTTAGCCAATATTTTAGTCTATTTTACACAAATAGATCATACAATAAGAAATCTTTTATGGCTCCATATGAATAGCTCACCTTGCATATGAATGACTAGGAGAATAGGTAAATATATAGGTGGAAGATAGGTGAATCGAAACCATACCATGCATGTGGGACTAACTTATCCAAAATAGGTGGTAGAAAGGTAGCAAGTCAACATCCTCATATATGTGGGATAAACTTCCTCAATATACATAAAAAGCACCTAAGCAATATAACAATAATTATGTAGGAAAAACCATGAAAGGAAAAATCTTAAACTAACATGGAATACTTTTAGAATGAATTTCTGAGATTTCTTCATCAAAAATATTATCTTCAAAATATTCACTACTAATAATCATAGCTTGAACAAATGAATTTTTAAGTGGTGATGTCATTAAATAAGTGGATGAATGTAAAAAAAGCAAGAAAAAAATAGATGACAATAAATATGAAAGGACAAATAAAATCCCACTATTTTTTTGACAAAAATTATGAAGAGAAACATGGAACACAATACTAAACAATGATGTTGTGCATTAAACTTAGTCTCTAGGCATGTTACAACACATGTTACCCAAGTGGAATTGAGCTCATATCTTATTTTATGTCAATTTATTCATTTGCCATTACACCATAATCCTTTTGGGACGTCCAAAGCATATTTCACACCATAATTGTACAAATTGAATTTAACTTAATTTTTTAGGTGGAAAATTTACTTTTATTATCCCAATTTCTCCCTTCCATTTCAATCTTAAAATTAGTATCTCAATCAGAAAAAAACACAACTAAGAAAGACCATGTTTAGTGTCGACCGTCAAAATTATACATTATAGATAGCTTATTATTGATATAGTTATTTCCATTACAATTATAGAACTTTTTTCCATTTAGGGTGAGAGGATATATCTTCCCACCATTAACTCACATGCTTTTTCTATTTAATCAGATATCCTAACCCTATTTTACTCACCACATAGTGAGTAAACAAAAGATGACTCAGATCCACCAAGCTGAAGAAATCCCTAGCCAATTATTTGGACTTGGAAATCCTCTCTTCATACACATCCAAAACTTTGGCTACTTTGGATTCATACCTCTCAATAGCCTCCAAATCCATAGGAAGCCCCACCTATTGATGTTTATAGAAGTAGAAGATATTGTTCTCCATCAAATTCAAATAATATTAATGTTAAATATCTCTAGCTAACTTGCTATTTTATTATTAAAATTCATATACTTTGGTGAAGAGAGGAGACCCTTCATGAAGAGACATCTCAATGTGTATATATACAAGGCATTTTCACTTCATTTAGTAATTTGATTGAAGAAAGAAGAATTTGCACTTCAAGGAGGAGATCGATCACCTATAGCAGATTGACATTTTGCATCAAGTAAATTATTATCAAGGAGAAACCATATTATTTTTATATTCATGCCTAAGAAAGGCACTACCTTTCATTACTGTGAATCAGTCTTGTGCTTAGGCCATATTGTAAAGAATATTTTGATCTTATTCCTAAAATATATAAGAGATATATTTTGTTGGGTTTTTCTCCCTAGAGAAGGAGGGTTTTCCTAGGGTATCTAATGTGTTCATTTCTCTGTGTTGTTGTAATTCTGCTTAATTCATTTTTGATCCTAAAACTAACATGGTATCCTAGTGGGTTTAATCAAGATCATGATCATATTTGAGTAAGCAGTGAAGTTATTTACTCATCTTCTCATTTTAAGGGAGTCTATCCAAGCCTTGAAAATGGTGAACAGTCTCAAGGTTGATGATAGATTTGATAGTGCATCAAACTTCACCTCTTGAAAATTCAGAGTCCTTATTGCACTAGAGGAAAATGATCTTCTAGAATTCATGGAAAATGATGCACCCAAATGAACTGATGATGCTGATAAGATTCAATGGCGGAGGAATAGCAATAAGGCAAGAAAGATCTTGATAGATTATGTGAAGGACCACCTTGTGCCTATCATATCTAAGTTGAAGATGGCCAAAGCCATGTTTGAGACTCTACAAGGCATGTATGATATTAATAACACCAATAGAGCTCTTGAATTGAGGAAAAAATTTATCACATCAAAATGGCTAAAGGAGAATCTATCATATCCTTCTTCATGAAGATCACTGAGTTGAAGGATCAACTATGTGTCATTGGAGATATGATCGAAAATCAAGATCTAGTTATGTTGTCTTTAAATGGCCTTCCTCAATCTTGGGAGACCTTCATTCAAAGTATAAGTGGAATATCTAAATTTCCCAAATTTGATTTCCTTCATGTGGATTGTATTCAAGAGGAATCTAGGCTAGTGGGAAGAGGAAATGGGAAAAGTTCTATCAATGGAGAGAATCAAGTTCTTATTACTCAAACCTCAAAGAGAAAGGAAGAGAAGGGAGAAAAGGAAATTGAAAGAGGAATATAAATAAGAAATTAGATGATGCTCCTAAATCAAAGAAGGATCTCTCCCATATACAATTATTTAGATGTGACAAGTATGGTCACTATGTGAGAGATTGTGCAACAAGACCAAAGCAACATGTTGCTCCTATAGATGTAGATGATGTCTCTCCTCAGGAGGAATCAAGAGATAACTCAATTTGATTTCTATATATTTTAAACCTATGAAGTAATGTCCCAACTGATAGTAGCACATGGTTAATTGATAGTGGTGCTTCTCATCACATTACAAGATATAGAGAGCATCTTTCATAATCTATGGAGAGAGAAACCAACCTTCAAGTAATAATTAGAGATGATGTTTGATACTCAATGAAAGGTGTTTGAGCCTCTTCTCTTCACTTAGTTCTAGTATCTCTCTTCATTTGAGTGATGTCTTGTTCATTCCAAGTATCAAGAAGAATCTTGTATCAATTTCAGACTTAGAGGACAAAGGATATCAAGTTGTATTTTCTAAAGGAAAATTTCTTGCTTGGCCAAAGAACACTAGCATCAAGACAACCCAAGTGATTGGTGTTTGGCAAGAGAATCTTTATAAACTTTCCATTCATCTAGTTCAAGCATTATTGCATGATTCCTCCAATTAATGTGAGTTATGGCATAAGAGACTTGTTCATCTTCACTTTAGATCTCTTCCATCCATAGATAAGATGGCCATTGGCCTTTCAAAGCTCAGTTAGGAGCATGATGATACTTGTAAAGGATGTGTATTGGGTAAGAATACTAAGGGTCCTTTTCATAGTAGTGAAAGAAGATCAAAATGTATTCTATATCTTATTCATTCTAATTTATGTGGCCCAGTGTCTGTGGCATCCTTGAGTGGTTTTTGGTATTATGTAATTTTCATTGATGAATAATCTAGAAAGATTTGGATTTATTTATTGAATTCTAAGGAATCTAAAGAAGTGCTTGAAAAATTCAAAGAATTTAAGGCTCAAGTAGAAAATTTTTCTAGGAAAAGAATCAAGGTTTTGAGATCTGTAATGGAGGAGAATACACTTTTGTAGACTTTCATCACTCATGTATTGAGGTAGGGATTGAGAGGGAGTTTTGTGTTCCTTAAAATCCATAACAAAATGGAGTTGCAAAAAGGAAGAATAGATCTATAGTTGATGCAGCCAAAGCTATGATCCATGATCAAGACTTGAAAATCTTCCTTTGGGTAAAAGCATCTATAACTGCAATGTATGTTCAAAATCAGAGCCCTCATCATATTTTGGAGAATATGACTCTTTAAGAAGCCTTCATAGGTGTGAAGCATGAGGCTAGTCATTTGAGAATCTTTGGTTGTCCTGTTTATATTAATGTACCTAAAGATAAGAGAACTAAGTTAGAACCATCTGGGAAGAAAGGAATATTTGTGGGTTACAGTGAATCATCAAAAGCCTATAGGATCTACATTTCAGGACAAAAATAGATAGAGATCAATAGGGATGTCTCTTTTAAAGAATATGTTACATTCAAAAGATCTAAAGGTTCATTCATGGAGATATATAATGAAAACCATGAGACTCCTCAAGACATGGATGTTGATCATACTCCTAAGATTCTGAGGGAGTTTACTAAACCAGAAGATGCTATTGATTCAATTGAGCCTTTGAAACCTACTAATGGGCCAAGAGATATTGTCATAGGTCAAAAGAGACCTCTATGGGCTAATAAAATAATAAAGGAGGAATAAAATTGTGTAGATCCTAAAGGCACATTTAGAGAAAGTAAAAGACCATAAAAGTTTCTAAGCTATGTAGCATTAATGAGTCATATCATTGAGTCTAAACCTTCTAGAGTTGAGGAAGCATCCAATCAAAAAGTATGGAGAATGATATGGCTAAATAATATCATTCTATCATCAAGAATGATGTTTGGGACATTGTACCAAGATCTAAAGGAAAATCAGTTGTATCTTCTAAATGGATTTTTAAGATTAAGCATGTAGTTGATGGAAGTATTGAAAAGTACAATGCTAGATTTGTGGCCAGAGGATTCTCTCAAAAAGAGGGAATAGATTATGAAGAAACTTTTGATTTGGTTTCTTGTTATACATCCATTAGAACTATTATTTCTATTTCAGTAGCTAAGGGATGAAATTTACATCAGATGGACGTGAAGATATCATTCCTTAATGGTGTAACTGAACAAGTATACATTGAACAACCTGATGGTTTTTTATTTATGGGAGCGAGTCTCTTGTTTTTAAATTGAATAAGGCCTTATATGGTCTTAAGCAGGCTCCTCATGCTTGGTATAAGAGGATTGATCGATATTTGATAAGTTTGGGTTTCTCCAAGAATGATGTTGATTCAAATCTTTACTTCAAGATAGTTGATGGTGAGTCCTTAATCTTGGTTCTTTATGTTGATGATGTATTTTTTAATAGAGTAGAACATCTCATTATCAAATGCAAGGAGTTAACTTTTGAATCTGAGATGAAGGATTTAGGTTTTATGCATTACTTTCTAGGATTGAAAGTGTGGTAGAGACCCAATGAGATTATTTTGAGTCATGGAAAATACGCTATAGACATCTTGTTGAGATTTGGGATGATGGATTGTAAATCCATGTCTACTCTGATGGAAACTAATTTGAAGAAGTTAAGTGAGTCTATAGCTAGTTTAGGTCAGGTAGATCCTACTATGTACAAGCATCTGATTAGATCATTAATGTATCTAGTCAATACAAGATTATATATTTTCTATATAGTGAGTGCTCTCAGTCAGTTCATGTGTGAACCTAGGAAGATTCATCTAATTGTAACTAAGCATATTTTGAGATACTTGCATGGCATAGTTGGAGATGGCTTGAGATATACTTATAGTAAAAATCTAAATTTGTAAGGTTATTCTAATTCTAATTGGGTAGGGAGTGTAGCTAATCATAAAATCACATCTAGATGTTGATTTATCTTGGGGTATACAATGATTTTCTGGTGTAGTAGGAAGTAGTCTTTAGTGTCACTAAGCACTACATAGATAGAATATATTACAACATGTGTTGCAGCTTGAGAAGTAGTGTGGCTTTAGAAGTGCCTTGCAAGATTGTTTGGAAAGTCATTGGAGCTAACCATTATTCATTGTGACAATTAAAGTTGTGTGAAGATATATATCAATCCAGTGTTTCATGACAAAACAAAACATGTTGAGATCAAATATCATTACATCAGAGATATTGTATTGAGGAAAGCTATTCAATTGAGATACATTTACATTGATGAGAAGATGGATAATATTCTCACCAAACCTCTCTCCAGAGTGAATTTTGTGCATATTTGAGACAAGCTTGGAGTTATGGAAAATAAAGCCCTTGCTGAGAGGAAGAAAATCTCTTGTAACTTGAGATATTGCATCTTTATTTGTGATGAAGAAATTTGAGGTGAAAGCCCTCGTTCCACCTTTTGGGAGTACCCATGTGGATGTCATGTTGAGTGACTCTATGACAACATCACATTGAGAGACTCCATGATGATTTCCTTGTAATTGTGTCTATCTATCCTCTGGGAGTAGCCGTGGTGGACGTCATGATGAGATGATGACATCACATTGATTGACTCCATGATGGGTACTTGTACACACATTATTTCCATACATGGGAGTATCCATGATGGATGATATCACATTGTGAACTCTTGTACATCTCTGAGATGAGGATTATTAGAAAAATACCTCCTTATCTAAGGAGTGTTGATGTTAATAGCAGTGGGAGATATCTTTCTCCATCAAATTTCAAATAGTATTAATGTTAAAATATCTCTGGCTGACTTGCTATTTTATTATTAAAAGTCATCTCCTTTGGTGAAGAGAGGTGACCCTTCATTAAGAGACATATCAATGTGTATATATATAAGGCATTTTCACTTCATTTGGTAATTTGATTGAAGAAATAAGAATTTACACTTCAAGAAGGAGATCGATCACCTACCATAGATTGACATTTTGCATCAAGTAAATTATTATCAAGGAGAAACCATATTATTTGTATATTCATCACTAGGAAAGGTACTACCTTTCATTACTATGAATTAGTCTTGTGCTTGGGCCATATTGTAAAGCAGATTTATGCTCTTATTCCTAAAATATATAAGAGATATATTTTGTTGGGTTTTTCTCCATAGAGAAGGAGGGTTTTCCCAAGGTATCTATTATGTTCATTTCTATGTGTTATTTTAATTATGATTAATTCATTTTTGGTCCTAAAAATAACACCACCTTCAAGGTGAAAACTAAATTATCCACCAATGTGTATATTGGCTCTACATAATTTTGCACCTCCACTTCTAGATATTGTTACACATTCACTCTCTATTCCAGAGTCTTCCCCAATAGTAGAGTCCCTTGTCCCTCATAATTCATTTTATAATATCTTATTATCAACCTCAACTCTGTATCTAAACCACAACCATTATAATCAATTCGTAACTCAATCTACAATAAGAAATATTGAGAAATCACATACTAAAAATAATAATAAGCATAACAAAGTTATTTTTTGATGTTTCTAATTTCACTACCAATCCATCTTTAAAGTCAATAATAATTACCAAAGAAAGTGAGATCTCCATCTTGAACTATGAATAATTTTGGTAAGGGTTCTATTTATAAAAAAGAGATTCAAAAACCATTAAAGTTGAATAATAACTATGAGAGTCCTCAGAAATCAATTGTATAGATAAAATTAAGTTACAAGGTTTCTCTTATTGTATAAAGTAAAACACTAAAGAGATAAAAGTCCATACTTACCAAAAGAGAGGATAATTATAAGGAAAGGAGATAAATAAGTTAGCTAAATTAGGTAGGAAAGATGAATAGTATAAGGAAAGATTAGATGAGAAGCTTTGCCTAATTTTACCTATGCAATTGATTTCAAAAGGCTATCACAATATATAATAATATAGTTTATCATATAGAAATAAAATAAAAATAATAAAAAACTTGTTTATCTAATAATTATACTTGTAGTGCAAGTTATTCAGGAGTCTTGTGAGTACTATTAGTCATGTCCACATCAAATATTTCAAATTATACACCTTTCTCCACCAAACAAGCCAATATTTTAATCATGATTTATCAATTTTGAGAAGGCAACGTACATTCTATAGATTTTTTAACGTAATAACATGTAAAAGTTCTGTTATTACATTGATCTTAACATTTATAGAATTCATATATTGTTTGATATTATAATGCTTAAAGCTTTTCTTGACTGTGATTGTTAATCTTGGTCGTTGAGGTGGGAAGGAGTAAGGTAGATAGGGCATCAAGCATTCTATAGATTTTTGAATAGTAAAATAGACCAAACTTATATTATTATACTGCACATGAACATTTATATAATTCATGGATTGTCTAAACATTTATACAACTTATCTAAGATAGTTATAATGTGTGTGTGTGTGTGTGTGTGTGTGTGTATATATATATATATATCTCAAAATTACTTATTGTTTTTGTAATCATGTTAATCATTAACTTACTTTGTCTAATGTACCTCCATTAAATATTACAAATATTCAAAAATAAACACAAAATTTAAGTCTCAAAAAATCTTTGTCCCATCATTTTCTTTATTTTTGACATTATTATATTATATATAATATAATATTATATGTTATTTATTATAATTTTCTAATATATAATAAATGAAAAGTAGTACATTAAATTCTATCTATTTATATACCTTATTTAGTATGTAATTTTTATGTATTTGATTTCCTCTTAGAAAATTCTATTATATACCATCAACCAACCCTCTCCGCATAATAACTTATATATTTAATGTTGGTAATATGGTAATAGGTTATATTTAGTGTTGATAATTTGATAATAGATGATATTTAATGTTGATAATATGATATTATGTTATATTTATTATTGTTAATATGATAATAGGTTATAATTTATTATTTCACCACTTCACTAACTCCTTTCCTTTTGTATAGTGCAGTATGTCACAAAGGAAGGTGCAAGGAGTTCCATTAACGAGTTGCACCATGACCCTCTATTTGAGTAACTTATTGATATCAACATTTAAATATTTTAGACCTTGTGACATGTGATGGATGTTCTAGAGGAAAGGGTACCTCAAGTTCCTGAGTTATAAGGAGGAGCTTCTTCACCCCAACAAGGGAAATGGCATGTTGTACAATGCTTGTAATAAGATCATCAATGGGTGTGAAAAATCCATTACTAGAGGTTTCATGTGAGCCATCAATCATAGATGCAAAGAGGATGCCTCGATCATCCTCATGAGACAATTCCCTATTATCCTAAAAGTTGAGTCACTACATCACAATAAACACCACCTCAAAGGGAACCAAGATTTTTTTTAAGGGCCCTTAGGAAAATCTCTGTGTAATTTTTTGGTGAATATCAAAAATCTAGTTTCAAAGTAGAGGCTAATCGAAGGTAAAGTAGTTTTGTTGAGAAGGTGAATCATATGCACCATCTTCTAGACTCTGGAGTCCAGTGAGAATCTAGATTTGATAGATACCCCTCGAGACCATGGAGGGTATCTAGAGTGGTTGGATGACATACAAAGCTGGTGAATGACGTCTAAAGTCCAGACTCTCTAGATGTTGCTAAGATAAGGTAGATGCCATCCACACCTAGTGAAAGACAACCAAGCCTAGCAGACAAAGTATAAATCCCATAAATGGCATCTATAATGCATAGATGTCATCTATAACTCATGGACAACATCTAGCAGGTGTGGACATCATCAAGAGCCCATGGACGAAATCCAAACCTAGTAGATAATGTCTAAACATGGTGGATGCAATCCAAAGGGTGTGAATGCCATATAGAGTAGGTGGATGACATCTAGAGCTCATAGATGACATTTAGAAGGCATGGATGGTGTCTAGACCTAGTGGATAGTGTCTAAACTTGGTGGATGTCATCCTGACCTGGTGGACATCATCTAGAGGGCATGGATTCCATCTAGAGTTGGTGGACAATGTCAAGAGGGTGTGGATGACATCCAAACTTGGTGGACATTGTCCAAACCTAGAGGACATCATCCAGATTAGGTGGATGGTGTCTAGAGCATGTGGATGGAATCTAGAACCTATAGACACCATCCAAAGGGTGTGGACTGTGTCTAGACCTAGTGGATACTATCCAAAGGGTGTGAATTCCATTTAGAGTGGGTGGATGACATATAAAACCTCTAGATGGCATCCAAAGTTTGTGGATGATGTCTAGAACCTGTGGATGTCATCCAAAACTAGTAGATGGCATCTTGAATGGGTGGTTATCATCTACAAATGTTGGACAACATCTAGATAGGGTGGTCATCTTTACCTTGGCCAAGATCTATGGAGGAGTACCTAGGCCCTATATATATCCCTAACCCCTTGTATTTTATCATTTATCTCATACACATAACCCAAACCCCTCTCATCCTCTAGACCTTTATCCTAAAACTCATCCTCTCATCTCATTTCTCAATCTTGATGAATTCTAACCTCATATATTCTACACCTATTTGCAAATTTGTCCACCATAAACCTATTTGCCCAAATATATTAAGACTTATAGAGATTGAAAACTCTTACAATGATTGGATTGATTAGTGTTGTCTAAGATGCCTTATTTACATGCCTTACTATGAGATGAACATAAATTTACTAAACATTCTTGTGTCTAGTTGCAAACCTTCTACTTGAGTGTAACACCCCCACTAGGATCTACCTAGAATAACATGATTTTTTTATAAAATTTAATCAACGTATTCTTTTATTATATTTCACCAAAGGAATTTAATTAGTGATCCAAATAAATCAATCTAAATATATTAACTATAAAATAAGCATGTGACAATCTATCTGTCACTGATCACTATCATTATATGAAACAAGATATAATTTAATATAGAAAGTAATTAGAGACATCCAACCATGGTTGATACGAACATACATCCACTATTGTCAATGTATAGATAAGTAAATAATTATATCTCATCAGGTATAATGTGTCAATAATAATAAATTCAATACAAGATACAAGATACAAGGCTTCACGGAGCAAGAGTTCTTGAACTCCAATATCTATGACAATCTCAAGTGTAGTCTCCAAATAAGTACTATTATGGGGAGGAAGAGCATCATCTGAAGTGATTTTCCATACCAACCATGAACCATCGATTCCCTGCACAATCTTCCATCAGGGAATGGCCATCCCTTCATGGATGGGTAGATAGTGATGATGTAGGAATCCAAAGAGACAAGTTAGTACCCATGTGTTGTATAATTTCTAAAAACACAAAGTGTACTATAATTTTTTTATTCTAACATGATATCTCATAAATAAATAAATTATAAATATGAAATGATGATGCCTAAATAATATTACTTTGGCCAAAGTTTTCAATAGTTATTGATTTCTAGGATCAATCAAATTCATACACACCATTGATTAGATTACCTTCATCTGGTATTGGTGATACTAATAAGCTAGTGAAGTTTATCTCACTACTTAGTATTATAAATACAATATTTGGTTGATATAAATATAACCAACATATTCATATATATTAATTATTAATATCAGTTGTAAAACATGCCACACACATGAATAATCAAAATGCATACATTTAATCTGTCAAACATATGAATGAATCTCCATAATATTATTTATCACATAAATACTTAGTAAACAAGTACAATTTATACCAATTAGGTATAATCTATGTTTAGACTTTACAATCTAATTTTCATAAGTAGTTTCAAATATAGTACATTTAATGATGAACAACAATACCATAGTCCATTATCTTATGTACACTCTAGTCAATTTCAAATAACTAGTCATAACAATTTTAGAGAAACAATTAACTCATGATCTAAGTTATACCTCATATGAATGTAATATTTCATTTAAACATCTTATTATGCTTCTAGGAGATTGTATTCATGTAATTATAGTTTCATGTCCCTCGTAATCCTATGAATTATTATTATTTATACATATATATGCACATCTTTATATGTTGTATATGCATATGAGTATCTAGGTCTTCATATCAATATTTTTCATGAGCACTTGTACATCTTAATTATATTCATAATATTTACTAAAACAATATATAAATACTATTTTATCACACTAATAGTAACTTCTATTTTCTATTCATAAATTAACATTCATGGTCTATCACTAGAATTTAACATTTTCCAAACCCTTGTTCCTATTCAATTATTTCCAATTCATGAATCCATTTATGATAAATAGATGATACATTCATGATGGCTAATGCCTTATAATAGATATAAGATAATTAGAGGGCATATTTCATGATAGCAAACACCTCTAAATAGGTCAAAGATGCAATGGCAACTCAAGTCAATCAAATAGCATTAACTCAACCCAAAAGTTGAAATGCACCAGCAAGCATTGATACACGGACTTAAAATGTAGATTCAACCTTAACGGTCTCAATAATAAAAAATGCAATCATCAAAATGATTAAATCTAATAAAAGATAACCAACCATTGAAATTGACTCAACTAATTTAATTTAAGTTTGCAGTATATAAAAATTATGAATATAACTTAACATTCACCTCATACCATGCCCACTCTAGGTTAATTAAAATGGACCAAAGTAATAACCTTAGAGATATGGGTATTCAAGTTAGTCTCAAACTCAACTATTGCTTTGTTGGGATTACTGAGTGTGTGTGTGTGTGTGTGTGTGTGTGTGTGTGTGTGTGTTGTCACATAGATTTACTAATGTAGTCATGATGTAAATATTTCAATCTAAATCTTCACTATATAATCACAAGCACAAAATATCAAGTTAGCTAGATTCACCTTAGAGTATATGAGTCCAATTCGCTCTCTTAATAGAAAGATCATAGGCATGCTGTACATGTAAAATTATTGAATATAAATATAAAAATTGCTAGGGTGATCTGAGTTATGTATATAACATTACCAATAATTATAAAATGCCAATTATTATATTTGTTTATATACACATTATTACGCAACTCACTTTAATACATATATTTATATAGTATACACATCTCACTTATATATATATATATATATATATATATATATATATATATATATATATATATATATATAATCTATTATTTATAATATATACAATATACTCAACTTGTTTAGTAAGTTTGTTATTATACCTTTTATATATATATAAAATACAAAACACTATTTCATATGGAATTGATGTTCACGATCACCAGAGATCTATGCAACATTGGAGAATTCAACATAGAAGAGGTGTTATGTATACTTAATATCAAATCACAACACTTGTGCTCTACAATAGGATAATCATCATAATACTTGATGGATGCTATCATATGTCACCTATGTATACTTTATCAGCGGTTAGTCTGTCTGATCAGACATTATATGTATGGTTATCCATATTTAGATAATTTCATTATTTGTCATTCACAATCTCCCCTCTATATCATTTTAAATGTTTGTAAAACTCAATATAGTTTGCTAAATGTATAAATTCATTATTTGTTAATAATATAGTTCATTGTGTGCCTCTATTCACTATACATAGTTTGATACTTTATTTTACTACAATTATATTTGGATTGGTAAACATGATTGCTAGAAGTAGAGAGCTTGTTAAGATTGACTGGGCACTTACCAAAATTTAAATGTATAGTAAACGTCATCCTTGGTTATAGAAATGAATAACAAAATAAATGTATGTAAGTGCTTCATCTAGGTGAAATGTCTACTTGTATTTTATTATTATATTTTTTTTATATAAAAATCTAGATCACTGTGCATATTTAACAAGCTCACCCAGCATTGCAAACAAAATATATATTTCACAAAGAATTTTTGCCAATTTACACACAATAATTTAATAACTCCACCTACCTAGAAATGTGTTCAATGATAAAATAACACAATCTTGACAACTTTGCTTGGTCTGATTTCACTTCTCCTTTGCACAGTATTATCTTCTTCTCCACTTTCTCTCTTTCCTCGTCCTTTCTTTTGATCTCTTCTATCTCTTTTTCTATCTCATTTTGCCTCCCTTTATCTTTTCTTCCATTGCATGAATATAATATCTTCTTTAAAACTTGCCTTTTTCTTTTTGTTTTGTGTTTTTTTTCTAAAAAGCTTCTAAGTTGCCACTTTCTTTACATTGTATGAATATGTTTTTTCTTCTTTTAAAGCTTGTCTTTTTTTTTAAAGCTTACTATTCTTTTTTTATTTACTAATTATTTATTTTATTTCCTATTTTTTATTTTCTAATTCTAAGATGATAATAATTAAATCAATTAATTTTATCTTCCAAAAGCTTTTAAAGTATAGCTATTTATATTATGATTTAACAATAATTAGCCCACTAATTTTGTCAATGCATTCGATCTTCTATTAAGCATTCAACTAGGCATTTCAAAAAATGTCTAAGTTTACTTCATAAGTTAGTCTACATATGGTAGTTCTAGATACCTATTCACATAATTTTGTGTTCTTGCAAAACATTAATAATCATGAATACAATGACACAATCCACATAATAGCATTCTACACTAAATATTCATTTAATATCCATAATACAACCACAAAAGATTAATTATACATGAGCAATAAAATAAGATACCACAAAATCAATATGCATAAATGATTATCTAAATGTAGATAACATAAAGAATGTACTTATGCTAACAATTTTAACAATGCATATAACATGTACTATCTAATGTGGTGTGTGCATGAATTATAGCTATTCTTTTGTCATCCTTCAACACCTCCATCTACGTCACCCTCTCCAATGATGTTCTCCATCCATAATTCTCTGAGGGATGATTCTCTCATGCATTAAACTCATGACAAGTAGGTAGTTAGTCCATAACATCATGACATATATATCATAAAATACTACTAAAATAATAAAATAACATGATCACAATGTAAAAGATATATAATATAGTTAAACTCATAGCAATGAAATCATGAAACCAAATCAATATTCAAGTGTCTCATAACAACATATGACTTACATATTAATTAATAATCATCAATTCAAATTACCAATGATAACTATTCATGAATAATCAAGTAATTTTTCTTAGCGAGGATAATCAAGTAAGTTCAAAAATTTATCTACCGTAAACTTCTTTGCCCAAAAACATTAAGGATTATAGAGGATAAACAATGATTAGATTGACCAACATTGTATGAGAGGCCTTATTTACATGCCCCACTACGAGATGGACATAAATTTATTGAACATTCTTGTGTCTAGTTACAAACCTTCTAATGGAGAGTTTTCTTTTACCCTCGACTCTTGAAGTGTTACATTTAGCACTACTCTTTTAGATATCAAGCGATTATTAGTATTTCCACACAAAAATATTGAGCCTATGACAATGAAAACTATTATGTCTGATGAAGATAAAATTTATTTGAAAAATCACTTGGCTATAAATACATCTGCCTCAACAAGTAATCATTGTCTTGTTTTCATTAATTAATATATAATGTTTTATGTATAAAATTATAAATTAAATATATCAATTAAAGATTGAAAATAATGTGTTACTTCCATTACAATAACCCCTAATTATTCGAGAAGGGGTCTTTTAGTTTAAAATATAACAAACCCATATATAGAAGCCCTAGTTGAATTTTTCTAGGCGAGGATTGTTTGACAAGGAAGACTTGCAAATATTCCCTTTTGGGTTGTAGCATACATTATCTATTCTATTAAAGGACACTAATTTGATTGGTGTACATTCATTTCTAACAAGATAAGAAATGATTTGAGTTGAAGCATAATACTATGTCCCACTTTTTGGTACAAAGGGGCTAGCAAAATATGAAAATATGAATATTTCTCAATTTGTATAGACAATAATGATTTAACTGTATAAAATGTGAAAACAATGTAAATTAATGAAATGTTTCATTTTAAGTGTAGATTACATTTATTATCTTTTTTACAAAAAAAATTAAAAAATAGATTTTTTAATACCTAAATACATAGTATGTATGTTTCGTGTACAAAAACTTTTATTAAGTACTTGATTTATCCTCCTCATAATTTTCTCAAAACATAATATTTTCTCAATATTTTTTGTAAAGAGGTCTTAGAAACATGGATGTAGTGCAAGATTAATTTTTTGATTAAAAATATTTTTTATCAAATTTTTAATGATCAAGGCAAGGAATAAAAATGCTTATGTATTCTCCTCATGATTTTTTTTTAATATATATGTCAAAATAGACTAATTTTTTCACCATTGGAACAAAGACATTAAATTTGAGTGCACAGATATTTTTTAAAAAAAATTGGCCATAGTCTCTTATTTTTTCCAGTGCCTCAAACATATGGTACTTCATTTTATAAATAAGTATATTTTACTAAATAAATAAAAATAAATATTAAATATTATTAAAACTTATAAAAACTTATATTATTATAAAGCCAATAAAAAGACCATTTTATATGTAGAGCCACATGTTTTTATTTTATTTTTTCATCCTAATACATGACATCTGAAGTGGTAATTTTAGGCCAATAGAAGCTTTCCACTTCAATGGGTGAGGATTTGATGCCACATGGGGTTTGAACAAAGGGGGTTCAAATGAACTCCCTTCATTCAAACCCCCTCTGAATAAATCATTTCTTTGGATGTTTGATTCAAATTAATAAAAAATTAATCGAAAACCCTTGACCCCCTTCATTCAAACCCCCTTCAAAAAGTACACATGGGGGTTTGTTAGAACCCCATTTTTTTTGGGTTTGGATGCACTTGGCCACCAAGTGGGATTCACTTATCTACCATAGTGCATTTGGATTGTGCCTTTCAAAGTAATAGTTACAAAAATTTTATTTCTAATTATATATTAGGTGTATACTATGAGGTGTACCATGAGTTGAGGGGAATAATGGTCCCAACAATATTGCATGAAAACATGAAATATAATTATGTGGCCCCTATTGACATTGAGGTAAGCATAAAGTGTACTTATATGTCATTAAATTATCATGGTATTAACTTGTTACAATTCAAATTAATTATGTATGTTTCCTTGTAATAGAAAAGAGAATATGTTTCTCAATATAGAAGAGAAGCTACACTAAACAAATACCATCCTATCAAGGGATCTAGAGATTTTTAGTCTAATAGGGACAATGACATAGATTTTGGTGTAGCAATGCCATTGATAAGGTATAAAAAGATGCAAAGATCTATCTCATCTACTATTGCATGTCCGTTAGGCCCCTTTGGCACATCTTTAACCTTAAATCTAGGTTTTAAAGTTTTAAAAGTTTATTAAAATTTGATGTAACAACAAAAAAAATAGAATTATTAATGTTTCATGTCATTTTTATGGTGGCATCTGGTATTGGCAACATTATCCACGAACCTTTACAATGTTTACCTCCCATGCAAGGTATTTGACTTCATGTTTGTAATTATGCTATTTTTATATTACATGAAATTCAATATGTTAAATTGAATTTTTGATTGTATGAGAATTTGAGTGTTTGATGGAAATTGAAGCTTTGACTTTTATTAAAACACATCCACCACAATAAAACATATCGGTAATTCAGAGTATGGATCTTGAGTCTAATGTCTATGACCTTTAGGTTAACTCAGGGTTAATTTTGATGAAGTTTGTTTATTAATGAGTGATGGCATTTCATATTGCAGGGTAACATTCAGTAAGAAGTAATATGCCACCTCCTATTATGCACCATTTCCCCCTTCTCACTCATCTCCTCATAGCATATAGACTATGGGGATGAATTTACCAATATCAATAGATAGCAAAGGAACAATGCATATAAAAACCTCAGAGTTCCTTAATTTTTTTTTGGGTGGAGTGTTTGGTGCAACAGGGGCCAAGACAATTTTGTATAATATTGATCTTGATGATACTTTATTTGAGGGTATCAATTCAATGGTTGTATATAGATTTGTTGTGCACAATATTACTCAGGGATCTCAATTCTAGGCTCCTAAAAAAATAGTTTGATGTGGTTGTTCTAGTTCACCACCTAAACCATGCAATGACGAGGAGAAATCTCTTGATAATTGACATCCTTTCCATTGAATAATCTTATTGCAGATAATGCTTTTAATTTATTAGGTGACTTTGTACTGATAGTTTTGAAATTTTTGAAATAGTGGGAGATGCAGGGAAATGCTTTGGTAAAATAAATTAATGAGGGTTACCATATCCATTCCCAAAGATATTCTTTAGTTCAAAATGATCAGTCCAAAATTGATGTGTTAGTGAATCAAGCTGAATTAGGATCTATTTTTATGGTAAATTCCTAAAATGATAATATTTTAGATGTTATGATTAATAGATTAGACAATTTGAATGTAGAGGCATAGGCTTATTACAAAAAATGGGGAAAGGATCAAAACCTTTGTCACCTTACCAATGTAGAGAGGGATAAATCTTTGGTAAGTAATTATTTTTTTATCAATTTTTATCGTAATTTTATAATTTTTATCTAACCAACTTTATTTTTCAAATTACTGTCAAAATATAATAACCTCAAGAATGAATCACAAGTACTGAATATTGATCTAGAAAAGGTGTGGAGAAACTTAAATTCAACAATTGCATTTAAAGAAAAACTTGTGTTAGTCAAAAAATAGAATAACATATTGAGTAAGATAATCAAAGAGCAGGGAATGGATTCATATGTTCTTATAAAGGAGAAAAAAAATGAGGATCCCTCTATCATATCACCATGATATGTAACACATGAAGAAAGATCAATAGTTTCAAACATTTATACTGCAACCAAGGATCTTGTTAGAGAATGTGTTTTACATTCAGACTCAGGGAAGGGAGAAGTTGAGGCAACAACATACACAACTAAAAAGCAAACTGAAACTCATGTGAAATGTTATCTATTCAATCCATGTATCTCTATTTAATGAAAATGGGTCAAGGAATATAGAATTGATGTTTTTATATATGTTATGTTTAAAATTAAAATATTGAAAGTTTATATTGTAAATTAAAGTTCATAAATTTAAATATAAGTCTTTGTTTATGTTTTATTCTGTGCATTTTATTCATGACAAGTTTATTATATGAATTTTTATATATGTTATTTTGAAAATGGAAAGTTTCTATTTTAAATTAAAGTTTGTAAGATTTAATATAAGTCTTTGTTTCTATTTATTCTATGCATTTTACCCGTGACAAGTTTGTTTTGTGCATATTTATATATGTTATGTTGAAATTGGAAAGTTTATATTGTATATTAAAGTTTGCAACATTAAATATAAGTATATGTTTCTATTTTATTCTATGGATTTTATCCATTACAAATTTATTCTATGCATTTTTATATATGTTATGTTGAAACTAGAAAGTTTATATTGTAAATTAAAGTTTGAAAGTTTAAATATAATTTTGTGTTCTATTAATTTCATATATTTAGTGCTTAAGATGTATAGTGATAATATCATAATTCAATGATGTATAATACTGACAACCACATGAAATGATGAAATAATAAATTCATGTTGTGAAATAAATATTTTACATACATATACCCTGAATATGTTGTTTAACAAAGTTTGAATTGTAAACAATTGCAATATAACACAATTATTTTAAAATAATAAAATAATGTAATTTATGAATTCTTGCAATTTATATAATCAAAAAATTTCCATGACTTTTGATACAAATAATAATATAAAAATCAATTGTAGAATTGAAAGTTGAAGTTTACATAATAATAAGCATGAAGTTGAAATAGTTCTTGAGTAGCACTTTCTTCATAATTGTCTTTTGTATGTACTATATCTGATGCATATAGAGTCTCAATATCTACATTCTTTGTGTCATTTATTGTATTGGTAACTCCTCTTCTTTGGCTAAGTGAATTCTAAATTTGAAGTGATCTATCATAGGGAAATGCATCCCCTAGATAATGTGAAACATACAATCTCAAACATGTGTCTAGATTTTTGTCCAATCTATTACAAAGTTTTGATTTAACAAAAGATAGGGCACTAAAGAATCTTTCATCTTCCACAGAGATCAAATCATTATTTGGCAGAGCTCATACAATCAAAAATATTCACTTATCTATTTCTGCAACATGGTATCGGGATATAGGTTTTTCCAAAGCCTTGTAATAACACTACTTTCAATTGGCTCCTTTATACATTTATATTGATCAATCATTGTGAATCTGAAATGGGTAGACTATGTTCTCAACAAATATTTTCACAAAATACTTGGAATTTCATCTCCATTGATATATATAGACTTTGAAAAAATGTTTAATAAGAGTGCTCATGTATCTAAGAAATAAATTACTAATTTGTTCTTTACCATCCTCAACTCTCCAAAATATGGGATTCACCATTGCTATGGCTTCAAACAACTCATCCCTTTGAAACCATTCTCTAATTTATGTAAGAAATCTATCTTTTATCTCTCTCAATATTATCCATGTTTCCATTATCATTGTTTCATAAAGAATATGTGTTACAAGGACTTCTTCAATTTATGATCCTACTAAATCAACTCATTTTTAGAATGTGTGTAGTGGTATTTACTTTCCATTCAAAAAGATACAAAGATGATCATGAACATTGAATTTCAAATAGGATTTTGGATCCTTAATATCTGTTAAAGTTAGCCAACTAAAAAAAATAGGAAGCTTAAAACTATTTTGGCTGAGTATAAGACATCAAGAGATTCACAAACCCATTTTCTTAAATGTATGAAGTCTACAATATTTATCGATATCTCTTGAGCATATTTCATAAAAAAAATTATTTCATTCAAAATTGGGAGAATACCACATATTGTCAAAAGTGTTTCAAAATATGTTAAATAGTACAACAAATCCTTTGCCTTATCACTTTTATACAATATTTGACATAAAACTTGTCAATGATAGATATTCTTCAAAAAGTATGCATGTAGGCTCATATATAGAAATCCATCTTGTATCATTATATTTTAGAATCATTTTACCATTGGTAAAACCAATTACAAATTTTTGAAAATCTAAAAACCTTTTAGGGATGTTTGACATATAAGGGTGTAAATCACTGATAAATTCCTCCACTTTTGCAATATTTTCAAATATACTTAAATTTTGTATGCAAGATTCATTATGTGAGCCATGCAATGAATTGAAATCATATATGGAGAGAATGTTGTCTATAGTCGAACACACAAACCAATTATATTTTGGAATATTTTTACCATTGGTAAACCCAATCACAAATTTTTGAAAATCTAAAAACCTGTTAGGACTGTTTGACATATAAGCGTGTAAATCACTGATAAATTTCTCCACTTTTGCAATATTTTCAAATATACTTACAATTTTGCATGCAAGATTCATTATGTGAGCCATGCAATGAATTGAAATCATATATAGAGAGAATGTTATCTATATTCAAACACACAAACCATTTTTGTTCCCCTGCATTACTATTTCACCATCAGTTCTTACACATACCAACTTCATAGCTATAACATAATCATTCATCCCAATAATATCCTTCAAAATAGAAATAACTAACATGAAAAGGTGTTTTATATTGTAATTTTTAACTATTTTATATATAGTTAGAAGATAAAGTGTCCTTAAAATATTCTCAAAAGTGTAAACATAGATACAAACCCATGTTGTGTTATCAACTATTGTGACCTCATCAATGGACATTGATATAAAGTTGAATTTTTAACTTTTTATTTGAAATCTTCATTATCAATTATCGCAAGACATTTGACATGTCCCAAGCACTACCATCTAACCAATGTGATTATAGAATCTTATGAATTCCATTTGTTGAAATAGGGTTTCATAATCTAGAAAGTCAGATATAGGTATACCCTTTTTAAGAATATGATAGATCACGGAGAACAATATATTTTTGGCATGTTGATTTGACTGAATAACTTTTCCTATTTGAGATGTAATTATTCCTCTTTTCTCAACAAGATGTCGCATATGTTTCTAATTTTTTTCATACTCTACCACATATCTAACATGCATGCATTAATTGACATCTTTCCATATATGAGTCTTTTGAAGTTATCCATCTTTTTCAACCGACACATAAATTTTTTGACAACATTTCTCAATTATGTCCAATTTAATTTGTATTTTGTTGTCATTTCCTAATTTATAATAACATATTGTGTATTTACATTTAGTGGGGTATTAGTATTATTTTTTGTCTCTACTAGTTCAATAAAAAAAAATTGTTGCCCAATAAAACTTAAAAGACCTTCTAAATATCCATCTACTTTTCTTTATTCACATAAATTTATAAGTACTTTAATCTATTGTATTGATCTCAACATCTATAATGTCCTCAAGTCTATCTCTACTAGTTCAATAAAAGAAAAACTTATTGCCTAATCAAACTTAAAAGACCTTATAATTATCCATCTACTTCTCTTTCTTTGCATAAATTTATAAGTACTTTGATCTATTATATTGATCTCATCATCTAGAATGTCCTCAAATCTCCTCTTCATTGGTAGAAATTAGGGATTTGTGTTTGCTATGGAAGTTATTTTATGAGATGTAGAAGTTTATTTTAATGTTTGTATCATATCATCTGATTTGTCATTTACCACAACCATACCATATTCAGGTATGTATTCCAGTGGTGGCATGTCATCATCAATAATATATTTAAATGATGAAATAATATTGTGATTAAATATTTCATTTGGAAAAATACACTCAGTGGAGGGATCTGCATCTATAAATTTTTTTATTATTCTTCAAATGTTAAATAATAGTTATTATAAATAAATAAATAAATTCTACGAATCATTTAGTACTTGTATTTTGCATGGGTGTTGGTTGAATTTTTGTGGTTGTTATTATTGGTTGCCCAAAATAAGATAATATGTTCTTTATCATTGATAATTGGCCTCATTTCTTACCTTTATCACTAGACGAACTTCCAAACTTTTTTTGTTAGATAAGTTGTAGCCCACAACTTTGGTACTATGCAGTCGGTCATCCTTTCCATATGGCTATTGGTCAGAGTCCCTATAGGTGAAAAAAACTACCAAGTACTTTTGGTCATTGACCAACACATGTAGATGCCACCTAATCTCTGTGGATATCATTCAAGCTGCCTGATCATAAAAAACCTATAGATGACATCTAGACCTTATGGATGCCTTCTAGTCTCTCTAGTCATTGTCCAAAGCCTATGGACAATGTCTAGAGCTTGTAGATGCCATCTAAGCTATCTGGTCACTGTCTAGACCTTATGAATGGTGTCTAGACTCTATGGATGCCATATAGTCTATTTGGTCATTGTCTAGAATCTATGGATGGCATCCAAAATTTATGGACATTATCTAGTCTATTTGGTCACCATCTAGACTCTATAGATGATGTCTAGATCTTGTGGATGTCACCCAGGCTATTTGGTCATCATCTAGAGTCTATGGATGGCATCTAGAACTTGTGGTCATCATCCAAGTTATTTGGTCATTATCTAGACTCTGTGGATGCCATCCAGACCTGATGGATGTCATTTAGGTTGTCTAGTCACCATCTAGAACCTATGGATAATGTATAGAACCTATGGACACTATCCAAGTTATGTTGTCACTATCTAGACCTGATAGATGGTGTCTAGATCCTGTGGATGCCATCCAATCTATTTGACTATCATCCATACACCATAGGTAGCATCAAGGCCCTATGGATGTTAGTGGATCTATTTGGATACCATATAGAACTTGTGGATGCTGTTTAGACCCTATGGATGGTTTTTATCTCTATTTTCTATTTGAGGCCTATTGTCACCGCCCTACATTGAGTCCATGTAGTCTTTCGAAGATGGGTTGAATTTTTGATCTCCATTATATATGAAATATATTAAATTAAGATATGTTGTATGTAGTTTATAATATATTTTGGAGAAATAGTGTAGAATTTCCTTCTACAGCATGGTGATTTATAGTCAAAATTATGGAATTAGTCGCCAATGATAGGCAAGCTGACCTCTAAATCACATAAACAACCCAAAATTTTTGACAACCCAATGCTCTTTATGCATCCAAAAAATTACCATATATAGTTTTCATAAAATGGAATATTCATGAATTAATAAAGATTCACCACTAAAAAAACTCTAGAGGGAACCTTCATGAAGTTCTTGTTTCTATTGTAGATTTATTAATGACTTGCCTCTATATTTCTCACAAATATACCTACATGCCTTTATCTCCTCGAGATTATGCCAGATAGGAATCATATACAAAATTGAAGATGCAAATCTGGTTTTGAATATCTATTTTCATGGCTAATTTTTAATGATTTAATGTTGAATAGACAAATAGTAAATAACAATGTGCATATTCATTAATAACTGGTAAATAAAAATGTGGATAGTCATTGATATCTGATAAATAATTGTGTGAATACTTACTATTATAATTATAATATTTGACAAATGAAAAATTGATAGTTGTTAGGATGTGAAGTCACTATTCATACGCAATATTCATGGTGATGTGGCTTGGTGGTGATGTGGATGGTTCATGATATGGATAGGTGATGAGTTGGTATGACCCACGGTGGGTGGTATGGCCCACAAAGCATCTTTGAAATTCAAAAGAAGAGGTGAGAGAAAGTGGGATACATTTCTCCACTAAGTCACATGGGTTGGCTTGTGTGAAAGCATGTGAGGCCATAATGATAGTGGATCAAATATTTATACTTTAGGCATGTGTTGTGGGTCATAGTTGTCTATGGGCTCTTGATTGGTGAGGTCAAAAGTGGGAATGTTTTGACTCATATATGTGTGTACATGGGAGAATGGGAGACAAGGATCACTATGCCTAATTGAGGTCACATGTGGAGTGGGGCATAACACATGGGAGAGCACATAGAGTGGTCAAGTGGGCATGATGAGATGTCATTCAAAGGCTTGACTTGGCACATGGGGGAACATGATTTCCTATTCATGAATAGTGTTCCCACATTGAGTATGGCACAACTTTCTCCTCTCTCTCTATTTTATCTCTATGTTGTAAATGTTATTTAATATTAGCATGATCTCTCCTTTGTAAATTAATCCAATTAGTGGATCTATGAAAGCCTTGGGATTTCATGTTTGGAGGTTGGATCCTGTAGGTTAGATTATGCTTGGTTCACAATCTAAATGATTTAGGTGGAAGTATTGAGTGCTTAGTATGTTATCACTGATGGAGTTACTGGAGAAGCTATTGTAGAAGAGAGTTTGATGCTATTACTAATAAAGTTTGAAAGCTACTATTTTCCCTTGGTTTTTTCTTGCACATTGCAAGGTTTCCATGTAATCTCTATGTAATGTGTTCTCTCTTTTCCTTTTTTTTTATAGCTTGTTTATTTCTACTTTAATTTATTGCATATTAGAAACTTTATTCCTAACATGTGGTATCAAAGCAATTTTTCTAAAACTAACAATGCATGGCTCTAACATGTGGTATCAGAGCCATGGCAAAAAACTCCATGTGTGTGAGTGTTTTTTATTATTTGTTGGTTGTGTGCAAGGTGAAGTTGTTATGACAAGAGAAGAGACTTAGAGATTAATGAAGAAAAAAAGAATTTGTTTTATTTTTGATAGGTATCTCTCTTTGGAGCATAGGTGGAGGATCTCTTAGTGAATATCTTGATTTCTTCATGTTGATGAGGATAATCCCATAGAAGAATTGAAGACAATTTTAAAATATCTTTGCCAGACAAGTTAACAGCCTACATAGTGTTCATGTTGGTGGAACAACTCTACATCTTGAGGATCAAGCTAGACTCCTTTGGAGGAAGTTGAATATAAGGCATGACCTTGTGGTTCTTGGCAATAAACAAAAGGGGTGTTGATGTGGTATCCTACTAACCACATGTTTTTAGCTGAGATGTAAAATAAAAATACATGCAAAAGAAGGAGGTATAGACAAACTTGAAGCTATACCTATTTTTAAAGTAGTCGAGGAAAAAGAAGATGAAGATGTAGATGAACAAGTGAGACTTGGTGTTCTTGGAAGAAGAAGGCCAGTGTTGACCATTTGACTCAGGGTGTTGGAGTGTTGTGTATACAATTATGGTGATTAGCTAGGTAAAATGATGCATGGGCTAACATTGTAGGCACATGAGTGGGTGTTTGGAAACATTCGATAGAGTAGTGTGTATTTTGGATGCTGGATCAAAAAATTGGTAGGTGCAGTGATGCACTGAGTAGTATGATGACTTATTTGGAGCTATGATTGGTCCATTTGTATCATGATGATAGATGGAGGCTATGTGAAAAATTTTGGTTTTGACTTCTATGAGATCTTCTCTCCTCACTACTATCAAGAGTGTTATGTGCACTAGGTGTTATTAAAGGAGATAGAGAAACATTATTTATACATGGTGATCTTTCTTATGAAGAGATAAAGATAAATAAAAAAGATTTAAGGTATAAATTTGTTGGTTTGCATGTTAAATAAGTCATTGTATGGGTTTCTAGTAGACGTGCTGAGGGAGTACAGGATATTTAGTACCTTCATGAAGAGCATATATGTTGTATGATATGTTGGATACAGGCCCCAACATGATCACTATTGTGATGGCTCAGTTAAGACACATGAGATTAAGGTGGTATGGTAGATCAAACCAAGGATACAGATGCACAAGGACATGAGAGCAAGGAAGTACCCCACTTATTGCATTTTGAGTTGTCTTCCTAGGAGAGTCTCAAAAGAGAAGAAAACATGTTATTTTCCTATGTATTAGATTCATTAGGAGTAGGAATCCTCATAATGCCATGGTGAAAAATAAATCAAGTATTCTAAAGTAGTGAGAGTTGTGAGTGGTTCATGGAAGAATCCCATTTAGAAGATTAGTTTATGTGTGAAGTGATTGGTCACTTTAGTGCTGCAATCTACTATTGAAGAGTATATATTGACAAAGCCATTCAGGGCAGAGAAGTTTTAGTAGTGCAACAAAACTTTTATTAGGTTTGTGTCAAGGCAGTAGAGGGCATGGATGAGCAACTGATTGTAGAATACTCAAGTGTGGTAAAGGCCTATGTATATTGACTTCAAGTGGGAGAATGTTATGATGTGAAGTCACTAACCACAATCACTATTCACTAATCACTATTCATAGACACTATTCTTGGTGATGTGGCCTGGTGGTGATGTGGATGGTTAGTGATGTGGCTAGGTGATGACTTGGCATGACCCAAGATGGGTGATATGGCCCATAGAGCATCTTTTAAAGTCAAACGAGGAGGTGATAAAAAGTGAGATGCATTTCTCCACTAAGTCACATGGGTTGGTTTATGTGAAAGCATACGAAGACATAATGATAGTGGATCACATGTTTCTACTTTAGGCATGTGCTATAGGGCACAATTATCTATGGGATCCTGGATGGTGAGGTCAAAAGTCATAATATTTTGACTCACATGTGTGCACATGGAAAAGTGGGAGAAAAGGATAACTATACTTGATTAAGATCACATGTGGAGTTAGGTGTATCATGTGGGAGAGCACATGGGTGTGCACATGGAGTGGTCAAGTGGGCATGATGAGATGCCATTCAAAGGCTTGACTTGGCACATGGGGGGACATGATTCCCTATTCATGAATAGTGCTCACACATAGGTTATGGCATAATTTTATCCTTTCTCTCTATTTTATCTCTATGCTATAAATGCTATGTAATATTCGCATGAGATCTCCTTTGTAAATTAATATAATTAGTGTATCCATGCAAGCTTTGGGCTTGCATGCTTGGAATTTGGATCTTGTAAGTTAGATTGTGCTTAGTTCACAACTTGAATGCTTCAAGTGGAAGCATTGAGTGCTTAGTATGTTAGCACTGATGGAGTTGCTAGAGGAGTTATTGTAGAAGAGAGTTTGGTGTGGTTAATAATGAAATATGGAAGTTGCGATTTTGCCTATGGATTTTCCTTGAACATTGCAAGGTTTTCATGTAATATCTATGTAATGTGTTCCCTCTTTGTCTTCTATTTTACAGCTTGTTTATTTTCACTTTAATTTCTTGCACAGTAGGAACTTTATTCCTAACACTAATAAATAGTTGTGTGTTTCTCCTTCATAGTAGATTCTATTTTCACATGAACATAATCCTCTTTCAAATCTTGGAGGTTTCTCCTTAGCTCTTTAATGCTATGGTTATCCTCCTCATGACCATTATCATCAAATCACATTTGCTTTGCATGATGCCCACCATCTCGTATAGGAGATGAGTAGGGCATAGATGGAGTAGAAGTCAATGTTTGGTTTTCCATAGGAAATAACCTTTGTCATAATTGATCATTTTACATTTTGGATTCAGGTTTCCCCAATCTTTCATTTGCAAGGTAAGCTAGTTTCAATATCATTAAGGTTCCCATCAATGATCTTACTCTTCACCAACTCCAATTTACACCAGATTATTAGCATAGATATTTACTAAAATATAGTCACATCTTACCTTTTTGTGAATTTATTTTTCTCAATCTGCCTAATGAAGAGTACACTGTGTTTTTGAATAAGATAAATTAGTTGGATTGATATTTGCAGTCATAGATTTTTGACAAGCTCTACCTAAGGAATCATGATTCACTCAGCGTCTTTCCAAGTTGGTTATTAAAAAAATCTTCCAATCTGTGTCTTGTCAAGTATAAATATAACAATTCTTAGTGTATGCATTGGATAGAATAGATGTTTTGAAGCAAGAAATGTGACCTACATAGAGTAAATGCATAGACTCCTCCATACTCAAAAGTAACATTTGGCAAGTGGACCATGTGGACACCATATACCATGCCACCAAAGAGGTCAAAGGTGAAGAGAAATGAGATAGTTTATGGGTACATTCTAATAATTGATATCAACACTACAAAAGTAAGAACATGAGAAACTAAAAACAAAAAGTATAAGCGATGAGATCATTTTAGCGGTAAAATGCAGACAAAATAATAGAATGAGATGCGATAAATGACAGAGACCTCATTGTTATTCATTTATTCATTTGAAAGATAGAAATGTGTCAATGAATGCAAGTAATAGGTGTCTAAGGTAATAGAAGGTGGCGACAAAATTGCAAGCAATATCATTGGAAACTACCTACGATGTTATAAATATAATATAAATATATTTATATATTATTAATAATATAAAATATTATATATTATATATTTAAAATTATATAATTTAATATATTATTAATATTAATTATAACACACACACACACACACACACACACAAATTTAATGCAATATTTTATTATTTATTATATATAATATAAAATATATTGATATAGCATACATTATTCTATTTATTATATTGAACAATCATGGTTTTCAAGTAATGTACAATACTTGATTTAAACTGTGTCACTCTATAAAACACTAGTTTATGAAAACAAAAAAATCCATCCCTCTCGATGTAACCATATGGTAGTTTCAGCCTCCACACTAACTTACACTCTTTAGTATGGTAGTATGGTAGTTGCACTCAGTAGTGCTTATGGTCTTGTTAGCAGTTTCACATTTCCTCTATTCATTGAATAAATAAAAATAAAAAATAATATTATGAATACAATATTTGTTATTAGTGTTACAGAGAATGAGAATGGAAAAAACTTGGAAATATTTGTATTCATATCTATGAGTTTATTTAAAAGACATCTTTCACTGAATAAGTCTTTTTCATTTTTTCATCTATTTTATTTTAGAGTCAATGAATTAGGTATAAAATAGTTAAAACAATTATAATTTTGATCTAATAAAATTTAGACTCATCTAAATTGACATGGGTTCATTCTATACAATTTTAGAGGAGTCATTAGATATCTGACCCTTTTTTTCCATTGAGATGGCCCCTATTTCAATCATGTATTGGATAATTGAAATAGTTTTGTGAAAGTGAAAGTTATTGATTGCATTGACAGAAGTGACATGTCATTAAACTTTACTAGTGTATGTTCTTGGGGTTCTTCAAGTCCATCGCCTTAAATGCACATTCTTCGCAAAAAAAATTGCAAGTGGTGAAAGATTCCAAAGTGAGCTTGGCGATGATGATGAGGGGCCATGTCAAGGTGGAAACTAGTCATGTTTGTACACAAAAGCCACTGGAATATTATACCCAGTGTTAACCTCTTAATATTAAGAGTTTTATGTCTTATGCAAGGATGGAAAAAACTTGAGAATGCTTTTTTTTTTCTTTGAAACATTGATCTCTTCAATAAGAGCTTGGGTTAAATAAATTTGGAGCAAACCCAAAGGACGCAGAATGATGCAGGAGCATCTAGCAAGGACTAGGTGAATAAGCCTTCGATAGGCATTAGCCTAAGCAATTATATAAGTTTCCCTCCAAGTTATATTTTCAAATATTCATACTTGTCATGTGGAGGAGAAATAAGGCCTAATTATGTTTTGTATGGATTTATTAGTTGTCAAAGGATTTCAATAATCCTATTATTGTTGTAATCATCTAAGGATGGCATGGAGTCAAGCATAGTTGAAGAGTTCCCTTATTAGATGAGTAGTTGAACCTTTATAGGATAATGCAAGATTCAAGGAGATAAGGTCAACACTATTTTAAGATTGAAGACCTTGATTTAAGCATAAAGGGGGAAAAAAAAAGGGATAATTCAAGAGAAGGAGAGATAGAGAGAGAGGATCTCCTTTAGGAAGAGGAGGAGTCACGAAGGCCATTCGGCCTGTATTATGTAAATAAAAATATTATGGTTTATTAATGAAGGAAGCCAATTGAGGCTATTGGCTGGGGTCAAGAATTTGTACAAGACTTTGAAGCCATCAACGAGGTAATAGTATTGTTAAGAATCTATTTTATCATTCTTTTTATTCTCAGGGGAATTGTCTATACACTCAGCTCAGAAAGCCGCTTAGATTTGTTTTTATTTTGAGATATGGATCGACCTCTCAAAAGGAGATTGAAGGATTTATGGAGGAAATCCACCAACCATAAGAACGTGACCGGTGCATGTTACAGCAGTCACGTAGACCAAACCAATACTGACGTCTTCGCTTATTGAGATACAGTTAGCTTTGTGTCATAGGTCCATAGAAGATATAAATGCTTGAAGCATAAGTCTCAAATGGAGAAGCAGATCACCATTTTTATCGACTAAAGATGTGTGGAGCGTATCAAGATAAATTGCAAAGGATTGGATGACATACATAGTCTAAAAACTGTTGAAGGATTATAAGAACGGACCAGAAGCAAACTGTGTAAACAGAGCGCGGAGGAATGTAATGTGGATGGCCTATGGGCTCCTTGGTGGTATGAAAGTGTTCACAAGTCAACAGGTTTCAAGTCTCCACCATTATATCCGAAGCCATTTCCATTTAAGATTTATAGTTTGTTGGAGCAATGCCTTCCCTTGTACAACTTGTTCAAACACCATGTTCTACGGCCCGATTCCTTAATTGTACCAAATCTTCCTGTTCTAGCCAATGAGAAGTCACTTGTTTGGGTTGGTGATGAGCTCCTTCCTCGTAAAAGTGCTAAGGTATCTGTATTTGATTCAATTGTTCAAGGCGGTGATGGAGTTTGGAAAGGACTTCGTGTTTATAATGGCAAAGTTCTTAAACTGGGTGAACATTTGGATAGGTTATTCGATTCTGCTAAGGCAATGGCATCCTTTATATTGTCACCAATCACATATATGAGGGTTCTGAGATCAGGAGAGTCACCCAGCTATCACGACTCATTGGAGGCATCGACTCACTATACATACAGGTAGAAGACCATGTGCAAAATGTAATTGAAGTATGATGAATTGATTATTTTATGAATCATATTGTGGCTGATTGCTCGATCTCTTTATTCAGACAATAGAAACTTCACAATTCCATTTAGGATTAATCATGCAGAATCTAGCCAGATAGCTCTGAAGATTGAGTTTTATCTTTAAATCTACAAAAAAATTTCTCCAAGATTTAATGGGTTTTTAGCCTTATATCACGTGAGTAAACTGTCCAAATTTTAGAAGAATCCAGGTAATATTTTTTTTGAGAAAATATTTTGTCAATAGTGCAGTTTAGCCCTATTTGCAGTCTGATGACAGTGCATCAATTTTGGTATCAGAGCTTGAAGCTCTTGGGATTTGGTAATTGATCGTGTTTGCTAATAAGTTGTTGCAGGATTGAGAAAAGGATCAAAAGACTAGGATGCAAAAGGCCTAGGTGAGATCAAGGAAATTGTCAAAAGACCAGTCAAGGAGAAAGGCTTGGGTGAGACAAGTGGACCAAAAGACTAGGGTGCAAAAGACCTAGGTGAGGACCTAAAGGGATCAGGGGACCAAGGTGGAAAAGACTTGGGTGAAGATCTCAGAAATGGAAGAGTAGAATACATGAGGGTACTAAGAAGGAAGCAAGCATCCGGAAGAAGAGAGGTATGACTAGTAATGGAATCGATAAAGAGATTGATAGTTTGAAAAGAGATTTAGCTAATTTTGTAGATAGATATGAGTCTTGGATGCAGATGGACAAACAAGCATGGGTATGGCCAATGAGGAGGAGGATGAAGTGGCCAATAGATCTCCTAATGAAGAGGAGAAGACGGCAAAATGAGATTGCCAAGAAGAGAGAAGCCCATAGAGGCAAGAGGATGAGTAGGTTGCCAAGTGACCAACAAGAGAAAGAAGTGGAGAAGAAGGTTTGGATGACATACATAGTCTGGAAATTGTTGAAGGATTATAAGAACAGACCACAAGCAAACTGTGTAAACAGAGCGCGGAGGAATGTAATGTGGATGGCCTATGGGCTCCTTGGTGGTATGAAAGTGTTCACAAGTCGACAGGTTTCAAGTCTCCACCATTATATCCGAAGCCATTTCCATTTAAGCTTTATAGTTTGTTGGAGCAATGCCTTCCCTTGTACAACTTGTTCAAACACCATGTTCTACGGCCTGATTCCTTAATTGTACCAAATCTTCCTATTCTAGCCAATGAGAAGTCGCTTGTTTGGGTTGGTGATGAGCTCCTTCCTCGTAAAAGTGCTAAGGTATTTGTATTTGATTCAATTGTTCAAGGCGGTGATGGAGTTTGGGAAGGACTTCGTGTTTATAATGGCAAAGTTCTTAAACTGGATGAACATTTGGATAGGTTATTCGATTCTACTAAGGCAATGGCATCCTTTATATTGTCACCGATCACATATATGAGGGTTCTGAGATCAGGAGAGTCGCCCAGCTATCACGACTCATTGGATGCATCGACTCACTATACATACAGGGAGAAGACCATGTGCAAAACATAACTGAAGTATGATGAATTGATTATTTTATGAATCATATTGTGGCCGATTGCTCGATCTCTTTATTCAGACAATAGAAACTTCACAATTCCGTTTAGGATTAATCATGCAGAATCTAGCCGGATAGCTCTGAAGATTGAGTTTTATCTTTAAATCTACAATTCTATTTTCTCCAAGATTTAATGGGTTTTTAGCCTTATATCACGTGAGTAAACTGTCCAAATTTCAGAAGAATCCAAGTGATATTTTTTTGAGAAAATATTTTGTCAATATTGCAGTTTAGCCCTGTTTGCAGTCTGATGACAGTGCATCACAGAATAGCTTAAACAAGATCAAGAAAACCCTGAAGTCTAGTACATTGGAATGATGCCAAGTGGCATCGTCCCTTGAAAATATTTTGCTTGTCCAAAACCCATTGGAAGAGAAAAAGACAAGCAAACCTTAACAAAACATTGTTGATACAAGATAAATGCATTGCAGCTTTTATTAGATAGCAGAAAATGTTTCAAATGGTTCAATCTATTGAATGCCTTGTTCATAGCAAGGTCACCGTTTGAGCTCTTAATGGACAGCCAGAACCCCTGTAAGAGGGGTGGAATCCCTCTACACATGAGGGCAGCTTATTTTTTTCAAAAAAAAGAGAGAGAGAAAGACCATGTTTAATGCCGGCCGTCACAATTGTACACTGCTGAGGGCTTATTGTTGATCCGGTTATTTCCATTACAATTCCAGAACCTTTTTCCATGCAGGGCGAGAAGAGATATCTTCCCACCATTCATTCACATGTTTCCTCTCTTTAACCAGATATCGTTTCCCTATTGTATTCACCACATAGTGAGTAAAAGGAAGATGGCTCAGATCCGCCAGGCTGAAGAAATCCCCTGCCAAATATTTGGACTTGGAAAGCCTCTCTTCATACACGTCCAACACTTTGGCCACTTTGGGTTCATCCCTCTCAACAGCCTCCAAATCCACAGGAAGCCCCACCTTTGGGGCGAAAACTAAATTATCCACCAATGTGTATATTGGCTCCGCATAGTTCTGCGCCTCCACTTCCAGCCATTGTTCCACCATCGCCCTCTCTTCCAGAGTTTTCCCCAGCAGCGGAGTCCCCTGTCCCTCATACTTCATTGCATAATACCTTATTATCGCCCTTGACTCTGCAACCAAACCCTAACCATTATAATCAATCGGTAACTCAATCTACAATAATAAATACCGATCAATCTCACACTAAAAAGAATAACAAGCATTGCAAAGTTATTTTCTGACGTTTCCGATTTCAATACCGATCCATCTTCAGGAAAGAAAGGATTGAAGTCAATAATAATTACCAAAGAGAGTGAGATCTCCATCTTGAACTGCTGGTACTTTTGCAAAGGGCTGTATTTATGAACACAAGAGTCACAAACCATTAAAGCTGGATAGTAATTATAAGAGTCTTCTGAAATCGAATGTATAGATAAAATTAAGTTACAGGGTTTCTCTTCACTAAAGAGATAGAAGTCCATACTCACCAAAAGAGAGGATAGAGAGGAGAAGAGAGAAATAAGTTGGAATAATTAGGTAGGAAAGACGAATAGAATAAGGAAAGACAAGACGAGAAATGTCTCGCCTAATTTTAGGTACGCAATGGATTCCTGGAGACTACCAGAGTATATCACAAAGTAGATTATCATACAGAAACAAAATAAATTTATTTATGTAATAACTATACCTGCAGTGCAAGATATTCAGGGGTATTGTGAGCACCATTGGTCATGTCCACATCAACTATTTCAAATTCTACACCTTTCTCCACCAGACAGGCCAGTACTCTTCTTGTGCATGAAGTAAAAGGAGGTCCATACACCTTCACAACCATTTCTGTAACCTTAATTTCTATCACAATATTGCAAATCAATAATAATACTGTGGAAGTATTGCAGCACTTTGGATTTATACATACAAACCACAATTTGCACAGCACTCCTGCCA
Source organism: Torreya grandis (assembly GCA_037957365.1). NCBI lineage: Eukaryota > Viridiplantae > Streptophyta > Pinopsida > Cupressales > Taxaceae > Torreya > Torreya grandis. The sequence continues at coordinate 253,312 of JARHVA010007073.1, read as the reverse complement.
AAAAAAAATTATATTGTCCATTCTACGGCTACATTCAATGGATTCAGTGAGGGGCGACTCAATTGGGTGTGCTCTGGTCAATTCTTATCTTGAAACTCTCAACAGAATCGTCCGTTCTTCCCTCCCAAATGTGAAGCTTCCATGTGGCAAAGCACGACAGAAAATATAAAATATTTAATTTGAGGCGGCGGACGAGATCAATTTAAAATGCGAAGGGTGGGTCACTCGGCTAAATTTTAGTGGCACGTGGAGGCAACTCTGATTCAAAGTGACGTCACGTCGAGCACAATGGTCAATTAAACCATGAAATAGCTCTCTATATTTATAAGAAGTTTTATAAAGTAAAAATGAATATAATATTACTATAATATAATCGAATATTATAAATTCATATTATATTATAAAATTAATATAATGTATCAATGATATTAATCTAATAAAGGTGTATGACACCAAGTCTTTGTGAGAGTTAAAATTGTTGATGTCAAAACTGTGTTTGTTATTGATATTTAACCATAGTTAATTAATCCCTACACACCTCTGTTTACACATGCATTTATGATTTTTAAAAAATTCTAACAATCAAACTGCGTGTCTAAACTATCAAATTAAAAAGAAAATTATATAAAGATGTATTAGTTTGGTAGCAATAACTGAAGAGAAAACAAGATATGGAAGAGAATCAAGTGAAATAAAAAGTAATGAATCTTTCAGAGAAATTACAAATATGAGTAGAAATATATGCATATTGATTTATGTATTCATTGTAGATTATTACATTAACGTCACATGTGCATTTTATGTGGAGTGATTTTTGGCACTAGATTAGAGAGATGGACAAAGATGACTAAAAGATGAGTGATTGATGGGTTCTAGGAAAAATGATTGCCAAAAATAAGAATGAATGAATGCAGAAGATATGTGTACAAAATCATCATTTTTTCCGCCAAAGAAAGCTACAAGATCAGTGCAAATCTCTCCCAAAAAAAAAAAATCATACAAAGAAAATTGTCAATGCTAAAGACTTATGAAAGCTATAGAGCCATTCTCATTCAAAGCCCTTGCAACAGGGCAACTATGCCATTGTTAAAATTAGAGTAAAATTTCAAAAGTACTAGAAACTTCTAGCACAAAATCCATCGCCATTGAACATGAGGGTGTAACTGCCATTAAAAAATGAAATAAAGAAGAAAAACTTACACAAAACTGAAGGGTATTAATTGTCAAGATCTTGCTCCACCAATTAGAGCATATATGATTACCTCTTGTATTATCAACTAAACACGGAATTTAACCAGAATGATAAGTAACTAGAAATATGAAACAACACAGGAATATGAGAGACAATACACAATTGTATTAATAATCACTTAAAAGAAAATACAATAAAGAAGATGCCACTTCTTCTTCCACCTTAAAGGCTCGCCACACCTCAAGACCTTCTTTCCTCTCTCTCTCGGTCCCAACAATCAACTCCAATACAGAGTTAGTGTTCACCTCCACCAGTCAGAAACAACGCTGCCAGTACACCAAATACACAACCGTACTCCAAGTAGATCTCCCGCTCTCTGCTGCTACCTGCAAATCACTAGACCTTACTCACCATTGTAGATCTCCAAAAGAAGCCATCCACACCTGCTGACCAAGATCATACATATACGAAGAACCCTTCTGATTCTCCAAACCAGCACCCACACTTGGTATTGTGGCACTAGGAGGAACACACCATTGCTCTCCTCTCTCTGAAGGAGCTTATTTTACTCTCTTACTCTCTAGCACTAGTTTACAATACAGCCCATGAGTCTATTATATAGATCTTATGCGTACAATAATTAGACTATCTTAATTACAATAATTAGACACGCAACTCAAGACTATAACTAGCCTTTAACATGCAAACTAACAGTCCAAAAATAGACTCTCCGGAATCAACATGCAAACTGCATGTTCACGCACAGGCTGCCGACGTCGGCTCCTCCCTGACCGATGTCGGCCGATTGATAACCGACGTTGGTTGCTTCTTCACTGCTATCTGATCGACGTCGATTAATCAGACCAACGTCGATTGCCCTGCAACTCTCTACAACCTCCGTTTGCATCCTGGTGAAGCTTTTAGCTCCACAACCTAACAATCTCCCACTTGGAGATAAACAGCTGCACCTGTACCTGTACCTGTACCTGTACACCGTCTAAATTATTCCCTGGCTTGTATCTCTCTTCAAGATCAATCTTGAAGACCAACCACCACACAACCTGTGATGCTACACCTGTCATCCAAGTAACCTACCACATCCAAACCTACAACCCATGTAGTGAAGACCTTGACCCTGCATAACATGTTAACCTACTGCTAGTCCATCTCAAATACCTGAGAATCCACTGAACTGTCCTCCAGTACTCCTTCCCCGAATTGGATCCATACTTTCTGACAACTCCCACTGATTGAGAAAACTCAGGTCTACATTAGACTTCATGTGATTTCGAACCCTGTTCTAAGCTAAGCTTGAACTGTCTAGCCCTTGGTGTGCTTACCGATTCTGCATCCTGCTTCTTGAACCCCACCAACACCTTCTTCACATCAGCTCCCACTGGAGACAAAATCTCCATGTCTCTTATGCCAAAGAATTTTGCTGCTCCAAATTACTCATGACATGCCACTGAACTAACCTTACTTTTAGCTCAGCAAAACTCTGTATGTACAAATCTGCTCCAAGCTCATCTTCCACATACAGTAACAGGATAATGTTGTGACCATCATCCACCTGGTAAGATAAACACAATGGTTATACTGACATTGACAAAAGCTCTGCTTTGTCATCCACCTGATAACACTTGTCAGCCCTATACCACTGTCATGCAGCTTTCTCAAAACCTTATACCTTAGCCTTCCGTCTCATGTATCCATCCACTCCCTTCTTTAACTTGGGAATCCACCCGTCTTTCAGTGTTTTCTTCCAGCTGACAACTCCACCAATAAATACCTGTTTGGTTCTTCTCCAAGGACTCACACTCCTCATCCATGCCAAGCTCCCACTATTTCTGGATTCTACCTGCATTGCCTCTTCACATTTTCCTAGTTCTTGACCATCGGTAAGCAATATAAAGAAGGTGAACAACGAATATGAGGTTCACTTACCCTTTCTGACCTTGATATGAGCGTTTGAGACCTTTTTGACAGCTAGTTGTCTGCCCACCATCCGTTCCAGTGACCGATCTTGGCCATCTCCCAATCTGCACCCGATCGACATCGGTTTTCTACGACTGACCCTGTCTATCGACGTTGGTTCCCTGACCGACACTGATGTACCTGCTGCCGACGTCGGTTCCTGTATGACCGATGTCGGTCTTCCTATTGTCGACGTCAATTACTGTCTGATCGACACCAATACCTGTGTTCACCTGTGAGTGATGACTTTTTACCCGCGAGCTCTCCATGGATCAAAACCCTGTTCAAATCAACACAGCCCTGCTCAAAATAATTCAATCCCCTCAACTGATCTTTGTCCGCCATCTCCTCCATGAACACCAAGGATTTTCAGTTCTTAAGTTTGTCAAAAATATCTGTCTTCCGCTTAAGAACATGCATTCTCCTCTTATATATGTGACCAAGCCTACAAAGCCACATCTCTGCAACAGAAGGTAAATCAGTAATATAAGTAGATAGATAAAGGATACCTACTTTCTTACCACCATCTAATTCAAGTGCATCTGCTGTGAGAGTTACTGTGCATCTCTCATCACCCAACTTTCTTGAAGAAATTAGACTAATCTCCAAGACTGATACCTGCATGACCTCCTTCAACACCTGTGTGTTATCCGTCTACAATTTCAGCTTCACTTTCCCTTTGCCAATAATCTAACAAGGCTCACCAACCCCTAAATAAATCTCTCCAAAGTCTCCAAAGACATACCCATGAAAAGATGCTCTATTTCGGGCTGCATGGAAAGAGGCAAAAGAATCTGTAAACCAAGATTCTAATTTATCCAAAACATCATGTGCAACATCACCTGAAACATCTGCTTTTACACGTTGATCTTCTACTTACCAACAATCTTCTTTTCTCTGCTCTTTCTTTTCATCAATCAGACCATTCATGCTATTCAGTTTCTCCATTCGTAGCTTACTTTCTTCTGCCATTGTTATACTCTCACTCAATCTGAAACCCCTGTGAGTGACATGTAATCAACAAACACTAACCAGATCTGAAACCACCTGTTAGTAACCCAACCAAAAGCTCTGATACCAACTGTCAAGATCTTGCTCCACCAATTAGAACACAGATGATTACCTCTTGTATTAGCAACTAAACACGGAATTTAACCAGAATGATAAGTAACTAGAAATATGAAACAACACAGGAATATGAGAGACAATACACAATTCTATTAATAATCACTCAAAATAAAATACAATAAAAAAGATGCCACTTCTTCTTCCACCTCAAAGGCTCGCCACACCTCAAGACCTTCTTCCCTCTCTTTCTCGGTCCCAACAATCAACTCCAATACAGAGTTGGTGTTCACTTCCACCAGTCAAAAACAATGCTGCCAGTACACCAAATACACAACCGTACTCCAAGTAGATCTCTCGCTCTCTGTTGCTACCTGCAAATCACTAGACGTTACTCACCATTGTAGATCTCCAAAAGAAGCCATGCACACCTGCTAACCAAGATCATACATATACGAAGAACCCTTCTGATTCTCCAAACCAGCACCCACACTTGGTACTGTGGCACTAGGAGGAACACACCATTGCTCTCCTCTCTCTGAAGGAGCTTATTTTTCTCTCTTACTCTCTAGCACTTGTTTACAATACAGCCCATGAGTCTATTATATAGATCTCATGCGTACAATAATTAGACTATCTTAATTAAAATAATTAGATATGCAACTCAAGACTATAACTAGCCTTCAACATGCAAACTAACAGTCTAAAAATAGACTCTCCAGAATCAACATGCAAACTGCATGTTCACGCATAGGCTGCCGACGTCGGCTCCTCCCTGATTGATGTCGGTCGACTGGTAACCGACGTCGGTTGCTTCTTCACTGCTATCTGACCGACGTCGGTTGCCCTGCAACTCATTCTGCGACTCTTCGCAACCTCCGTTTGCATCCTGGTGAAGCTTTTAGCTCCACAACCTAACATTAATTTGAGCTTTATGTCTATACTATTAAACAAAGCGCTGCTCCTATGGCATTTTAATCCCTTTTTTATTTTTGATCGAAAATGATAAGGTAAATAAAAAAGGACTACTTATATTGAGCAAATCAAGCTATGGAGGAGAACAAACGTTGGATCTAAAGTCTTAAAAATACTTGGGATGCACACCCTTGGAACCAAGGTGCTACATGGAAGGCATGATTCAAAGAAAGTAAGTTCTTGATATTTTTATTAACCAAATCTACAAAACCGTCAAAAACCTGACAGAAAGTGCCAAAATAAAAGCCATGGGATTCAGATCTTAAAACAAATTAATCAAAACTAAGAAAAAAGGAAATGAATACCAATCACTAAATTCTAAAATAAGGTACTTTTTTTATCCACCCTTTAAGGACAGTGATACATTACATTCATTTCCACAAGACAATGATAGAAACTGCTACATGCAGAAATAATAACATGTACAGGGAACTCCTAATACCATTTTAACGTACAAAGTCAATTGATAATGACTGAAAATAAATAATAAAAACATGGGGTTCAAGGCTAGAACCTATGCCAGCAAGGAAAACAAGCTTAGTAGTGGCAACCCTTGCCTACATCGCCATGGCATCAAGGGAATCTCACAACATTGAATTTGAAGAACAATTTCTCACCTAGTTAAATGATGGTAAGGATGATAAAAACCTGCATTTGAAGGTGTGGAAAAATATTTGTGCATATTTTATATAACAGTGTGCCCATGGAAACCCACCTGATAAAAAACCAGGAAAAATCTAAAAGTTAAGATGCCAATTGCTTTTACTATTGTTTGTAATAATCATAAAATTACAAAAACTAAAATTTTGGATCAACCAAAGCTAACATGTCTCCAAAAACAATAAAAAAATAAGAGATGGATCTTCAACTCTTTGGTGAGCATTTTAATTCCTAATTAATGGCCTTCATTTGAAGGCTGCATTTTATCCCACTAGCTTTAAATTTTTAACCAACAGTGGTCGAATACAACTTCCATTGCAATTTGCCTTATAAAATATGTTGTTACATTCATCAAAATTGTTGCAATACTAGAAAATAAATCTCTCCAATGTGGACTCATGATGGAGACCAAAGTTTGTGCAAGAATAAAAATATATCATCATTATTTTGTCATTTTATTGAAGAAAATACAAGAAAACTGAAAAGTTAGGTAATAACTATAAAAAATTTCAGGTCCTGGTGTCCTGCGGTTAAAAATTAGTAAGATGATAACGATAAAAGTTCTTAGGTCATAGTGTCCTATGATCTGAAATTAGTAAGATGATAGCATTAAATTTCTCAATTCCTTCACTCTAAAATTAACAAAGATAATGTTTGCCCTTAGAATTTTAAAAATAATTTAGGACTCAACTTAGCTATTAGATCCTCAAAAAGGATGAAAAATAAAACCCAAGACACCACCACCAAAACAAAAATTTTATTGTGTAAAATAGAGTAATAATGACTATTGTCATAACCACAAGGATGGAACAAAGGAAGCCACTTCATCAATAATTCATGGTTTATTTCACCCTGTCTACACTGATAGTATTAAAAATACATTACAGCTACAAATTTCTAGGTACTTGATTTCCTAAAATCATGCAAACCTTGAAATAACATAGAAATTATTTAGGGAATAAAAACCAATGAGCTTAATCAGTACGTGCCAACTCTCAGTATGTATTAGACTTTCCCAATCATCAGTGACAAAGTCTTTTCTGATCATCTCCATGTTAAACATGCATCTTGCCATAGTCACCGTGATTGTCATCGTCATGTTGGACATCATCATTTCATGTCACCGTGAGTGTCACCACCATGTTCGACATCACCATTTCATGTTAGCATCATTTGAGATAATAGAGAAAAAAAAGAGCGAGAACGTGGATTTGAAATTCCCCCCAATTTCTCCATTTCCCATGCCTTTCTCCCTTTCCCCCAGTTTCATCTGTAGTGAGTGATGTAAAGGATTGACCATGGTGGAAAAGAAGGGAAATTGAAGAACAACATTACAAATGTTGGCAAGGATCCTATTGTCCCCCAAAGTCCTTTAGGTTTAAGTTGACACCCACCAAAATGTTGTTGTTTTTGTGTATTTAGTAATAATTAATCCTTATTTCAATGTTTCCTGGAATAATTCAATTTAGTTTTTAAAATAGTTTAGATTTCTTGAATCTTTCATATTTAAGTCTTCAAAAGAGAAAATTAAATCAATTTAGGAACTTGTTAGAGGAGAGAAGGAAGGAGAGGGTGGCTTTGTAGAGTCAAAAATGGGTATATCTCATATCTTAGTGAGTAGCTTCCTAATAGAACCTGAGCACCCTATTTTCGTAGAACAACTACTTTTGAGAGTTTGCATTGTTGTACTCAAGCATGTTCTATAATTTTTCATGAATATATCTCTCTAACATTGAACTCGACCATATACCTTATAAAGTTTTCTATTTCATTAAGGGGAAATTTGGTATTACCATATCTTCGAGTCTTCCTCTTCCCTCTTTTATCGTAAAAGTATGAACATTAAGGGGAAATTCTATGTGTTGGTATAGAGAATAAGAAAATAATTGTCTTGCCCTTTTGTCAGGAGCCATACAAGCATGGGTGCTTGGAGGTAAATGGGGGAGGACCTGTTTAACATGTTTTTCTATTTCTTCCCATAATCCTCCCATCTCCACATAGATTATGTAGAAACCCTCAGAACCAAGCTCCACACATTTCTTCTTCACTGTTTCTAATATTTTTCTATTTTTAGCTAATGTGAGATTACATAGTGTGAATAACAATTCCAGTCTTTTTCCATTTATTGATAAAAATGATCTCAAGGATGACTCCCAAAACTTGCTATCACCATCAAGTTGTAGTATTCTAGATGCACTCTGGAAAAATGCTCTAGACATTATATCCTCATAGTCAGCCATAAATATTATATCCTCATAGTTAACCATCAATCCCTGCAATGCAATGGCTATGTAAGAAAAATGATAAACATCTAATTTCTAGTGAGTGACAAGTAATGATTCTTAATTAAATACAGGAAAGTGTCCAGCAATTCTTAAACCCATTCTCACTTCTTGATTTCTTTTTTTCATGGGCTAATGAAAATAAAAGTAACTATAAACTTGATAGCTCTACCCAATCCCATTATAACCATTATTTTATTATTCCATGTTTAATTCTATAAAATAAATCATCTAGAAAATATTGATTATCTACATATACATAAATTAGTTTGATGATTGAAGAAGATGGCATAGTTTCATAATTTTGATCTTCTTGATAAACCTTTATATTGTTATTTTTAGTTATTGAATTTAGTAATTTATAGTCAAGGAAGAACTAGGAAGCAATGATGGTCAAGTTATTTTTTTACTTTATCCTTTTGTATCATTGCTATATATGGCTTATGCACCAATTGAAGATGAATATCCACATGAATTAGATAATGATGTTGGTAATTATTTTTATATATGCTCATCCATTAGGATATTATCATGTAGAAATCCATTGTAAGTAGGAATTCCATCACTTGCTATTATGTTAGTAAATGTACCATATGCATCGATTAAAAGATAGATCTCCATATGATGTATGTATAATGATGATGGGAATTATTTTTCTATATGATCCATAATTAGAATATTTTTATCTTGACCTTCATTGCAAGAAAAATTCCATCAATTGACACTACATTGGTATATATGGTATAAGAACCAATTGGAACTAGATCTCCATATGAGGTAAATAATGATGATGGAGATTCTTATTCTATACATTTGTTCATTAGTACATAATCATCTTGACTTCCATTACAAGTAGGAATTTTAAAATTTCTTGTTGCATTGTTATATATGGAATATGCGCTAATTAAAGATAGATCTCCATATGAAGTAAATAATGATGATGATCATTATTCCTATATATCACCATCTATTAGGTATTATCATCTTTATCCCCATTGTAATTAAAAACTCCATCACTTTATACTACATTGGTATATGAGGCTTATTCACCAATTGAAACTACATATCCATATGAAGTATATAATGGTGATGGGTGTTCTTATTTTATATACCCATGCTTTGGGATACTACCATTCCGACCTCCTTTATTATTAGGAATTCCATCCCTTTTTGTTCCACTGGTAGGAATGGCATGTACAACAACTAAAACTAGATCTTCATATGCAGTAGATGAAGATAATAGATCTTATTTTTGATCCTCTGATAACATCATAAAAGTGGAAATACTAACACTCTTTCCTTGATAATATCATAAATTCAATTAGAGAACACTCTTTCCTTGATACCATGAAAAATTCTATATTGTTGTCTAGATATTGTTCAAGGAAAAATTGCTTAATAAACTTTATTATACAAGTATTGTATTGTAAAAAAAAAGCCCATTTTATTTTTAAAACACTTATTTGCATACATTCATGAAAGATACTTAGAAATTGTGGATAATAAATATTAATTATGTTATATATTTTTGTGCCATGCCCTGTAAATAAAATTTTGACCTATTTAAAGTAGCAAGGATCTCCAATTATAAAGTTCAATTGGTATAGAGGCATAGAAATCAATTCTTAACCTTTTGATGAAGGCCACAATTACCTACACAAGAAGAATCGTATAGATTTAAAATGTGTTCTTGTCCATGTGATCTTCTCTATATGTACATTCAATTTATATTTTATTTTCAAGATCATAGATCAATTTACTTCTAACTTTAAATTTGCACCAAAGCATTGAACCCTTTTAATTTATTCATTGTTCAAATTTGTGTTGCATAAAAATTAAAACTATTTTCATTTGTGTTGTAAATAATTTTTAAATATTAATTTATTTTTGGTAGTGTTGTTGGTCTTATATGTTTTTCTATATCACCTTAGCTATAATTTCACAATGGGTGTCTTACTAATATAAATGTAATGTGAAATAATTAAAAAATATTGTATTAGAAGAGTGATAAAATTAAGGATCATCAACTATACTTAGAGCTTATTACTTTCAATCCAATTGAATTTGATAACATTCAAAAATTAACTCATTTTGACTACAACTTCAACACTGTAATATGAAAAAAAAAAGATGTGCAATTTATATATAAGGTTTTGTCCAAATTAGATGAAAAATATTAAACTTTTATATATAACTTCTACTCAAACCAAGATTCTAAGAGTGCTATTATTAAAATGTTCACATTTGATGAGTTGTTTAAAACATTGTTCTCTTCCTCAATATTTTTTTTTTCAAATTGCTCTAAAATGGATATAGATATCTTCCTCACTATATGGATCATTTCGATCTTTACATCTACATGGTGATAAATCCATTTTAAAACCTAAAGTTTTCTTTTTCTCACAACCAGGTTTTGCAAGCAGATTTGATATGATTAAATCATATCAGGGAAATTTGGATGGTTTGTTTAAATCATAGAATGTAAATTTGTTAATGGATTGTGATATGATTAATTAGGTATTACTAGAAAGAAGCATAGAGAATGATTAATTTTTGAAGTCTTTCTTTCATCCCTTGCTTTGATGATGGCTTTCTTCCACCCTTCCATAATTTATATAAGTTGAGATGGCCTTATGTCCAAAAACAATATTATTATCCTTAGAGATTCATCTACATTGTATAAACTTAAAAACATTTGGTAATATATAAATGAGATGGCTTGCAATCTTGGATGATACCAACATGGCAACTCCTTTCAACTAGCTTGTAATTTACACATATATTTTCTATTTTTGGGTATAATTGTAAAATAAAAATATCCAACCTTAACCAAGATTTTTGAGGGAAATGAGAGGCACGTTATGGATCCATCTCAGTATGGAGGCCCATTAAATACATGTAAACTACTAGTGTTGAATGTTAATCTAATATTTGTCATATTGGCTTGTTATATTTGTATGACACCACTTTAGAGTATGATGTTTATCTCAAAGGTGTTTCTACATTGAAGAAGATCCTCTTGCCTATGCATTCTATATGGAAGTCTTACTCCATATTTATAAAAAAAAATTGATACATATTTCACAATTACATTCTTACAAGTACATTTATAATGTTAATTTTTTAGAATAAAAATGATTGAATATTTTGATAAACTATATTTCAAATTGATTAAGTGATCGATAATCACTCTATTGAAGAATTTATTGTGTAAGATGTAGTGGACCCTGTATATAATTTATTTTCTATGATTTATGTGTTTATTTGCAGTATGCCACTATTTTAGAAACCCCTCTCTAGTTGTCATTTCAATCACTTATGAAATTACATAATCCAACTCAGAGATGTAACAAGAAGATACTTTGATCAAATTTCAGTCAAATTAAATGAAATTTTCTGTTAGCCACCACCTTCTTGGGCTACTATATACAAGATTTGGTGGAATACTAGTAATGCGTTTACTTTGGAGCTATTAAAAGGCAATTGGTCACATTGACAAATGGAAATGTTGAATATAATTTTTAAGTCTAATCTCTTATCATAATTAATTATTCTTTAGCATGGAATATATTTGAATCCCACGATAAAAAGTTGGTTTGAAAAGTACTTTGATAGAACTATTTATGCAATATTCTTACAAGAAAGATTCTTTCATACATATCACCTTATGATTAGATTTCAACTTTCAACGTGGGATGGTCTTCATGATAATTGTTTACAATTATGAAATTATCCAGGTTCAAATCCTAAATTAGATCCTGAACACATGTTGAATGAGCTTACATACCAAGAAGCAATGTGGCAAAGAAGTCATTTTCCAACACCATCAGAAAAATATGAGAATGATAGAAATGTTCATGATCATGATGGGCACTACTCAGATTAGTTGTAAAGAACTGACATTAGACAATGTTATACGACTAATTTAATACAACTATTTACCATTCAGTGTTTTTTATCCATAAAATCTTAAACAATGGCATTTATTGTACTTAATGGCAATCAAATTTTATAAGTGGAATGTTGACTCATCATATGGAGCCTTGAGCATATTTCGTATATTATGCAGGATGGAAATGACAAATTTTTGTATAATTTTGTACATGTAATGAAGAAAAAACTTTCATTTAGTTTCATAATTGTGTTCTATTGTCTCATGGGCCTCCCTAAATTTAGGGGCCCAAAATTATGGTTCAGTAGGTGGGAATATGGTAGTGGTGGTCTATGAAGAAATCATTTAAAAAAATTGGTGGCCTATTTTTATACACTAAATCTCTAATAACTCAATATGGGTTATGTTAGGTTGTGGAGCTAAAAGCTTCACTATTATGCAAACATGGAGGTTGTTGAGTGTCACAGTAACCGACGTCGGTCAGGCCAACCAACGTCGGTCATAGGTAGACCGAAAGTTGTCGACATCGGTCATGGATCGGCCGACGTCGGTCATCTCCAGACAGACAAAGACCGACGTCGATCGTCTGTGCGTACTGGTATAATTTTAGACGGACAGTCAGTTTGCATGTAAAGACTAATTTTAGTCTTGAGTCTGCGTTTCTAATTATTGTAATTAAGAAGTCTAGTTATTGTTTGCATGGGATCTATTTAAGAGACCCATGGGGCTATATTGTAATGAAGGATCAAAAGGACTTGTCAAAGACAAGGGTTCTTCCAAGTGTAAGATTAGTTAATCTGCAGGTGTGCAAGATCAGGGGAGATCTACATGGTAAGTAAGGTCAGTTGATCTGCAGGTGTGCGTGTGCAAGGTCAAAAGAGATTTGCGGGGTAGCAAGATCAAGGAGATCTGCAACACAAGGAGCAAGATTAAGAAAATCTACTTGGAGTACGTGGTGTACTCGGTGGTGGTACTGGCAGTATTGTTACTGACTGGTGGTAACAACTCGATATTGAGTTGATTGTTGGTTGTAATTAAGAGAGAGAGAACTCTTGAGGGATAATTACTGGTACACCCAAGAGGTGTGGGAATAGTGTGATTTCTTCATTGTATTTCTTTTTGGAAGAGTGTTAATACAAGATTGTATTGTCTCTCATATTCTGTGTTGTTTTTGAATTCTAGTTAAATATTACTTCTGGTTAAATTCCATGTTTAGTTGCTTATACAAAGGTAATCAATTGTGCTCTTAAGGAGTAGGGATCCTGACAAAGTGGTATCAGAGCTAGGATCAACTAACAAGCGGTTGAGCAAGTTAGTGTTTGTTGATTATAGGTTCACTCTCAGGGGTTTCTGATTGAGTGGGAGTAAAGAAATGGCAGAAGAAAGTACACTAAGAATGGAAAAATTCAATAGCAAGAATTATCAATTATGGAAGATGCAGATAGAAGATTATCTGTATCAAAAAGATCTGTACTTACCGTTAGGTGGGGTTGCAAGCAAGCCCACAGATATGAAAGATGAAGAATGGAATGTTCTTGATCGAAAGGGTCTGGGATCTATAAGGTTGAGCCTGGCATCGTCTGTGATTTTCAACTTATCACAGGCAAAGACAACGGTAGAGTTGATGGAATTTTTGGCAAATTTATATGAAAAACCATCAGCTTCGAATAAGGTATTTTTTATGAAGCAATTATTTAATTTGCAAATGCTGGAAGGTGGATCAGTACATAGTCATCTTAGTGATTTCCATGGATTAGTAAATTAGTTAATTTCAGTCAATATAGTTTTTTATGATGAAATTAAGGCTCTCTTAATCTTATGCTCTTTACCTAAAAGTTGGGATAGTTTGGTAATGGCAGTTAGTAATACTGCGTCTGCTTAAAAAATATTGAAAGTATATAATGTTGTTAGTGTAATCTTAAATGAAGAAATTCGCAGGAAAAGCACAGGAGAATCATTAGGTAATGCTTTAAATGTTGAAAGCAGGGAAAAGCAAAGAGAGAAGGTCGAGCAAGGGAAATCAATGTCAAAGATAGGTAAGAGATCCAGATATGACAGTATAATCTGTTGGAATTGTGGAAAGAAAGGGCATGTAAAGAAAGATTGTTGGTTGAAAGAAGATCAACATGAAGGAAATGAAGAAGTAAAAGATGCAGGTATTGTTGCACATGATGATCTTGTATGTTCCTTGGATAAAGTGGAATCATTATCTTTACCAAGTGATATAAACATTATGGCTAGCAGATGCTTGGGAGCGAATGAGAAGCACTATTAAAAACTGACTTGTCTTCCATTATTTAATCAGGCCTAAAGATGTGTCTCTTGTTATGTAAGTAATTGGATGAACTCTAATATTATTGATACTGTAACAGCCAGCGTACTTGTAATATACTTACAAAATAAAAACATTAGCTATTATTCCAACTATGGATTAAGATATTTGTTTCTAGTTACTGAAACTTCAGTGTTAAACTGAGTTGTATCTATTATGAATACTTGATTATGAGATCTTGGGAAGAATCATATATGTATAAAGGATTTTTTTCCCTTTTTGGACTCTTTTAATTAAATTGACAGATTGATTTTCTCACTTAAATCTTTGTCTTGAGTGGCTTGTTTATTTTGCATTGTGTCTTTCTTTATAATCAGAATATGATGAGTTAATGAACTTGAGCTTATTTAAAACTAAGTAGAACTCATATATATAACTTTGTGATTTTTATTGATAACAATATAGCGTGTTGAATGAACTACACTTCGATGTTTTCTGGGTAAGTTATTCCCTAATGAAAGGTATTCTTGAAAATGATCGCAGTCGAGTAGGTTCCTGTTAGAATCCTCCAAAAACTAGATTTTCAGTACTACAGAAATTTAATAGAAGCTTAAATCTATTGTTATAATTCTATCAAGGCATGAAGCCTTTAGATTTGATTGAGGTCACCCTTGCTAAGGCTTAATGATTTAAGAAGGCCCTGCAAACCAACCCTTTGATGTTGAGGTTTTACTTGTTAGTAAATCTCTTTTTTGTTCCTTCTCCTTTAATGAAATGGATGGACCTGAGAGTCAGTACCCAATCGAAGGAATAGTTTGAATAAGTCAGTCAGTTCCTTGGTCTGTGCAATACTCTTCAATCTTAGGGAACCTTTGCTTGAAGTAAAGCATGCTTAAGTTTTCGGTTATTGACTAAACTATTGAGAATATTTCTTTAGTGTCGAGCCTATCATTTTTATGATGCTGACTTAGCTTAGCAGAATATCTTCTGAGGAAGGAAGACTCTCTCTAGATTAAGCAATCGACAGTAACCTGTACAGGTGTTTCTATTGCCTTAGTCAAGTCCTAACTCTCTAAGTCGTCTCTAAGTTTTATTCCGCCTCGAGGCTTAGTCGATTTATGATTTTGATTGCACTTGGTTTTGCCTTTGTCTCAGCCATAACCATTTGGCATGTTTCCTTGAGTAACATTTTGACTCAGTTTAGCAACACTCTTTCAAAAAAATGAAGACCACGTCTAGACCTTGTGGTCAACAGTTATTAACGCATGCATTTAGTAAATTGCCTTAGCCTTTAGTCTTTATTCGAGATACCTTGCGCAATGCTTTTTGTCTTAGTTGTATTTTGCTTGGGCTTCACTTCATGGCTTTTTTCCTTAGTCGTTTAATTGCTTTGATTTTGTTTTGAAATTTGTCTTAGTTGATTTTGTAACCTTTTTGTGAAGTGGTTCAGAGGAAGTTATGTGTTGTACAATCAGTGCTAGGGAAGCGAGCTAGCAGTTGTTGTCATGTGGCATGATCCCAATGACCAGTGATCTCAGAGATGACCATACATGAAGCTTGCCCCTAGGCCAATGGGCTAGCGGGATGTTGCCATGTGGCATGATTTCGATGACCCGTGAACTTGGAGGTGACCGTATAAAGAGCTTGCCTCTGGGACAATGGGTTAGCAGGATGTTGGCATGTGAAATCATCCTAACAGTTTGTAGTCCCATTGAAATCCATATAGAGGGTAAACCATCTAGGCTAGCGAGCTAATAAGATGTCGCCACATGGCATCATCTCGACAGTCTGCAATCCCAAGGCTACAAGCGTAAACGTAAAAGTTTGTTAGATCAGCAGGTAAGAACACTTTGGTTTGCTTCAAGAAGGGTTGCTCAAATGAGCCTAGTTGTGCATACCTAGGGGATTTATATGTGAGAATCTAATCACACATAGTGGTGGATTGGCTCGTCATTTCAGTATTGATAAAATAATGGTGCAGCTAAGTGAAGAGTGTTTTTGGTCACGTATGTCTATGGATGTGTGAAAATATGTACAAGGGTGTAGGATTTGCCAATTGGAAAAAGGCAGAAGTCAAAATGCAAGGTTGTGTCAACCTTTTCCAATCCCTAAAAAATTGTGGAAACACTTCAACATATATTTTGTTATGGGACTACCTAGGACACATAAAGGATATGACTCTATCTTTGTTGTGGTAGACATATTTTCTAAAATGGCTCACTTTATGGCTTATAAACAGAGTAATGATGCTACACAAGTAGCTAATTTGTTTTTCAGGGTAGTTGTAAGACTACATGGGTTGTTGTGCATCATTGTGTCTGACATGGATGTTAGGTTTGTGGGACATTTATGGTGAATGATGTGGAAGATATTAAACACTAAGTCATAGTTTAGTTCAATGTATCATCCTCAAACAAATAGTCAAACGGAGGTGATTAGAAGTACTAGAAAGACCCCATTCCAAATTGTTGACAAGTAGATTCCAAGAGGTGCCACGAAATTGTGTGACATCCAAGAAGAGAAAGGGAGGAGAGCACAAGCAGAAGATTTTTTGGAAAACGTGCATGATATGCACATATAGTTGGAGAAGAGCAATGCACCATACACAACACATATATGTATAGAGCAAAGAATAGGAATTACATATTAATGATGTGGTCTTGGTGCACTTACGTAAGGATAGGTTTCTGAAAAGAACATATAACAACTTGAAATGGAAGAAAATTAGCCCATGTAAACAATTGCAAAAAATTGCACCAATGCATACGAGATAGAGTTTCCGAAAGGGATAGATATATCACTTATCTTTAATGTTGCAAACTTGAACCCTTACACTCAGGGGCAACCTGATGAGAAGAATGAAAGTGCAAAATCTAGAGACGTGGATTGGAGACAACAATTGCCTAAGAAGGTGTGAGAGGAGGTTGAGTAGGTGATGAACACCAAAATCAAGAAGATGCACAAGAAGGAATATAAGGAATATTTGGTCAAGTGGAAGGGTCATGAAGTTGAAGATGCAATGTGGTTTGAGTGCATCAAAAATATCCAAGTATGGAAGATCTATTGAAGACCTCATGGAATGTGCATGACGAAGAGCTCATGGTTCATGTCAATTAACTAGGTTGTGTGATGCAAGAGCATCCTAGTGCACAAGAAATATGCATCACCCAAAAAGAGAGTAGGAATAAGTAGTCTTGAGCAAAGTTCAATGGATGTGTAATCTTTGGTAAAAGAATAAATGTGCAGTCTCACACAACATAATTGACGAACTTGGTGAAAATGTTTATGTGCAACCCACATGGAAAGCATTGAACCATGCACGAATGGGAGGATTTTGTGTAGCTCTACGTAGTAGTTAGCACCTTACAATACAACACACTCATCTTGGTCAGAGAAGATTGCATGCAACTGTTGTTGCTTGCACACACTTGCAAAGATGGAGTATGAACTGTCATACATGTGTAATATCTAAGTCAGATCATAACAACTAGAAGGTGATGAGTCACAGTCAGATGATTGGATGAAAAGGAAGGCAAACCAATTCAACTTTTTTAATGACTTCTTGGGTCTATAAATGTAATGGTTGAAGTCCTTGTGATTATTGGAAACCAAAGTAAGAATATATAAAGCCAAGTCTAAGAAGAAGACCATGAATTGTTGTGCCCTGTGAATGAAGGAACCATTGTTGGTTCACACAGAGCATTACGAGTTTACAAGACTGGTGTAAGAGGACTTTATTTTGACATCCCGTTTGGGATCATTATAATATCTGAATTTGAAGATTGTGATAAGAAGATAATGTTATGTGCATCTATCTATGTTTTCCTCCATTATCGTTAATTTGGTTGACTATTGTCTTGCACTGCAAGACATTTTACACACCAATTTTGGGTGTTGGCACCCAAGTGTTGTGGGTTGTATGGTCTAAAGACCGTCCTTCGTTTGTACCCTATAACTGTGATTGTATCACCAAGCTACAAAATTATTGAGTTCAAAACATTGTCCCCTCCAAAGAATATCTAAACTACAATATTATTTAATCATACAAACTCCAAACTGATATGTCCTTTATGCCCAATAGCCATAAAACATTGTTGATCTAAATAAACTTTAATTTTTTAGAAGCAACAGACCTTAATAAGAGAGGTAAGTATAGCTACCCCAATTAATGCAAAGCCATGCAATACAAAACATTCATATAAAAGGAAAGTCTCACACTTAAAAAAGAGAATAACTAGAGTCAACTGAATAAGGTTGATAGAGAACATCTCCATCAAACACTACAAAAGGAAGAATATAAATTTGGATGGCTCTCAAGATATTGACCTAGGATAAAAAGGTCCATCTAAATAATCCCACAAAGAATCACAATATCTCTTATTGTCCTAACCGACAATCCTCCAAACATGCAAAACAAAATGGTAATGTGTATCTAGCCATATAGCCTAAGCAATGAACAATGTTGAGTTGTTGACTCTCTACATTGAGTGTGAGAATAAGATGTTTGAGCCCCAATGGTCCCTCCCAAAAAGGGATGTTGCCTCATACATCCATCACCTATGCTATTTATAGGCATGGCCTATAGGTTGAATATAACATTCTCAGTGGTTGAAACTAGCTAAAAGAAAGTAATCAATATGGGTGTCATAGAGTCCCTCATATAACCAAAACTTTGAGAGTTAACTACTTTCTATAGATAAAGGGTAAAACACTACTTGTCTCAATAACAAAAAAGACAATGAAGGGCCCCCAAAGTCTCTATCACACTAATATCTTCTTATCTCATAGTTGAAAGGATACCTAAAAATTGAGTGTGACATCTTCACTCATTTGAGAAAACAAAATTTAGACGTATTGTACCAACCCACATAATATGGTGATTTGTTTGAACATGTAGTTGGTGAGATTACATATTTTACTAGCCAAGGGAGATAATGAGACCATGTGACCAATGAAGTTGAACATAAGTTTGACTAACAATGATGCCATTAACAATCTACAAGAAATGTTTAGCAAAAAATAACATCTTAAGTTTGCAAGGCTATGAAGGAGAGACCCACGTGACATGAATAAACTGTCAATATAAAGCCTCACTAGCTAATTCTATTAAAAATCCCCCTTCATGGAAAGGTGAGAGTAATGTCCAAGAAATCTCTGATGAGGGACTTAATTGATGGTGACGTCAAAAGGCTAAAGAAGACAGTGAAGGAGATGTCAAAATGTTGAAGAAACCAACTAATGAAGGAGATGTCAATAGGATGAAGAAACAAATTAGTGAGGAAGATGGCGTTATGGTGAAGAAACAAACTAGTGACTTAACAATGCAACCTGATCCAAGGAACATAGAGATAGGTATGGGCTATCCACCTTAACCAAGAGGGAAATCATGTAGTGCTCACTACAAAAACCACCTCTTATGGCACATACACTTTATTAGAAATTTCTCAAATTTTAATCACAAGTTTCACAAACGATTTGTAAAATTAGCAAAATCAAGAGTAAATATGATTTACTCGAAATTCCATCTAGGTGCTTATCCTTTATTAAGCGTTGATAATAGATGTAATTTTTATGCTTCAATTGTTAGTCACATTAGATATCTGTGACATTTTTGTTGAGCATGGCATAAAAATAATCCTTTTATTTAGCCATACAAATGAGTGGCTTCAGCAAATATCTCCAAGTTATAACATTAATAACTAGGTAAATCTCTTGGTAATGGGTTGAGTATTGCTTCAGATTGAAGGAAGTTGGCTAAGCTAGACTTTTCCCCTAAGTGGACTTTCCCCCACAAGCCCTGGTTAAACTTAATGTCTGCAAGGCCTTTAGGGGAAATCCAAGTGTGGCTAGTGTTGGATGGTTCCTGCAAGATCACGATGATGTTTTTATTTGGGGTTGCTTTGTCTTCATTCCTAGAGCTACAAATAATCAAGTTGAGGCAACTACGTTGGTTGAAGGGCTAAAGCGGCCTTACAGAAGGGCTTCCAAACCTTCTCATGGAAGGTGATTCATTGGTGGTGAATAATGCGATCAAGAAAAGGAAAACGCCAACTTGTAAACTACATAGCATTCTATGTGAGGAGGATTCTCACCAAATACTTTCCTATGTCTATCCCCTCCTTGTCATCATTCGACGATGCAATGGATTGCCATGACAGCAAGTGATGGTGAAATGTGTATTGTATTAAAGTTTGTCTCAAAGACATTAATCAACTTAGGGTTTTAACAAATGTTGAATTCTTCTCTTGCACTTTTATTCTCCCCTGCTCTCATCGTGGCATCATCTCTATGATTTCCTCTCAACATGTTGGTTTGCATTTATCGACCATGCGTGACAAAGGTTGAAGGGACAGGGGCAGTTTCCAACTGGTATCTGAAGATTTTCAAGGCCAAAGACACTCAAACCATGACAATGATATGTAGTGTACTTGGCGAGGACAGCAACAAGAAGACAAGGGAGATGCCTCAAAGGGCCACCATTTCAACAAACTCTCGGGTTAAATTGGGAAGACTAGTCAAGGGTGCACCATTGTATTAATGAATTCTGGAGAAGGTTATTCGCAAAGAACATGTGTCGCAAGGTGGTTTGGGAACTAAGCATGCACACGAGACGGACCCATTGGTTCATGCAGAAGTGGGGGCCCTCCAGTTGCAAATGCAAGCTATTCAGAACAACTAGGAGGCCACATATGCTTACTACATGTACTTACCTAGTACATGAGGAACGGGTAGTACACCATGGAAAGTACTAGGTGTTTCTGGAGCTAAGGATGCACATGGGGCAAAGGAGCCATTGGTACACAGAAGTGGGGGCCCTTCGATTGCAAATGATCAAGCTATTCACAACTAGGAGGCCATGGATGCTCGCTACATGGACTTACCCAATAAGTGAAGAAAGAGTGGCCCACCGTGAGAAAGTACTACATGTTTCAAGCTCCATCTCATTCCCCGTACGGAAACAAATTAAGGTTGTGTATAAACCCTTCAAGAAACATGATGCGAGAGACCCTTAGGCGTTGGTTGCCCTATATGTGAAAGTTAAAATGATGGAACGAATAAAGGTGTTTCGGCAAAGGTGGGGGTGGGGGAAAAACCCCCACCAAATTTGGTTTAGTTGGTTGTACTTCAACAAAGGCCACCCCTGTTAGTGCCTCTTGACCGAGTTGGGCCTATCATGTCGACCAATGTCTCAAGTTCCTGTGAGTTTTTATTTTATGCTTTCTAATATGTGGCATGGGTTGAGTTTCAACCTTGTTTGGCCTTTTTGATGTGATAAATTTGATCTCCTC
Source organism: Torreya grandis (assembly GCA_037957365.1). Taxonomy (NCBI): domain Eukaryota; kingdom Viridiplantae; phylum Streptophyta; class Pinopsida; order Cupressales; family Taxaceae; genus Torreya; species Torreya grandis. The sequence goes on along the minus strand of JARHVA010007073.1, from coordinate 231,711 downwards.
AGGTTCGCAATTGTGCCCCCATGGGCAACAGGGAGGCTAATCCTTGCTCTATCCTTTATATCTATCTTTTTTTCCTCACCCGCCTTCTTAGGGCCTCCCAACGTCATGCATATGTAACCTGGAAGTTTCGGCTTAATATGTATATGAATTTGAAGTTTAACTAGTACTACAGCTGAATCTTGTGTACACTTTTAGGTCTCTTCTTTTGTTTATTTTTGCATTTTCAGTGGGTGGGGACCTATCTATTACCCCTTTACCTATCAAAAAAAATAACTTGGGTAAATTTGTGTGGCTCCAACCACAATGAGTTTGTTTACTTTTTAAGAATATATGCTAAGAAACAAACTGTTGAGTGCCACGTAATATGTTTTAATAGATCTTTAAAGGGTGTTTTCAATATATGCAACGCCATATGTTTTTTACAATGTTTGAATACCCAATTTGAATTTATATTTGCCAAAGACTGGTGCATGCCGAACCATAAAAAGGAAAACTTATCCAAAGTCCCCATCTCACGGTTCAATCATTTTACTTAGTCATTTTAGACTCCTCACGGTAGGACATTCATACCTCCACAATGCCCACGTGGACCTATATGTGATTTGCTGATTTTCCATACACGGTCTGCATTCAATAGGTACATTTTTAATAGAATTACTACACACTTTGAGACACTGCTAGATTGTTTGCCATCCTCTTGCAGTGTTGATCAAGCCTTCGTTCACAAATCTTCTTCTTTTGAGTGCATAGAAGTCTAGTAACTATTGCATACTAGATGGCCTGCTTCAAGATAAACAATGAAGCATTACAGAACTGTAGCTTTTTGTTGATTTAGGCCATTTCAAATGCAAATAAAGGTAGGGCATGGACACACTGAATCAAAATAGCATAGAAAAAATAGATCCCCTGGTTGATCTTGAATGAACTACAAACCCAGTCACTCATGTCACCTTTAGAATATCAAGAACTCAACTAAACTAATATATGTATAAGAAAGAAACCAGAGCACCATATTGTATATAAGCAACTAACTCTCACCACTCCCATCATTAGTGAGTGATAATGAAGATACTGCACCAGCCTTGGTCAGTTAACCCCATTTATATGATCATCTTCAAAATTGTTCCGAAAAAAAATTTAGTGAGATAAAAGGGAAAGCCCTTAAGGCATAAACTACAGGCCCTGCTCATATATTAAATAACCTTAAAATTACAAAAGAGAGAAAATAGTGCAGGAGTACCAATCATCATAATGAACAATGACGCATTTTTTGTCTGATGGTGTGGGGAAGAGAATTTCTTATTACATTACTGTCTTGAATCACGTTGTTTGCTAAATTCATCTCTAGAAAGTTTTTGAGTAGCAAAGCCTTCAATACGTCTTGTGAGCTGTGAAATTGAGTAGTGCGAAGCAGCTGAAGCTGCATAATATGAAGAAATTGAAACTTGGGAAAACACAGGCAAGGCACTCCCTGCAGATATCAAACAAAAAAATATCAGTGCCCAAATTTTCCATTTGTGCAGGAGGTATCAAGACTTTGTGATAACTCGATACCATATGGCAAACTACAAACACATAAAAGGCAAAAACACTGATGCACGAAGAAACTTTCAAATAGCAAGGTACAAAACTGACACAGAAAATGGATTGATTTTCTTTCCTTATCATTCACTTTCATTTATTGTTAAGAGAACAAGATCAAAAGACTACTTCTGATGGAACCTACCCTCATGTCATCCAAGCACAGGAATGTCCCACAAAGACAGATCACTTAGAATATTTGTAAAAAATAGACTGCTACAAAGAGCTCAACAAAGGGTACGAACATGCAATAGCACTTGAGTATCTGAAATAGTATAACATAAATGAATTCACTAAAACAAAAAACCTTGGAATGAGACTCTTACAGGATACTTAACATGGAAACAAATATATTTACAAAACTAATGGATGGTACAAATATGTCTACTTCAAATTCAGATATATTGATAGCATTTTCGACATGAGGATGAATAAAAAAAATTCTAGCCATTGAATTTGTGCATGGAAAGGAATACATGACAGTACATTTATGGGTGGCCCAAATATATATCTACTTTATATTTACATATACCAATTTTGTTTTGGATTTCAAGATAAAGTACAGAAAATTTCGATTGCATTAAAGGCTAGTTTCTTGAACTCTTTTCAAGCTTACTTATAATTATAGTTTAGGGAATCAGAGTTGAGTCGGACTTTTTCTGCATGCAAGGGTTAGTACTCGTGTATGTTGATTCAAAAGATAAAAATGGTTGTCAAACATAGTCACTAGACAACTTCAGTACAAGGACGAGGACAATGTCCCCATCCGGTTACCCACATCATCTGGTGAGTACATTTATATGTAATATAGCCATACCCTTATTCTTTTACTCCTATGTCCTGATTTGAAATGATGTCCCCATCCTCATATCCCCACCAACTCCGGGTGAGTGAAAAGATTTGTTTACTTTCTTAACAATAGCACGAACCATAACTGCATTGATAGAGAGATTGTGGTATCTTTTCTTATTATTTAATATTTGCCCTAATATGATGATTGACTATCTTACAATATAATGGTTTTCCATTCTTCATCTTTTGATTTGCACCCTTATTCAAAAGTTAGCATAGTGCGGAAGGAGGAATTTTTTGGAAATTCCTTTCCCCAAAATCTACCAAAAGGAAGTAGTTATCTATATTGATGGTAAGCTCTATAATGAGGTTTCTGTGCATTACTTATCGTGAGCGGCCAAGTGAATTGTAGGTAATTCATATCCATACATAGATTAGAGGCTGCATTTTATTTAAATTAACGCAGCTACACACAAAAGGTGCTTGTTGAAGAAACCCAGATGTGCCACGAATTATTCATATTATTTTTCAGTTTTCACTGCTATAATGGGTAATCAATCATTTTTGTTGGCACTTTTCATTCCCCAACTAGATTTCCTTGAGCTTCCCATGCCCCTTTGGGGTTCATAAGAAAGCTAGGGGAGCATCTAATTTCAATTTTTCTATCATGCAGCTTGTCTATTCAGTCATCAATCCAACAAATTAGTTTGTATCTAGATCAGCCTTTCTGAGGAACTCACTGATGATTCTGTTGATATCAAGGTAGGGGCAATGATAAATTGTTCAAGCATGAGATGGTCAATTGAAGCCTCCCAAATGCATGCAGTGTGTCATGTCATTAAACACATAATTGAAGCATGCCCATGGGAAAGAGAAGCCATTCCATATGCCCCACAAGGAGCTCCTCCTGGAACACACCACCAAGATGAATGTCAGACCAAATCAGGCTAAAATCACCAAAACCTGCGAAAATGGTGCTAGTTCTAAGGATATATTGGCTTCAAATGGTGATGTAAACCTCCACCTTTGCAGTATATACTTGAATCCACCTTGAGAGAGCAAACAAACTCTTTGGAATAAAGAATACTCCTACATTCAATATTTCCCCAGTCCTTTCAGGGCTATATAATCAAAAATTGGATTTTTGTGCTGTTGTATCAAGTCACCATTTGTTATCGAGGGTAATTTCTTTTTCAAACATATAGAAAAATACACGCTGCTCTCAGGTATTTATACATATGCCTATGCAGACCCTGGCTGACATTGGCCTGACTAGCTCCAATTGTAGAAGTCCTGGGTATATGTCAGCCTACAAGAGCAGTCTCAGCATCAGACCATTGGAAAACTTAAGCTTATATTGAGCACGTGGCTAATTCACATATAGGCATATTGCATATTGTTGGAAAGCTCTCAGAACGTATTTTCTAATGTTGCAGCTTTCATTTAATGATTTTATTTATATCTAAATATTCATTTATTCCCTTGTTATCTCTATAGTTGTCTATTCCTTTGGTTCTAATTCAAAACTATGGAACGTGTAGAAATATACACAATCTTTGAACATTTAAACCTTTCCCCAAGTACAGCCTGGCTGACATAGGCCTGACTAGCTCCATTTTGTAGAATTCTTGGGCATATGTAAGCCTACAACTGCATTCTCAGCATTAGGCCATGGGACAACAAAAACTTATATCACACACGTGGCTAGTCCAAATATAGGCATATGAAAGTTGTCATAACGTACATTTTGTTGTTGCAACTTTCATTTAGTGATTGTGTCTGAAAATTCGTTTATTCCTTTGGTATCTCTATTAGTATGAAGGTAGGACTGTGGCTTCACAAGTGAATTGCGACCACATGATAATTCACATTAAGTATACACTTATTATATGTCACTGCAAAGCATTTGCAGTGTACATTGGAATGATGTATGGTCCACAATGGTCTTAAGGTTCATGGGCCACAACAAGCATGGAATTTTTCTCTCCTTAGTGAATGAAGTTTTGGATAACGCAAGTTCATTCATCACCCTAGCCTTCTTTTATTCTTCATGACTGTTGCTCCCCTTATCTTCTTTATTTTTTCTCATTTCTGACCTCTAACATTGACCATTCTAGACCAATAAGAAAAATGGAACGAGAAAATGCGGCTATTCCCTATTATTATACACTTCATACAGTTCTTGGACCTTTCGTACCCTGCACAATTAAGAAAATGATTTGCAGTAATTTCTGCAAGAGAAAAGGTTTGTTTGCTATGTAGCACAAACAACCTCCATCTCCATTTCCTCTAGGTAAACAATTCCGAAGTGGGAACTCCCTCCAAACACCGTCATTACTTTCACAAATGTTGTTACATGCTTGTTGGGCATGTCACATGTATAGATGGGTTATGGAAGAGCCTATTAGGTGCATGCATAAATCTTTGTCATAATTATATCTAAGTTCCTAGTTTCTAGTAGTCAGCCTCATATGGTTACAGGCTTGTCCCAACCTAACTGAGCTATAAAGAGACATAAGACATTCATTTGGATATAATAATTGGTGTGAAGCATTTGGGAGGTTGCCCACTCAAAGTAGCACTGCTGCCTTACTCTACTATTAAGTAATTTTGGGCTATAACCCTACAATTCTATACAATTCTTCATTTTATGCAACTGTGGTGAACATAATTGTTTACTTTTGTGGATCTATTGTATATCTTGTGCTAGTATACTAACAAGTGGTTTCAACGTGATGAATTGAGCAACAAATTTGTGGCACAAAAGTGAGGATCCAAGAATAAGACTTCCACAAGTAATTAATTTCAGAAATAAAATCATAATTTTTTTGTACCCCCACATTCTTGTGCCCCTACTTTCCCACACCATTCTTTTTCCATGCCCTACATTTTTGCGAGTTTACTTTTTTATGCCTATTTTGTTATGCTCCATATATTGGCCCCCTATATTTTAGCTCTATTTTGCAACCTGGTTTTCCATGCTCTGATTTTTTCCACCTGCATTTTGGACCCATACATTCTGCATGCCTTCACGAAAACATCCTCAAGGGCAGATCAAAATGCCTCTATCGCAAACCCATGATAGTCCATCTCAAAATTGGAATAGCTCACCCTCAATCTAGTAACCCACAATTGAGATCCATGAAACTCCACTCAAGAGACAGATCACCCCCTTCAAGAAATGGATACATGTAGCATCAACCTAACACAAAATAGGCCATCTTAAATCCAGAATAGATCACCTCCAATTCAAGAACCTCCACCTAAGCTCCAAGAAACTCCTCCCAGGATCCAAGAAACTCCACTCGAGAGAAATTACCCTATTTCCTAAAATGGATACATCTGGCATCAACTGTCATGCTGGCTCAAGCAACAAGAGCAAGGAAGTAGAACAAGTGCGAGAAAACTGGGATAGTGACGAGGAACAAGAACAGCTGCTCCAAGATAGAGTGAACTCCATGACAAGTCCCATATGCACCAGAATTTTTTTGCAATGCCACATTTGTGTCGGCTAATGACTTATACACGTCATTTTTATAAAATGTGTTCCATCGCCATGTTTAACCCTGTTCAACTGCTTGTGCTCTATTGCTTGCCTTCAATTCGACTTCATTTGTCCTCTTGAGCTTGTTTTTGGCCTCTTTTCAATGTCTTTGGCTTCCAATGGTCTTTTCATGTTTTGTTGTTTTTCTTCTTTGTTTTCCTTTAGGAGGCGACAAAACTGCAATGATGGTTTAGTGACGACCATGGTAATAACGTGTCTTCCATGCCACAAGCACAACTGCTCGTGTTTAATTATTGGCATTGCAGTTTCACCCTGCTGCACCTAGCGGTTTCTTCTCCATCACTTGTGACGGAAAACCAAGGGTCAGAAATGGATGATGAAGATTCATAAACGCCTTTGGCACATCATTTTCCCTTCAATACTCTTCATTTTTCCCCAAAAATCTCGAATGTCATTCCTAGTCTATAAATATGTGAGTTTTAGAGATCATGAGAACAGAAAATCATGAGTAGCAGTCATTTTTCTCCCTTGAGATATCCAACCCTATACGGACTTCTCGTTTGATTTTCATTTAATTTAACATAGGATTAACATTATAAGTAGTTTGTTTTGGTTGCTTTTCATCACCTGAGTCAGGGTTTGCAAGGTTTGGGCATTGCTTGTTCATAACTTCGTCCTTACACTTTCTCTAGATTGTATTATTGGATCAATTGGTGTCATTTCCTGTACATCTCTCTTGCTGTTTTTACCATCATATTTAGTCTAAAAAAAGATATATGACTCAAACAATGATCTTGCATAGCAATTGTCTTAAACTCCCTTTAACACCCTGATATCGGTTTTGTTTACATCCATTAGTGTGATTTTATGTCATGTCCCATTTTCAAAACAATTAATAATCTAATAATAATTAAATAAGTCGTCCAAAAGGGTATTTTAAATAATAACTTTGGAAATCATACTTATTAATTATTATTGAGTGGGGCCAAAAGTAATTAATACATACATGGCCAAAAGTTATTAATATTCATTAATTGAAAAAAGATGAATATTAAATTAAAAAGTAATTATAATTACTTTAGGGTTTGGGTGAATAGAAAAGTGAATCTTATATAAGGAAAAAGGGGGCAATGAGTATTATCATTTGATTATTCAACTTTCGACAATTTACGATTGAATTCCAAATTCATTCAACTTTTGTTTGAAGACGGAAACTCTCTTTGCAGCTGAACCAAAGAACGAAACCCCTCTAGTTTTCTGAGGTAGCTTCATTCAGGTGTTACACATGTGACACACAATCAGGTTATTTTCCAGAATATTCTGAATCACAAGGTTTGCACACTAGGGTTTGAGTGAAAAATTAGAGATTTAGGCTTTCCAACTACAGCGACTCATATCTGGGTTGAATTCTTCTTGTTTGTGGCTCCTATTGTGCAGGCGCCACCACTTTTGGACTGTAGTGAACCCATTCAAGGGGTAAGTTCGTGCTATTTTTGAGTAGTGTGCTGTTACAGACCTGGGTGCTGATGTTTTCTTGATAGCTGGTGCTTGATAGCTATGGGAATTAGCTACGTTGAGGGTTTGGGAGCTTGCTGCCACCTACAGCTGTCCTCCAACATTAAAAAAAAAGAACTTCATAGATTTGAGCAAGTTTTGTAATATCCATGTGGAAAAACTCAATTTCATACTTATTATATTATTTGAATCTGTCAAGCTTTGCATAGGAATTTAATTAGACAACATATGAGCATTTGAATTATTTTATCATACGTTTTGAATGAAACTTCAAGATTGAATCATATGAAATAAATTAATCGTCTATTTCGAGGGTCATCTTCTATTTGAAAATTCAGTATTTGCTTGAAAGGGATATATATTATTGTGCTTCACCTATTATATTGGGACATGCATGAGCAGGAATTGCAATGGGTTCTAAACTTATCTTATCAGAGGGTTCTAATTCTAAATTTATTTCTTCTAAGGGAAATTGGAGTACCCTTTTCCCAAAATAAATCAACATTCTTATTTTATCCAAAAAGGGATATTTCAGTGATATCAGAGCCTATATCTGGCCAGCGTGTGGGAAAGATTTATTTTGCAGCTTGTACATCATGCAAGACAATGACAGAGAAACCAGTTATCACCAAAGAGAAAGGAAGAAGGGTCTAGCATAGCTAGAGGAAAGTTGAGGAGACCCAGATCCAAAATCACTTGTAGGGAAAGAAAAGGAAGCCATGGGTAATAAAGATCCAGAGGATGTTCCTTTTGAGAGGCTTGTACAAGGCTAGGAACAGTTCGCTGACATGACGGCTCAGTCAGTCCAAACTATGCAAAATAACAGTATACACAGGCCTCACAATGGTGAAGGCAGTTCTTCAAGGGCAAATAATAATCAGCGCATTCAAAGGACAATCATAGGCTCTATTGCTAGGCCTTTCCAACCTACCTTTGTTCATAGGGAAGACGCAGTGCCAAAAGTGGAATTACAGCCACCAATAGGTGATGAGATCGCAGTTGGTTACATGGAGTACAGTGCCCTACCAAATGAAATTAGGGAGGCTATCTCTCTCACTAATTTCATGAATTTAAAAAAAAATAGGGGTGGTCAAAGATTTGACACAAGGCCACCAACAAATCAGAGGGATCTCCAACAAGCAATAGGGAAGATTACTCTTCCAAGTTATGATGGCTCCGGTAAGTGTTCAGCATGTTCTTGGATTTAGAAATTAGATACATTTTTATCATTGAGGCCAATGATGGAAGAGAAAGCCATCAAATTTGCCACCCTTCACCTAGAAGGTGTAGCCCACGAGTGGTGGTACCATGGATTAATCACTCAAGGGCACAATCACATCCACTCATACGTGGAGTTTAGTACTAGGTTCATAGAGAGATTTGATAGCGTTTATCCAGAAATTCATTTTTGGGAGTTAGCTCAACTCAAACAACCCAATTCAGTGGACTTTGTTGTTGATTTTCAAAAGCTTTCAGTTATAGTACCTGATGTGACTGAAAGGAGACTTCTTGTTTTGTTTGTTGAGGGTTTAGCCGAACCACTCAAGGGTTTGGTGAAAGCTTTCAACCCTATTTCTCTTCAAGAAGCCATAAAAAAGGCTTTAGATTTGAAGACATCAGCACTAAAGGCAAAAGTTTGCCCTATGAACAGCCAAAAACAACATCTTATGGGCAGCCAAGGGCAACATCTTATGGACAGCCAATGGCAACAGTTTTTTAGCACCGAAAGAAGCCATTTTAGCAAAGGGTTTCCAAAAAAAAGTTGTCACAGAAGCCACGTATTGAGATAGAAACACGAAATGATATCATAAGGAAAAAACTATGCTTCACATGCAAGGATCCATGGGAACCAGGTCATAGATGTCTTCCAAAAGGACATTTGCACAATATTGAGGTGTTATCTGATGATGAGTTAGAAGAAGTACCACAACCTGAAAGAGGAGATGGAAATAGTTCAGAGAGCACCCTTGCCACACTTATTACAACAAGCACCTATGCTGCACTTTCTGGTACACCTTGGTATTACCCTTTCAGAATTCATGGAGTTATGCAAGAACATAAACTCACAATTTTGATTGATAGTGGGACAACCTGCAACTTCATTGATGAAGGTTTGGTAGCCCAAAGAGGGTTGAAATCAGAAATTTTCTAAGGCTTTAATGTGATTGTAGCTGGTGGTTCTACTATTCTTTGCACCAGAAGGATTTAGCAGTTGGAGATCACACTTGATAATCACAGGGTGTGTAATGACTTCTACGTTGTAAGCATAGGAGAAACAAGTTTGGTTTTAGGGGTGCTGTGGTTACATTCCCTTGGTGAATTTACACAGAATTACCATAACTTGGCGCTGAAATTTGAATTTGATGGAAAAGAGGTTGTACTTCATGGTATGGCCAATGGAGCCCCTATAATAATTACAACAAATAGAATGGAGGGTGTCATTGTTGGTAGTACTCTCTCTAGATCATAGCACATTCATGATTATGCTATCATGGATTCACTCATAGTGTTTGTTGAAGAAACATCAGTAGGTTCAGGGCTGCCAATTCCTGATTGTATTAGAGTAGTGCAGCAGAAGCCATCTACATCACCAAGAGAAATGGTAGAAACAACAAGATTGCTTTGGGATCCTAGTATTTGCAGGGCGGTTCAGGAATTGCTTAAGGACAAGCAATTTTGGGAAGGGCAGACTGTCATGTCCCCTTTTCAAAATAATTAATTAAGTCGTCCAAAATGGTACTTTAAGTTATAACTTTGGAAAATGACATTAATTATTATTGAATGGGGCCAAAAGTAATTAATACATACACGGCTAAAAGTAATTAATATTCATTAATTGGAAAAAAATAAATATTAAATTAAAAATTAATTATAATTACTTTAGGGTTTGGGTGAATTGAAAAGTGAATCTTATATAAGGACAAAGGGAGCAATGAATATTATCATTGATTATTCAACTTTTGACAATTCATGACTGAATTCCAAATTCATTCAACTTCTGCTTGAGGACAAAAACTCTCTTTGCAGCCAAACCAGAGAACGAAACCCCTCTAGTTTTCTAAGGTTGCTTCATCCGGGAGTTACACATGCAACACACAATCAGGTTATTTTCCAGATAATTCTGAAACACAAGGTTTGCACACTAAGGTTTGAGTGAAAAATCAAAAATTTGGGCTTTCCAACAAGAGCGACTCATATTTGGGCTGAATTCTTTTTGTTTGTGGCTCCTACTGTGCTGGCGTCACCCCTTTTGGACTGCAGGGAACCCAATCAGGGGGTAACTCCGTGCTATTTCTGAGCAGTGTATTGTTATAGACCTGGGCGCTAGTGTTTTCTTAATAGTTGATACCTGATAGCTGTGGGAATCCGCTGCATTGAGGGTTTGGGAGCTTGCTGCCACCTACAGCAGTCCAACAAAAAAAAATGAACTTCATAGATCTGAGCAGGTTTTGTAATATCTATGTGGAAAAACTCCATTTCATACTTATTATATTATTTGATTCCTTCAAGCTTTGCATGGAATTTACTTGGACAGCATATGAGCATTTGAATTATTTTATCATAAGTTTTGAATGAAACTTCAAGATTGAATTGTATGCAATAAATTAATCATCTATTTCGGTGTTTATCTTCTGTTTGAAAATTCAGTATTTGCTTGAAAGGGATATATATTATTGTGCTTCACCTATTATATTGGGACATGCACGAGCAGGTATTGCAATGGGTTCTAAATTTATCTTACCAGAGGGTTCTAATTCTGAATTTATTTCTTCTAAAGGAAATTGGGGTACCCTTTTCCCAAAATAAATCACCATTCTTATTTTATCCAAAAAGGGATATTTCATTTTATTGTTGGTTTTTTCTTTCTTTCCATAAGGATTGGTTGCTTCCCAAGTGTTTGATGTAGTTCCTTGGATACACATCTCTTGGTTTAGTGTGTTTCAATCATTCAATGTTTATTCTTACATACTTTGAAAACTTTGACAGTTTTCAAAGCATTGACAGCTTTTGCAGCTTTCAAATTATTGGTGTTCTTTCATTGCTCCAGCTTTTCTCCTTGCATTTCCTATTCATTTCAATGTTGTTTGAGTTTGATTGAGTGTCTTTCCACCTCATTGCACTTTGTTTGTGTGTTTGAAATCAACTTTGGGAATGATTCAAGGCATATTCATCAATCTCTCTGCTGGTTTTACTACATTCTTGTGTGGGTTTCGCATCCTTGAAACAATTCGGTTACACTTTTGCATATTCTAGGAATCTTGAGGTATGTTTGAATCATTGTGTTTGCTGCCCCTCCACTTCATAGCTGATTTACACCACATTAGCATCATTCTTAACATAAAACATTGTTAATACTTTGTGTTATCATATCTAGCTTGCACATTCATTTTGAGCTCTTGTAGCCTAGTTGCTCTTTATTTTCAGTAGTATTATCTCTAGTATCACGTCTTAGAAATCTCATTTTGTATCTAGAGATTACTAAGAAAACTTCAGACATTTCTTAAGCTAACTTGTAGGCTATAATAGCATTTTCTTGGATTTGCTATTAAAATTAATAAAAAACATTAAGGGCGCCTCTCCATCCTTTATCAATTTCACAATTAGACTCAAGTTGTGTATTGTTTGAACCAACCTAAGTTAGTTTAATCATACATCTTGATTAATTCAATTTCATGGTTTGTTTTAGAAAATGAAGTGTCCCTAATTAGGGAATTTCTCTGAATTCTGATTTTTCTACAAAACCCTAGGTAGCCAAATCTGATTTTTATTTCAAGCAAACCCTAACTGCCAAATATTCCCAAAATTATGCTAAGCTCTAAGCAACAAATGGTTGGTCCAAACAAGCAAATCATCCCTCCAAAAGCAGGAAATAACCTTCAAACCCTAGACGCCTCCAAGATGGAAAATTAATAGAAATTTGCAGCTAATCTATCAAGCAAAACCTTCATAAAATTGCATTAAAAAATACTGAATTAATAGGCAGAATTTATTATGAAAAATTTGAATGTATTTGAAGCCACAAGCCCCTCAAACCAATTCGCCAAAGCTGAAAAAATATATAAAATATTTATTGAAAATTTTAGGGCAAAGATGACCCTCAAAACATGCCAAAAATCCTCCCAAGACAACTCGCCACACTGTAGAAATATTAGAATAAAATCAAAATATGTTTTGGCTCGAAATAAGCCCCAAAACCCTAAAAATCAGCTCCACAACCAAGTTGCCCTAGCTAGAAACAGTCAATCCTAGCAACAAATTCCACACAGCCCTCCAATGAGTGGTCTTTGACCTATCCAAGCAACTCCCAAGGCTCCAAACCTTAGTCACCCCACTCCAAATGCAATGTTTTTGTCTTTTCTGAAAATTATGTGCAAGTACAACCTCAAAATGAAGCTGCCCTAGTTGAAAAATAAGGGTTTGCGTCCCCACTCGTTTGCTTGAAGGTTTTTGTCTTCAAAGCAATGGCTCAAGCGTTTTCGTGCTTAATGACCAAAATTTTGAATATCCAACATAACATGCCTCCAAATGAAATCTTCCTTTCTTTTTATACCACTTCCCCCAAGGGACACGCCCAAATGGGAGGGAAATACAAATTCAAATCATAAGGAAGATTGCTTTTAAAATGCACATGACCCTTAAAGGGCCCCAACTTAAGTGATTCTTATAACATAAAGTACCTTTTACAAATATTCATTCAAAATCACTTATTTCTCTTTCCCTTCTTACTATTCCCTTAGCCCCTGGGAAATGGTTAAGGGTCTTCAATGATGTCCCTAACAAAAGAGGGATATATGTGTGTGTGTGTGTGTGTGTGTGTGTGTGTGACAGAAAATAGAAATCTTTTTTGTTGTTTGTCTTTACTTTCTTGTATGCTTGTTTCTTGTTTGTTGTGTCTTTACTTTCTTATACGCTTGTTTGAGTGGTTTGTATCGTGTTATTGTGTTATTTGTTTACTGTTTGGATTAGATTACGCTTTACTTTCCAAGCATTTTGATCAGATTTTGGAGGCAAATGCTACTCTCAACATAAGCTACTCTTCCCATTCACTCCTGCTCTTTCTAATCTATCCTCCTGTCATGTTCTATAGTAGAATTTTCCTAGAGTGTCTTCTTCTTCTTCCTCTTCTTTCCCTCATCGTGTCACTTGATGCTATACCCAGTCAGGATTGAACCTTCGGGAAATCCCACGTGTTATGTGACCTAGCCTTGCGAACTTGAATCAAAACAATGTTGATCAGCAGCTCCATCAACTTGCCCTTCAATTCACACCATAGACACACCTTCTAGTTCCCCAACTTCGAGCCCTCACCATGCATTGCAAGGCAGCCAAGCAATTCACCGAGCACCTTTGGGAGCAAAGAGCTCATGAGCAACAACTCCAACAACAACAACAAGTCAATCAAGCCAACTAACAAAATCCCTGAGCCTATTTTTTGTGTTTTTTTGTTGTATCTTGGGAAGTCAAGTGTGTGAGCTAAGATGTGCAGCTTTCCTTGCATACAAGTCCCAAGATACGTATGTTGAATTCAAGATTTTCGTCACTAGAAAACACTGTCAAGTAAAGAAAACTTAGCAGCGCTTTAGAATATGATGGTAGGTAATGATGTTGCAAAGCAACAAACTATGCTCAATAGGGTAACATTGCTTCAAAATTTGACCAATTATCTTTCCACTCACCGGACACCTCCATCTTTTCAAGATGATTCCAAGCAAGCACAACGCACAATTTTCTATTTTTGCGATGAATCTTGAGGAACGAAACAACCATTTTCCTCTTTCCAAGATGATGCTCAAAGGACAGATTTCATTTTTGTTGAAGCCAGATATTTGTAAGTTCAATGGCACTAACCCTCTTATCTTGGATTTGTCAAATAGAGCAACTTTTTCCATTTCACCCAATTCCAATATCCCAAAAGGTGCCACTAGCTTCCTTACACACAGAAATTTCCCAATGCATACGATGGACACTCAAGTGTAAAGGAGACAAATTTCTTAATTGGAAACTCAATACATACGATGGACACTCGAGTGTAAGGGAGACATATTTCTTAATTGGAAATATTCACCGAGGAGTTAGCCATGCATTATAAGAGAAGGATAAATCATTCTATAGTCAACTAGTACCATCTCGAGCAAATAGGGTTGGTAATTGAATATATTGAGGACTTTGAAAAGCTAAGTATTTGGGGACATGACATCAAAGAGACTCATGTATTGGACTTATTCATTGCGACTTTAAAGGGAAGCATCAGGGATGATGCTCACCTCCATGACCCTGCAGATGTGGAAAATACTATTTGCATTACCCTAGAAGTGGAGTCATTAAATATGGAATGGCAAAGGTCCTTCACTTATGCTTACAAAGAGAGAAGTAAATCCTACATAGCCAAAAATCAACACAAACAAAATCATCCCACTCAGTTGACAACACAACAATTGGAAGGGAAAAGTTAAAAGGAATTTGTTGTAACTATGGCAAGAAGTGGAGCAAGGGCCATGCGTCAATAGAAAAAACTTTTCTAGAATATGCTTAAGGAGAAGATGATGAAGAAGGATTTCGTGACAAAGTCCTCCCGTCAGATGATGCCACACCAATACAAGACACGAGCAACTCGACCATCCTCTCTCATGCTTTGGTGGAGGTTACCACCTCTCAAAACTCTAAATGAAAAGGTAAAGGTAGTCATGTTGATTGACAATGGAAGTGCTCATAGTTTTATCAACCATGAGTTGGAAAAAAGTGTACATTAATTTATGTATCCAACATAAGAGTTTCAGGTGATGATTATCAATGGAGGCACCATCAAGTGTGCTAAAGGATGCCATAAGATTAAAGCTCGTGGTGGAAACTTATTTGTTCACTAGCAATATGTTTGTTATTCCTATCGGTGGAAACTTAGTGAAAATATTTAGGATCACTGAACTACTCTAGATTGATAGATGTAGGGGTCAAAACATTTGTCACTATGAAAATCATTTTCGAGGAGCTATTCATACAATTTCAATTGGAAGGACAAAAATATGAGCTTAAGGGATTATGAGGATCACTGTTTCACGTGATCAACTCTCATGGAATGGAGATGTTAAAAAAGGACCCCCATGAGTTGTCACACAATTATTTTCCATTGAAGCACAACCTAAGCCAACATCTCATCCTCTAAATCTACAAACAATTACTGACAAACATATAGGGTTTTCCAAGATAATTCCAAGGGTCTTCCTCCAATTAGAGAGCATGATCATGCCATTTAATGGATTCCAGGAATCCAACCACCCAATTTTTGACCCGCTACCCCTATGAGCAAAAGAGCACAGATTGGGTGCATTGTTAATGAGATGCTTGATGCAGATATCATTTGACTGAGTCAAAGTGCTTATTCATCAGCTCTAATTATGGTGCGGAAAAAAGGATACTTCTTGGTGCATGTTCCTATTGGGAGGGGAGTTTAACTAGATCACTATGAAGAACAAGTTTCCTAAACCCGCTATCGATGATTTATTGGAAGAATTCCATACTGAGCTATAATCTTTACTACGCTGGAGCTATGTTCTTTACTAATTTGGATCTATTTCCTAGCTACCATAAAATCCAAATCAAGGAAGAAGATATGCTTAAGACCAATTTTCATAAAAATTTAGACGATAATGAATTTTTAATAATGCCTTTTGGTCTTACTTTCAAATTCTAATGACTTTTGCATTTAAGCCTTTCCTTTCAAAATTTGTAATTTTCTTCTTAGTTGATACTACTATCTCTAGTAGCACTTTGGAAGAACATTTGCAACGTGGATAAACTTTTGCAAATATTGGCGGAAAATCAACATTACACCAAGCCCTATAAATGTTCTTTTGGAGTAAATAAAGTGGTATAAGTATGGCATATCATCTCTCCATCAAGGGTGTCAAGGTAGAGCAAACCAAGATCAAAGCGATGGTTGACTGGCCTCTTCAAAGAACATTTGAGGTCTTAAAGGATTCTTGGACCTTACAAGATGCTATTGCAAGTTCGTGAAGAATTATATTTGTATTGCATCTCCCCTAACAAATCTCCTCAAAACATAAGGCTTTGCACGGATTGTCGAGGCAACTCAGGTATTTGAGGTCCTAAAGCAAGCCATGTGTACTACTCTTGTTCTTGCCACACCTAACTTCAACAAAACTTTCATTGTAGAATATGATGGTTCTAATGATGGAATTGGAGTTGATTTAATGCAAGATAGTTGACCAATAGTATTTGACAGTCGACAACTAAAAAGAAGGTATGCATCCAAATACACATACAAAAAAAAAGTTGGCTATACATCTTGTAGTTAAGCAAAGGAATCTTGCCCCATGGGAAAACACTTCAAAGTTTTAAAAAATTACAATATCTTAAACTACTTCTTAGAGGACAAACTTTCTTCGAAAAAGAAACAAAAATAGATCTCAAAAAGCAAGGATATGACTTTGAGATCATGTATATATCCTTGAGATCATGTACAAGGAAGGAAAATGTGGTTGCATGTGCACTTTATAGAGACGAGTAATTTGTGCAATTTCAGCCTTGTCACCACAAAACTGGAATGGAAATAAGACCCCTTGACAAGGCTGGATCTAGCTGCAAGTGCAGAAATCAAAGCAAAAATGTAAGTGGGGGCTATGGCTACGGCTACTTATAGTTGGGTTTGGGCACAACACAAATCAGAACCCGAAGTCGGCCGAGCAGATGTTTCATCGTATCCCTTGATTCCTTTTCCAGATTCCAAGATTATTGGTCGATTCTTCAAAAGATTCAACAAGATCCAAACTCATTTGAGAAGTTCATATGGAGGGATGACTCGTTATGATACAAAGACATGTTATACCTTTGGAAGAATAACTAGCTATAAAATGCGGTACTCTCAAAATTGCATGGTTCACCCAATAGAGAATATTTGGGTTTTGTCAAAACCCACCAGTGAATCAAGCGTGACTTTTTCTAGTGGGGACTCAAAGGAGATATTCAAATATTTATAGCAGAATGCTCACTTTGCTGGTGACATAATGGGAAAACATGCAAGACTTCAGACCTACTTCAACAACTCTCCATACCAAGCCATACATGTGGATTTCCTTGCAGGACCTCCAAGTATAAAAGTTGTGGTGTGATAATGGTCATAGTCAACATCCTCACTAAATATGCTCTTTTTTGTACCTTGTCCCATCCTTTCTACATAAAGGCAGTACCTAACGCCTTCATGGACATGATGCAAAAACTGCATGGGAATCCAAAAAATTATAGTTAAGGATTAAGGTCCTGTTTTCACAAGCAATTTTTGCACACGACTCTTCTTACCCCACACAATTAGATTGATGAATTCAGACTCGAAAAAAGTCTTGAAGGGTATGTTTGTTGTTTTGCCTCTAATAAACAATCTTGATGGTCCCAGTGGTTACCTCCAGCTGAATGGCGGTACAATATTGTTTTTCACACATCACCAAAATGAAAACCTTTGAAGCATTGTACAGCTATCCCCCGTCGTCCACTACTTCAATCTACATAAGCACTCCAGAATCCAAGCAGTAGAAGATCATAATCAGCATCAACAAGTTGTGCTGCATGTTCTCAGGGATAACTTGGCCATGGCACATAATAGAACAAAACAAAAATATCAGCATAGAAGCAACGATAATTTTGAGGAGAGGGATTGAGTCTCTCTCCATTTATTAACCATAATAGGAGATGTCTATGTGGCAACAAAAGAGAAACAAATTGGCCCTAAGTTCTATACACCCTACAAGGTACTTTCCAAGGTAGGAAGCCTTGTTTGCAAGTTAGAGTTGCTTACGTCCTCGATGATCCATCCAATTTTTCATGCATCTTACTTGAAGAAACTAACTGGTCACAAAATTAAAGTACAAACAAGGGCAACGTAGTTGGATGACAAGGGTTGGATCCTATTATAACTAGAAGTGATTGACAAAAGATTCATGGAACTATCCCAGATTATCTTATCAAATGGAATAATGGCCCCAATTTGATTCATCCTCTGGTCTTGGCAAGGTACATCCCAACTATGCCCAGATTTGATGAACCCAAGCGTACCTGGGCATGACCCAGGCAGAACCCACAATATAAAGTGGGTTATACGTTTTTTTTTAAACTTAAAAAAGTCAACTTGGACTTTTAAAAACAAGTTAAAACTAATAAAAAGTATAGAGAAACCCTAAAAGACACTCTCGAATTGATTTTGTCAAAAACAAACAACACACTTCTAATTGCATACTTACCTCTCTATGCATTTGCTCTCACTTTCATTTTGTCAATTGCTTAGGGCTGAAACTCCATTCTTTTGTTAATCCTACACTATAAGTGTCCATTTGGTGCCAAGGAGCTTAAGGAGCTTGGAAAAAGGAGGATTGTTGATTGAAGGTAAGTTTTTTTGCAGTTTTTTTTTATTATTATTATTATTATTATTATTATTATTATTATTTTCAAATTTCAATCTTCATAAAGAGTAGATTCTTTTTCCAATTTAAACGCCGAATTAGATGGCACCAAAGCCAACCAACATAACCGTCGGTGGCCAATTTGAAACAACTACAACCACTGCTAATCAAATGGATGCAACCAGCCCTTCGTTAGGGCCAATCAAACATATGCAACCAGCTGCAAGTCAAACGGCTGTAACCAGCAAGCACCTTTTGAGATTTGAACCTGGGTTGGCTGGGGCACACTCAGCCCCTTTTACCAACTTGCCCAGCTCTCACCAGCTCTTCAAATAGGGTGATTGTTTTCATTAAAATTTTGTATTTTTTTTAAATTCTTTCAACAAACAGGTTTTTAAATTTGTGTAAGATTCCTAACCAAAGAATTAAAGCTTGTGTTGGGCTGAGTGGAAGGAACCGCCAACACCAAAGATCCTTGGATACATCGAAGAGCAAAAAGAAGGAAATGCAACAGTTTCACTAAAATCAAAGCATCCTTTGGGAAAGAAGGGATCTCGACCTAGAAAACCACTAGTTAGTCCATCTCATACATTTTTTGTAGCCGCATCACATCCATTTTTGTCTACATCCTTTGCATAGGAAAAGGATTCACCTCTTAGTCACAAGCGAACAAAAGGTGTAGGCCCATTGGAAAGGTCAGTTCAAAATGAATCAAAGGAAATAGTAAAACATCTCATAGGGTGTTGTATTTACACATGTGGGCTGCCATTTAATGTTGTTAGATCACCATACTAACAAGGCATGTAGATTACTTGGTCAATTTTACCAAGTCCATCATGAGTACACTCAAATTTGTTGATACAAATCATCCATGTTTGGGAAAGATTTATAATGGAATCAGCTCAATAATGGAGAAGATTAAGTCCATCATAAATGCCCAACCGCAAAACCCAGCAAAGAGCTTCTTCAAGCAAGTGCACTCACATCTCATTGATCAGTGGAACAAACTGACCACCCTATTGCATCACCTTGCCTTTGCCTTATCTCCAAAATACTATAGTAGTGAGAACCTTTCTTTACCCAGGAGGGTCCCACCATATAGGGATGTTGAGGTTAGTGATGGGTACAAAACAGCATTCACTAGGCTTTTCCCCAATCCAAAAGTAGAAGACACAATTTTGGAAGAATTTTGGAATTTCATAGCCTCCACATGTCACCTCAGTACTCTTTGAGACCAATACAAGAAGGATGTTCATATGTGGTGGTACCTCCATGCGCAAGGATCCACCCACCTCCAACCTCTTGCCATAAAAAATTCTATCACAAGTAAGATTTTTATTTTTAACTATATTTTTAATTTTAACTCTCTAACTTTGTTTTTGATCTATTTTTTTAGTATTTTGATGCAAATGGAATGAGGGGGCCAAGTCAACCGCTGCCATACTCCCCAGTCAGGACTTACACTTGCTCACAAATGGACACACACACAGATACAAGAACTCATAATGGAAACCAAAGCACTCTTTTATTGAAAAAACATGCAGTGTTTCAAAGATTACATGCACACACACAAACCCTTTCCCCCCATTGATTATGAAGGAGACATTACACGCAATTCATGAACACATATCACACTTGCAAAATCCTGGCTCTACTTCTCTTTCTCTCTCTAAGCTAAACTCTCACTTCTCTCTTAGCTATACTCCCCTGGAGTTGGAACTCTCTTCCCTCCAACAACTTGTCTCTCTGACTGACTTCCAACTCTTCTTCCAAAAACGATCCAAATCCTGCTTGCATGTTACTGCCATTTTGCAAGCCTCTTCGAGCTCCCTTTGTCTTGGAAAATGGTTCACACGTCATGTTTCTCAGTTCTAAGCAATTACTTTATCCATGCCTTCAATGTGGGCAAAACCACTAATTAATGCAAACCGGCATTTTTTGTTAGGAATAAGAGACAAAATTACATGTACTACAATAATAAAATAAAGAAAAATAGTACACAAGATATTACGTGGAAAACCTGCAACTTGCAAGAAAAACCACAAGACAATGGCAGCTCTCTTTTTATTGATATGAATGATTTTGTTGTACATACAATAATAGGGTCGTACCCTTTAAATAAGGAAAACAAGGAAGATTCCAAAAACACATTTTTGGAAACCACATCAAACGGTACAATGTGCAAATCTCGTGTTGTACAATTGTATTGTGTCGTACCGTGTCGTATGATCATGCCGCATCGTATGAACACCCAAAAATTTCCGAAAATGGGTCATTTAACCTCAAGGAGGTGACTGAAACCATCTTTGCTTGTCTTTTCTTACATGTTGGACTCTTGACGATGTTCTCTAGATTGTTGTCGATCTTCCATGCACGCAACATTATCGCCATGGCTAACAAGTTGCACAAACACAATTCACGTGCACAAAAGCCCAACCCATATTTTTGGTTGTTGCAAGATTGTTTGTGAACCTAGATGTCCCTCCATCAAACACCTACGAACCTGCTCATGAATCTTTTCTAAGCTCCTCAATGGTTTTTCCAATACTTGATAGCCTTGGATGCACTCATCCAAGTTGTTTCTTCAACCGCTTTGTTTTTCCACTTAATCAAATATGCTTTGTACATCTTCTCATTGATTCATGTATCTAATATTGCCTCAACTTCTTTCCTTGCATGCTCAGGGAAATGTTGTCTCTAGTCCACAATCAAAGAATCTGAACTTGTTCCTTCATCGCTCCCTTGTTCCTCATAGTAAGGGTACAACTCTGCTACATTGAAAATAGGTGCTATGTCAACCCCATCCAATAGCTCTATCTCATAAGCATACACTGAAAATCTCCTCAAAACTTTGCAAGGCCCAATCTGCTCCCATTTGAGCTTATTATATGTTCCTTTAGGGAAGCTTTCCTTATGAAAATGCACCAAAACAAAGTCATCTACTTAGAAATCTTGTTCTCTTCTTGTCAGATTAGCATGTTGCTTATACTTCATGCCACTCACTTCCAACCTTCTCTTCACTTCCCTATGCACATCATGCATACATGTTGCATAATCCTCTACTTCAGCACTTATTTTCCTCATATCAGTTGTGTTTCTCAACTCAAAAATGCCTCTAGGGCTACAATTTGTAATAACCAACCCCAAAATGATTTTTGTTTTTTTTAAATGACTATTTGTTAATCACAAATTTCTGAGTCTGAAAACCCTGTCTTAAGTTTGAATATTGATGTCTTCAACAACAACACATAGAAACGCTTGCCAAACAATGAACAGTAATTGCAAGCAAATAACCAAACATATAGATCACATAATAGCAATTTTTTGAGCATACAAAGACTGATTTTTAATGACAACAGTGTTCAAAATTTTCTACTGAATAATCTTCAAAATTACAATGTATTTTCAGACCTGTTTACAATGCATGAAACTGACCATACATGAAGCGCCCTTGCTTGGAGATGTCTCAGCTTCGTTTTGAGTCCCAAAATGCTGATGTAGTATGCCAAAACTCCTCCAAAGGTGAGTCGCCCCTTCCTAGGGCGATTTTGCCTTGGAAAATAAATGCCAACCTTGAACCTTGCAAATGTGTGCTTGAAATGATTGCCATATCCTTAGGGACGTTTTAAATCAATACCCACAAAAATATCTTTAGCTGATATGAAGTTATGAGTGAATCTTCAGAATCAGGGCATGGCTGCCATAACCCAGAAAACTCCAAAATCTGCAACTTATTCCCTCCAAACATTCCCAAAAATGCTTGCCAATGCTTGCAAGCCAAACCCAAGTGATACCCTATAAAAAATAATTGAATATCTTCATTATTAAGTTGTAAATCTACAATTTTGATGCCCTAATGGTGACCTCCATGTGAAGCCACTCCTCCACTAGCTAGGGTAGGTCTTTCACTACCGAAACCAGCAATAATGGCTACGAGTTTTCGTCCTCAACTCACTTCAAACCTCCTGGTATAATTCCAGCAGCATCTCCCCAAAATAACACATCAACAACCCTCCATAATGAGCCTCCAAAAAGTGTTTTATAATCTTCAATGATGAGTTAGGGCAAAACCCTCCAAAAAGTGTTTTATAATCTTCAATGATGAGTTAGGGAAAAACCCTAACTTAGACGTCCCTTTTCTAATTGGCCAATAAAAACACTCTTAAACTTTTTAAAAACAACTTAAAGTCATCACATTAGACACTAAGGTACAAAAAGTGGGCCCCTTTTATCCTCAACTTAAAATTAAAAAGTTACTTTATTAATATCACCTTTTGAAGAATAAAAAATTAAATTAAAATAATATAACCTTAGTATTAGTCTCCAAGCTGGAAATACCACCAAAATAATCATCCAAGACCAACCGAATCTCCTTACCAACGCCATCTAGCCTACGGGAACTCAAGGATAGGCTAAAGGATGCAAAAATGCATCAGAGGCTAAGAGGGGACATTACACAACCATTCACAGTTTGAAAAGGGCTCATTGTCGTACTTTCATTTACTGAGTTGTTGCAAACTCAACTTGTGCCATTGCCATATCCCATTGTTTCGGCTTATCTCCTACCATACATCTATTCACCACCTTTGTTTGTCCATCCATTTGAGGATGATAGGCTAAATTTAAATGTAACCTTATGCCCAATTTCCTCCACAAGGTCCTCCAAAAGTGCCCACCAAATCTTGTATCTCTATCTGATACTATGCTCCTCAGTAATCCATGTAGGCTAACTACTTTGAAAAACAAATTTGCAATGTGTGTGGCATAACTTTTCTTCTTACATGCTAGGAAGTGTGTCACCTTGGAAAATCTATTGACAACAATGAATATAGAATCATTACCTCTTTATGTTCTTGGCAGCCCAAGAACAAAATCTATGCTTATCTCCTCCTGTGGCCTCTCTGGAATCAATAAAGGTTGATTGAAACCTGAATTCTGATTTTTGCCCTAAGCATGTTAGCAAATTTTGCATCCTTGCACAATCGTCTTTACATCCACACTCATCCTCGGCCAATAGGAACTCTCACTTGATAGTCCCAATATTTTATAACACCAAAATGACCAACTAGTCCTCTACCATACTTTTCACTCATCAAAATCTCCCGCATTGAACCTTGAGGTATGCACAATCACTGTCCTGTAAACAACAAATAGTCTAACCATGGAGTTTTATCTATGCTGGTTGGATTCTTGCATGTTGCCCATGCATCTCAGAAATCCAAATCTTCCTCATACAACTCTTTCATTGAGTCAAACCCAATGACTTATACTCTCATCTCATTCATCACAAGAACTCTCCTACTCAAAGCATCTACAACCTTATTTGATTGACCAATTCTATGCTTCAGAACAAATGAATAACTTTGAACAAATTCAAACCACTTCATATGTTTTTTATTCAGCTTAACTTGGTTGTTTACAAACTGCAATGCTTAACAATTTGTATACAACACAAACTCCTTGGACAACAAGTAGTCCCTCCACTTATTGAGAGCTTTTACCATAGCATAAAATTCTTGATAAAAAAAAGGAATACTTCCAATTTGCTTCATTCAACTTCTCACTAAATTAAGCAACTGGCTTATGTTCTTGGCTCAAAACCATTCCTATGGCTGTCCCAATAGCATCACAAACAATCTATAATACCTTGTTGACATCCAATAATGTTAAGAATGGTTGTTCTGTTACTCTTTCTTCAAAATTTGAAAAGTCTTCTCTGCTGCAATAGTCCACCCAAACTTCTTATCACCTTTCATTGTTTCCGTAATAGGTGCACACATACTACTTAAATTTCTAATGAATTTTCTACACAAACTTGCTGACACATGAAATTTTCCAACTTCAAACATGCTTCTAGGTGGTCATTCGACATTTCTCTTACCTTTTCAGGGTCCATTTTCAACCCATCATGTAAGATTACAAATCCCAAATAAATATGTTTCTCCTATATGAAGTACACTTCTTCAAGTTGACCAGTAATTTCTCCTCCTTCAATCTTTGCAACACCAACCTCAAATGCAACAAATGCCCTTCTTTTATATGACTGAAAATCAAAATGTCGTCCATATACACAATGACAAACTTACCCAAGTAAGATTTCAGCGCTTCAATCATAAATCTCATGAATGTACTATGTGCATTTGACAGTTTAAATGGTATAACAAGCAACTCATACAACCAATCCTTCGTCTTGAATGCAATTTTCCACTCATCAAATTTTCTAATTCTAATTTGGTGATACCCACTCTTCAAATCAATCTTCATGAAATACCTTTCTACACTCAAACAATCCATCAAATCATCCATCCTTGGAAATATAAATCTATATTTGATGGTGTTCGTGTTAATTTCTCTTGAATTAGTACATATTCACCAATCTCCACCCTTCTTAAGTGCCAATACTGTTGGAATTGCACATGAACTTAAACTTTCTCTTGTTAACCTCTTCTCCAACAACTCATTCATTTGTTTCTTCACTTCCTCCTTCTTCATAGGTGTCAACCTATGCACTGCTTGCTTGCAAACTAGATCCAAGCACTACATCCATATGGTGACTAATGCTTCTCATAGATGGTAATTCATCCCAATAAAAGCTTTATAAAAACAATTTCAGCAAACCCATCCAACAAATTATGCACTACAAAAGGAATTTCACCCACCTCTTTTGAGATCAAAACTTGCATCGGTTTGGGGATGAAAGCAAAACTTGCCTCTCCTTCTTTGCCTTCTTCAAGAAGCGTTTACCAAAAACCAACAAAACCTTAGGAAGTTAGGACTGTTCTCCACCTCTTCTCTTTCCTTCAATTGGGCTCAATGTTAACCTCTTACCATGTTTCACAAGCGTGTAGGTGTTTGCTCTACCATCATGCATGGCCTTCTATCAAACTATCATGGTCTTCCCAACAACACATGACATACATTCATGGCCATTATGTCACACAACACTACATCTTTGTAAGATCCAATCTGAAAACTAACCACAAATTTCTCATTTACCAATACTTGATGACCCTTAAGCAACCAAAAAAACTTGTATGCATTGGGATGCACAATTTTTTTCAGCCCAAGCTTCTCTACCATTTCTTTTGAAACCAAATTATTTGTGCTACTGCTATCAACAATAACCTTACAATAGTTACCTCCCATTTTACATAGTCTAGAAAATATTCTTTCTTTGCACCGGTTTAATCTCCTCCTTGGCTGGTTTCAACAGCACTCTCTTCATCATAAAAGCTTCACCACACTTTGGTTCCTCTGTTTGAGTTGGGGATGAAACACTCTCTTCATCCACATGAGTAATATGATTGTTTTCTTCATTTATTCTACTACTATTCTAAAATACTTTAGGACATTCAAAAGCTCTATGTCCAAAATCTCCACATTCAAAGCACTTAGCTATGAATCCTCTACCTCTTCCTCTAGAATACTATTGTCTTCCTCTTTGGGTCTGATCTGATTTTGAGAAGTACTAGCTTCTCCTTCATGAGTATGTTGTCCTCTACCATTGTTTGTTAGTCCTCTTCCTCTGCCTCTAGAGTTATTTTTATGGCTTCTAGACAAATTTTCTTCCGCCTTCAATGCATATAGATAGGCTTCTTCCATTGACTTCAACTTAAACATTCCAAACTCATATAGAATGGAAATACGAAGTCCATTTACATATCTTGATATCTTCTCTTGATCATCCTCCATATGACCAGTTCTAATGGTGAGATTTTAGAATTCCTCTATGTAGCCTTTCACACTCATCTCCCTCTGTCTTGAATTATGTAACTTTTTAAACAAACTCAGCTGATAATCAAAAGGTACAAATTTACGTTTCAGCTCTGTGACCATTTTATCCCAAGTTTGGATTCGATCTTTGCTTCTTCACTTCCTTTCCCGTGGCACACGATCCCACCACAAGGATGCACATTCCTTCAACAACTGTAGTTCCTCTCCTTTGTCCAATCTCACTTGCTTTGATGGTACACATAGTTGCTTAAATGTCATATGTCATATACATGGTGAATGCTCATGCTTTTCACGGTATACATCAGTTGGATGCAGGGCATACAAGTTATCTATGAGACATGGACATACAAATGCGTGACATTAATCACACCCATGGTCAACCTTTCTATGTTAGGGACATGCCCATACTAGTGGCATCTTGGCCTATTTCTCAAGTTATATCTTCCCATGCTAGCCCATGGATCATATTAAGCTACTTAGACTGTTTATACAAGACTTACTCTTGTTCATAACTTTTAGAGTGTTACTTTCCCATGGATATTGTACTTTGTTATACTAGATGATGTCAATGAATGATTATGAAAACTAACATTGCTTGATTCATGCTTACTTGTTGATGATTGTGGTATTGCATGAACATTGATTTGTTTTGTAATAAAAAAATTATGTTATGCAAGTACATTGGTTGTGTCTTGTTGCACTGTGTGTCAATTGTATTAGAGTATTCTCTAGTCCATGTCATGGCCATGTCATGTCCGTGTCGCATCAAAGTTGTGTCATGTCTTGTATGCTTGTATGCTTCTTGATCATGATGTGTGTGCTTATGATATATTCATATGATATTGTATGCATGTGCATGTTTACATACCTTTATATAAATCTAATTGACTATAATTGTGTGCTTGGTGTCATGATTTAAATCACACATATTTCTATGGAGTGCTATCAATGTTTATTGGCATTGTCATGATTTATATCATGCATCTACAGCAATTATTATTATTGCATGCTTCATTAATATATATAGCTGACTTTGATGCCTATTTCCAAATGGTTTATCATTATTATATCTAGTATGCTACTAACAAGCCAATGCCCTTGCCTTGGATTACATGTTTCATACGAGCTGGCAATGATCAAAATTCTTTTATGAGGACATATCTTATCATGTTTGTATATGTACTTTACATGACTATACTTTTTCTATATAACACATGATGTTCATAACTCTTTCTTTTGAGATGAGTAATTCGTAGATTTCATCCCTCATATCAAAAGGGGCACATACAATGGACTTGTTACAGAGATTCAAGCCATGTCAGACTAAGCATTATGCCCTCTGAAAAAGCTTATATGATTCAGATGGGTTAGATCAAGCATATTAAGACATTCACATAATTTTAAATAACAATAGAGACATTCTATAACATTTTAAGAGACAAATGTTGACAATCTATATTTTTTTAAAGAACAATTTGGACACTATATATCGTTTTGAGTGATAGATTGATCATATGGGGCATGGATTTTATTCATGCAAACACTTTTCTATTTTCAATATTGAGGGTCGGTGGGGAACAATGATACTACGTGAGGACTTTGGGTTTATATCCATTTACAGCAGTTGACCCTTTTAATATAAGAACTTGGTTTCAAAGTTCCATAAGTAGAGGTGGTTATCATGACACCCTTGCTCAATTCAATGGCCAAGAAGAGAATAAGGCTAGATCAAATTTTATCCATTTAAGAAGGGTTATTTTGACAGCCAAGGCAATGTGGTTGAGGTTACTGCATCACTCAACTTCTAGCACCGCCATCTCCAGTGGCAATTGGGGCATTTACACTCCTAAACTCATCGTTTAAGCAGTTGCATCTCCTTGGGGTATGTTCACTCCATAGTACTTTCCAATCATATTCAACAAGTGACAGCTTGGTTCGCATACCATCAAGTGTATCATTCCTTAGCTTTTCAATTTCATTTCTTTTAATGATTCAAATTATTTATCATGAGAGGACATTAATCTACACATTTTCTTGCAAACTTCATATAGAGCAAATGGTACATTCTGACTTACCCTGTCAACACCAAGGGCGGTATCATGGGTACTAAGTTTATTTGTTTTATCCTTTTAATTTAGCATTTTCAATACTAGATTAAAAGAGGGGCATCTATAGACACCTAAATTTGGTCTTTCGCACTTAGGCAACATCAATTTGACACACTTGGACAATGTACATATATCTAACTCTTGAGCACACTTTTCCTCTATAAGTCTACCCATCCACTATCTTAGTCACCTCTATCTGCATGGCATGTATTCAATATCAACTTCGTCTTTATAGGAACACCTTCAAAATCCTAGATAGACATTCTCCATATCTTAGATCCTCAATTGCACTCCCAAGACATTTTTAGTAAACTTGAACAATGTCGTTTAACGTAGGTGTCTCCCTCTATTGGCAATGTCCAAGGGCCCTCAACAGCGATTTTTCAAATTGGGAAATCTCCATTAGGCCGGCCTAGACACATTTCATGGGTCAATTGTTATAGGAAATCAATGAAGAGTCACCTATATATACAAATCATCCCTAAGGTTATTTTGACAAGACCTTGGATCATCTCTCACTCTCTTGGAACATTATTCAAAAGGCATATACACATCTTAAATTGTCTCCTCAAAAAAAAATGACAAAATCAATATAAAAACAAACTTTAGATGCATCATTAAACAACCACTTAATATAACCGTTCTCTTCCTTCCATAAAAACTCGGAGTCTACCATTTGTTGAACGGCTCGCTATAAAGAAACTTGCAATGGTCATACAACAATCAAAACCATTTATTGCAATTTCTTACCGTTCGAACATCCCTGATCAAAAAGAAAAACATTTATATTGAAGTCGGGTATGTAGTTCTTTGCTTGTAATTTCTTGATGATGAATCACAGATAGTGATTCGAAACGAGTCAATCAAAAACTGCCCACACAATTGTTTCCTGGAAATCATTTACTCAATATCATTATGCCTTGGATCTTAGTAGAGATTTCAAAGAAATTTTTAAGATCTAGAGAAAACAGGGAGGGTCTAGAGGAGAATCTTAGAGTATGCACAACTTCAAAGAATCATGTCAAGATAATGCCTTGTTGGATGTGGATCTCAAAGAAGTATCTTTCATCTAGACAGATCGGAGGGCAGTGGAGAGATTGGGCAAATTCCTAATAAACCTATAATGTCTAGATGGCAACACCAAACATGAATCAAAGATTCTCCTTTTCTAAAAGTTGGACTAGCTGATATCCCTATTGTTGGAGCAAGAAACCAAGTTGCGAGCTTCCCATTTAATTTTGAAGCCTTCTAGATGCATGACCCAAACTTGGAAGATCAAATCGAAGTCTGGTGTGGACAAGTGGTTAAAGGAAAATTTTAAATTAAAAAAAACTTAAAATTTGGAAAAAGGCAAAAAAATAAATTAGAATATGGAATAACACTATAAGATGGGTAATATTTCAGAAAGGAAAAAGCTTGTAGAGGACAAATTAAAAGGGATTCAAAAGGACATTATTGGGGGGAAGTCAATGACCCATTATTGGATGAAGAAAATCATTGTTCTCTAAATAGAGTAAAATCCTCTCGATGGTAGAGACAATGTAGAGGAAAAAAATAAAGGGTCTCCTAGCTCAAGGAAGGAGACTTGAACACCAAGTTCTTCCATCTTTCAACTATGGTTTGAAGAAAGAGAAACATAATCACAAAAATTAAACCTCTGGAAAAAGAGGAAATGTCTCTAGGAGATAGTTTTTTGGGGTAGAAACCACGTGCAAAGGATTTGTCATCAACATTTAGAACCACTCAAGTGGCCAATCACCATGATACATTGATATGATAGGAAACAGACTAGTGTTCCTTATATAGATAAATCAAGTTAGGTACATGATTCCTTAAGGAACTTGCCAAAAAAGAATTAAATACAACTAGCAATTACAACTTGAACAGAAGTAAATAGTTATAACAGCTAGTTAATTACAATCAACGATCAATTATTTTAAAGTTAATGGATTTTTATTAATTTTGTTTACAATGGGCCTCCCTGCTTGACTTAAACCAAGAACCGTCATCTTTATTAAGTCTTTGTTCGCACTAGTTGATCTCCACAACTTCCCTTAAGCTCCCTTTAAATAATGATATTTGACCACAATCACCTTAGTATCCTCAATTTTAATGTTGTGCTTGGTCAAACAATAATGTTGACTAAAGTTGATCGCTTAGTCATCTCATAGTGCAAGTCCTTAATTTGATCTCTAACCCTGGCATTGATCGCTCTCCCTATCTCTCCAATAAAAGAAAACCACATGAACACTCAATGCAATACACCACACTTTTATGTATCAATTCTATTTTTTCTTTAGCTGACCTCAACAACCTTGTTTATTTTGTGGCATAAAAATGGATTTGATGTTATGTCTCTTCATAATCTTAGAGATCCTAATGGAGATACCTTCGATATATGAAAGAAAATCTCGAGGAAAACCTATTGTATCTTCTTTTCTTCATAATTAGTTCGTGTTTCAATTTGGTTTGTTGAAAAAACCTAGAAATTTTACAGCCCCTGTAACTGATCTTCTTATAAGCTCTCTCAAAAAATTTAATTCGTGTTCCAAATGCTCATTCAATATCCTAGTGGCTAGAGTCCTTAGAACCCTTGCTTTCTAGGTTGAGTTTCATGTGTAGGTAGAGATCAATGTGGGTACTCTTTATATAAACATGACATGCAAAAGGTCCATCGCCCTTCCAAAGAAAAGAGCATCTAAAAAGGGCAGGTGGTCATCACATTCCACCTCACTAAGTTTTCAAAACAATTGTTGATGTGATTGTGGAATTTTTCTAATTTATCCAAACTATGCTGCCAACTCACATTTGTGTCATCAACATACCTTTCCACCATCTAGGATTGACTAGAAAGGAGTTGAGATCCCTCTCATCAAAATATTCTATAGATAGGTTGGCTATAACGAGAGAGAGAGAGAGAGAGAGGAGAACCCATTGCAACACCCTCTACTTGCTCATACACGCTCCTCCAAAACTGAATAAATTTGATCTTAAACAAAGCTCAACCCAACGTGTCGTCTCCACATTGATTTGAGACCTAACAATACCAATAGCTTCATGTATTGGCACCTTGGCATAAAGGGAGACCACATCAAAACTCATCATGATGTCATTGTCCTCAACCTAAGTATTAAGCTCTTTGAACAAGAAAGCGACAAGCTCATAGGTAGGTGAATCCATAGTTTCCACAATGCATCTTAACAAAACCCCTCTTTATGGATCTTAGGAGGACCATATATCCTCGAGGCGATTTCCTTGTTTGGGAATCTTTTCTTAATATTGTCATCTAAAGAGGACCCCTTAACAGCCTTGAAAACCTTCTTAACTACAAAGGAACCCAAGGTTATTCTCCAATTTACTTATAGCTCTCACTATTGTGCAAATGATCCTCCATTATGTTGATGTAATCATCCATGTTCATTATGACAATAGCACTCCCCTTGTCCACTTTAATGACAATGATATTGTCATCCTCTCTTAATTTCTTGAGGGCAACTCTCTCTTAGAAATATTACATCTTAGCAGTCTATATCTAAAGCTACTGCACAATCCTGTCAATCTACCTCAGCCTCATCGATGGATAAACACTTGCTAGCTTCGACAATGGGTAAACACTTGATAACCTCATTCACTGTAATATTCCCCAAATCGCCAAAGGAATCACAGCAGCATTCAAGACAAAAATCTTCATTCATGCAAGGAAGAATCACTGCAGTCTTCATCTACATCGTAGCACTTCAATGAAATCATATTAATTGCTAACATTCAAGGAAATCGTAGCATTCAAGGAAAGCGCAGCAGTTAATAAGGCAATTGTAGCATTTCCATTATTATGGTAGATTGTGGCCTTAAATTAACTAGAAGGAAATCAATGTTGTTTAGTTAATTAGCATCATTTATTAAATGAAAATATGCTACCTTTGAGGAGACATATTCTTTGATGAAAGGTCATCATCGTTAGAAGAGTTGCGTCCTTTGATTGGGGACAATGAAGTATGAATATTCATTCGATGGTTGAGGAGAAGGTATGCAATTATGAATTAAAACATTTAATCATGTATAGCAGCAATTTTACAAAAGCATCTAAGGACGAAATCCCTTATTTGTGAAACCGATTTCAAGGACGAAAACCCTTAAATCGTGTAACCCAAGGACGAAAACCCTTAAATCGTGTAACCCAAGGACAAAAACCCTTGTGGAATTCTATTGTATTATTCGAGATCTAAAACTCTATATTAAATTCAACATAATTATTTAGATTATTATTGAAATTATAAAATCTATATTTTATTTAAACAGATTTACGAGAAATTCAAATTCTTGTAAAATATTCCAATTTGGAATATTACATCCACCCCTACCACAAAATCTTCATATGTGATGTGCCTAGGGGTAATGTCAAAGCCCATTCCCCATTTCAGAACATTCGATGTGGGGTGGTCAAGAACCAAATTTGACAAATTAACAACCGACTTTTGTTCCCACTCCACAATCCTAACACCATCTAAATGACCTAAGATATGTGCAGAGTCATCCAAATTAACAATAGGGAGGCACTCAACCATATTTGTTACCCAAGTAGAACGAGCCAACATATGATCAACTTCCTCGTTCAAACAAGGTATGCTGCCCATGATTTGGTGAATATGACAAGCGTCAACAGCCTCTGTTATCAATAGATAAGATGGACAGACTCAATCAAGCTCCATGTGCACCAAAGAACCCTAATAACCCCATGACAATGAAGTGCTTGCAATCTTGCGACCCGGCTCACATGATCCATTAACACGCCCCTCTCCATCTACCAACCACTAGGTAGAATTGTGTTTGTGGTCTCAGATTGTTAACACTATGCTAGGTGTCTCGTTACTTCTGACAGTAGTGATAGTTGTGGCATGATCCTATCTGCACTCATTTGTGAGCAAGTTGAGAAACCATGGTTCATTAATGAACACAGCTCTGAAAATTGTTCCATACTAACATAAAAACGCAGTACAGTTAACACCTGCTCACGACACCTAAGATACAATGCCTAGGAGAACCTGCAGATGTAGATGTAATTGCATCCTGCATAGGAAAGGCAATAACACCAACAACAGATCTCAAGTCATTTACATAGTTTTAGGATTATGGATTGGGAAGAAAAGTTGCTTGCAAATTTATCAAATTTGGTTCTTGACCGTCGCACATTCAATATTCTAAAACGAAGAAGGGGATTTATCATTACCCCTAGGAACATCCCATATGAAGATTTTGTGGTAGGGTGAACGAGGTCGTCAGACGTCTTCCCACTGATGAGGCTGAGGCAATCCTATAGGATTGTACAGTAACCCTTAGACATGCTAGGCTGCAAAGAAATAATCTTTCTAAGAGAGAGTTGCCCTGAAGAGACTAAGAGAGAATAACAATATCACTGTCAATGAAGTAGTCAAGGGAAATGCTACTGTCATAATGAACATGGATGATTACAATGGCAAAATGGAGGATCATTTGCACAAAAGTGGGAGCTATAAGAAACTGGAGAATAACCCAGTCTCCTCTACAGTTAAGAAGCTTTCCAAGGCTATTAAGAAGTCCTCTAAAAAAAAATCACCCCAAGGATATATGGTGCTCCTAAGACCCACAAAGCGGGGGTTCAGTTAAGACCTATTGTGGATATTACGGATTCACCTACCTATGAGTTTGCCACTCTCTTGACCAACGAGCTCAATCCTTTGGTGGGCAACAGCAATTCTTTCATTAAAGACTCCTCCCACTTTGTAGAGTTTATTAAAGACAAGAAGGTTGAGGATGATGGCGTGGTGAGTTTCAATGTTGGTCTCCCTTTCCACCAAGGTGCAAATACAAGAAGCTATTGGTATCGTTAGGTCTTGAACCAATGAGAAGATGACAGGTTGGGTTGAGCATGAACCAATGAGAAGATGGCAGGTTGGGCAGAGGAAAATAGTGAGCACCTATTCATCTATTGCTCATATGCTTGGCAAGTGTGGGGCCCTTTCTTTCAAAAATGGAACTTGCTTTGGATTGGCTCATTGTCAATCTAAGACCTCTTCCAGGGTTGGGCAAGGAAAACTTAAAGCCTACATTACCAGGTACTACCTTGGAGGACCCTTACCCAAACTGGTACACTTCTGGTATTGGTATTGGTCTAGGGACCTCTCAAGTTCTTCTATTATCCTGGGTACCCAAATGTCATGATAAAAACTTAATTAAAAATCAGTGCTGATTGGGGTATTATAGCAATGATAAAAACGAAGATTAAAAAATTAAAAACACAATAAAAAAACACAGCTAACTAATCTGCTGCTACTCCTACTCTATATAGGTCTAATGAACCATTTACTGATTTGAATACTTTCAATGAAGAGCTATATGATAATAAATTCATGTAGTTCTTGAGTTCGACTATGATCGTTGACTATTTTCCTATTTTGAACAAATAATATAAACTATGTGATACTAATTTGTTGGAATAAATAATTAGTCATAGACTAGAAATAATAATTATGTAAGTGGCGGTGTTCTATTAATACAACACACACACGGACTAGATTGGGTGGGTTAGGATGCTAAGCTAATAAGATAACTAAGCATCTGTAGAATAGAAGTTGTTAGTGCTATTACAGTCATAAGAATAATTTTCATATCCAAGAATATAGGGGCTAAAATTAGGGATTGAAGTTGTATAAAAAAATCTATCCTTCTAATAACAAGCTAAGCACGTTAATTATTATTTGTGCTAAAATTTGGTATTGTGCTAAAAAAGAAGATCGAGGAAAGGAAGAAGAAAAAGGAGCCTCGTGCACTCAAATTCCCCTTCCTTATGCAAGCTTCAAGTGGCACGGTTTATTTTTTTACTTTCCCTGTGAAAATTCTGAATTTGTGAATTGGTCTATACTTTTTCTCTGCAAAAGAGACATTTGAATTTTTAAAATTGCAATCTGTAGAAGGCGTTTGCCAGAAATATTTCAGAATAATTTTTTTTTCCTGCCGTATAGTTTTGTTGTTTAATGCTGAAATTTGATAAGAGAAGAATGGAGAATTTGTTTTAAAAAAATTAAAAAACAGTTTTAAACAGCATTATTCAAAGACAAATATCTTTTCGTTTCTTAACAAAATTTGATTATTTAAAATGTTCTGAAAAGCTAAAACATAGGAGAACAAAACCCACAAATGCTTTTAATGTATGGTTTGAAAGTTGAGAGCTGTAGAAGGCAATAAAGCATTAAAAACTTGCACAGCAAACTAAGAAGGCGTCTCAATCATTCTATTCAAAGGTGCGGCTAAATCAACAGCTCACAAAGAAAAAAGCGTTGCTCGCAAACAAATCCTAGAAGTCTAGAAGCGCCAAAGATCCATACACCAACATCATTGTATAGCAGTGGAGCTTAGGAGGTGGGAAAAGGCAATGAAACTGTGAGAAATCAGAAGCAAGTCTGATTGGAGAGGAGGAGCGCAACTATTGGAAAGTTTCAGCTATTTGAAGCGCCAATCAGCAGCATACAAGGTGCCAACATAACAAGTAATATTCTCATCTTCTCCCATGCCATTATCAGCAAATGCCATCCTCCTCCATTTGCAAGACAGATTCCATGTAGGCGCTATCACAGGCAAAACAAAACAAATATCATTTTTTACTTTATCCTAAGTCTGTGCTAAAGTCTATGCATTATAAAAATTTAGGGTATAGCTAAAAAATTTTAAGTACAGTTTTACATTATTTTTTATTTTAAAAATTTAAAAATTTAATTTAAAAAATTCCATAAGTGTTTACCTTAACGGAATTAATTCCGTATCTTCCTAACCACACGGCATCCATTCATGAAATTTTATCACGTTGTGCTTAATACCATTGTCAAGCATTCCTTAAAAGGATTTTCTTCCAGATTATGCAGGATTTTCTATTTAACTGTTTTATTATCAACAAAGAGTAACTTTGTCATAAAATCTAGCCCGAAAGTGGGTAATTAATTCTATAACTCACAAAACGTGAAGATGCTGAAGCCAAAAATTTGCCCAGAGGCTCGAAATAGGCTATTGAACACTAATGTGAAGAAAGTTATGCTTTTTAGTGTTATTTCAAAGGGAATTAACTGTTTTTCAATTTTTTTATTGTAACTCATGATGGCCGGAAATGGCCGAAGATTTTTTTTGCCTAGCTCACAACTACTCTGTGGCGACAATTACTCAGCATGGAAAACAAAGGAGAAGACTCACCTTGAATTCGAGGAGATTTGGTCGGTTGTTCTAACACTAACCAGAAGTGAAAGTTTGACAAGGCAAACCAGAAAGCAAAGTTAATCATCATGTTCGGGAAATCGGATGAGGCCCAACCTCATATCCATGACTCAACTGCTGCCAAAGATGCTTGGAAGAAACTCGACACAATCTATGAGGCCAAAAATCAAAACAAGCTTTTGCACCTCCAAAGCCAACTACATTATCTCAAACTAAAGACAGGAGAAAAAGTTCAATTTTTTCTCCGACGACGACACGTAGTTGAACTACAGTAATTGCTACACGCATTGGATGAGAATGTGACAGACAACTCTTTGTTACCTACCATCTTGAGAGCATTGCCCTTTGCATATAAAAATTTTGTGACATCAATAAATATCTCCAATCAGAAGCCTACATTTGAAAAGCTTGTTAACATGTTGCAACAAGGAGAGTCCATGCATGGCAAAGATGACACAAAGGAGAAGCATGCCTTGGCATTACATCAAAAGGGCAAGAAGCCCATGCGGTCTTCCAATAATCCTACTAAGCAGACAAAACACCAAGGGAACAACTCTTGTTCCCATAAGACATGGCTTATATGTGGGAAGATTGGGCATGAACTAAAGGATTGTTGGTATAATGCATTCACAAATGGTTCATCCAAAAACAAGAAATAGACAACGCAACCATCGCCACAAGGACCAAAGAAGAAGCCCCGTTCACACATACTTGGAAGAAGCCTTCCAAACAACAACAACATGGCAATATTGTCGAAGAAAATAATCATTCTGATGAGAAGCTTGTTTATGTTGTACAAACCAATGAGGAGATTTCTCCTCTAAATTCTGTTTGGTACATGGACTCGGGGGCTGCTTGACATATGACAGGGGAAAAATATTGGTTTACCACTCTAGAGCATACACCCAACCACAACCAAGTGTCTTTAAGTGATGATTCATCTTATCATGTCCAAGGAATTGATAATGTTATCTTACTCAACAAATATTTTAAGCTCTTTGTTAATCATTCTCACCAAAGATGTGGGTATTACTACTTGAAGACCAAGGATCAAGCCTTCCAAGTTTTCAAAGAGATCAAAGCTCTAGTGGAGCAATAGTCTGGTCTTCACATACATATCCTCCGCTCCAATCGGTGGGGAGAGGGGACCAAGAATGAGTTATCTACTACATTTCTAAAGGCGCAAGGCATTCATCATCAACTAACTACTCCTTATACACCACAACAAAATGGAGTTGCTAAGCGATAGAATCATACCATTGTTGAAATGATGTGGTGCATGTTAAAAGATGCCCACCTGACACGTCCATATTGGGCAAAGGTAGTTCGCGCAATGGTAGACTTGCTAAACCATGCACCCACCAAAGCTCTCAGCGGTATTACTCCACCAGAAGCATGGCCAAGGTATAAGCCCTCTATGTCTCCTCTTAAGTGTTTTTTGTTGCAAAGCACATATACATATTCCAAAGAAGAAGCAAAAAATGGACAAGAAAACATTGGAATGTATATTTCTTGGATATAGTGAAGAGTTGAAGGCCTACCGACTTGTGGATCCTAAGACCAAGAAGGTATACATATGCAAAGATGTTGTATTTGATGAAAAAAGTGAGTCCAATATGCCTTTGGACAAGAAAACATTGGAATGTATATTTCTTGGATATAGTGAAGAGTTGAAGGCCTACCGACTTGTGGATCCTAAGACCAAGAAGGTATACATATGCAAAGATGTTGTATTTGATGAAAAAAGTGAGTCCAATATGCCTTCCACATCATCACATGTTCCAGACATTGCTCCTATGTCCTTCTATAACGATGGCATTGATGATGATGGTAGTGATGATGAGGACGATGATGGTGATGATGTTCAACCAAGTCCTCCAGCTCCAACATCCACAAGTACTACAAATACCCAAGTGGTATACCAGTACTATTCGAGAAGCCAAATTGGATGGAGTCCAAAACACTCCCACTTCAAGATTGAGGACTTGTAGCATAGCTCATGAGGAAGTGAACTTAGCCCCCTTATGGGCATAGTTGCACAAACTTTTGAGCACTCAACAATCTATGAAGCCCAAGAATCAAAACCTTGAAAAGAAGCCATGGATATTGAGTATCAAAACTCATGAAAAACAATAGATGGCAACTTGTTGATCTTCTAGCGGTGAAAAGTCGAAGGCCTCCCAACTTGTGGATCCTAAGACCAAGAAGGTATACATCAACAGAGATGTTGTATTTGTTGAGAAGGGTGAGTCTAATCCACCTTTCACACCATCAGATGTTCTAGACACCGCCCCTGTGTCTCTCTTTCATGATGATGATAGTGATAATGAGAACAATGATAGTGATGATGGTCAACCAAGTCCTCCAGCTCCAACATCCACAAGTACTACACAATAGACACCCAATTGGTATACTAGTACTATTTGAGATGCCAAATTAGATGGAGTCCCAGACACTTCCACTTCAGGCCCGATGACTCGTAAGATGGCTCATGAGGAGGTGAACTTAGCCCTTATGAGCACAATTGCAAAAAATTTTGAGCCCTCAATAGTTTTTGAAGCCTAAGAATCAAAACCTTGGAAAGAAGCCATTGATAGTGAGTATCAGAAACTTGTGAAGAACAATACATGGCAACTTGTTGATCTTCAAACATGGAAGAAGCCTATTGGTTGTAAGTGGGCCATCAAGATTAAGTACAAAGCAAATGACAACATTGACAAGTAAAAAGCGAGACTTGAAGCAAAAGGCTATGCACTAAAAGAAGGCATTGACTATGAAGAGAACTTTGCTCCTACAACCAAGATAAAGACTATTAAAATGGTCTTCGGTGTGGCTGAACAATTTGGTGGAAAATCCATTAGATGGACATGAAAAGCACCTTCCTGAATGGGGATCTACAAGAGGAAGTCTAAATAACCCAACTAGAGAGTTTTGTCACACTTGGTCAAGAACAAAAGGTGGTTAGACCTATCATGTCTTTGTATGGTCTCAAGCAAGCTCCCCGAGCCTGGTACATCAAGATTGATGAACATCTCGTACAACATGGATTCCAACGTAGTCCATATGAACCAAACCTCTACCTAAAGGAACACGAGGGGGAGGTTATGATTCTCATTATATATGTCGACAATATAGTCTTCATTGGTAGCTCAATGAAGATGATTGATCCCACAAAGAATGATCTTAAGCAACCCTTCAACATCATAGATCTCGAGCTTTTGCACTACTATCTTGGTTTGGTGGAATGGCAAAAAGGCGTCGCATCTTCATGTCTCAAATGAAGTATTCCAAGACTATGCTCGAGAAATTCCCGATGTAGATTGTAAGCCTATGGCAACACCCATGGAGACAAGACTTCAGCTGTCTCATTTTGATCCATCTCCACATGTAAATGCCACTCTATCGTTAGTTGATAGAGAATCGCATTTACTTAGCCCACACTAGGCCAAATATTAGCTATGTTGTTGGCTATCTTTCATGATTCAAGCAGGAACCAAAGATGAGTCACTAAAAAGCAGCAAAGAAAATATTGAGATATATTTGAGGTACTATAGAATATGGCCTAGAATACAAGAGTGATCATTTATTCTTGACAGGATACACGAGCTCCAATCATGGAAGTTCTATTGATGACGGGAAAGCCACATCTTGAGTTGTTTCATTTCTAGGATCTGAGCCTATCTCATGGGTGAGCAAGAAACAAAACTGTGTTTCCCGATCTTCCATTGAGGTAGAATATCGTGCAACAAGGGGAGCTATCTATGAAGTGATGTGGCTACGTCGCATACTTGCAAGACTAAGAGTAACACAAAAACAGCGAAGGATCCTATATTGCGATAATCAAGGTGTTATACAATTTGTTCACAACCCAGTGTTCCATGAGCACACGCATCGAGGTTTAATGCCACTTCATATGCGAGCATGTTCACCAACACAATATTCAATGTCAGTTTTGTCCCACTCAAGATCAATGTGCAAATGTCTTCACCAAGTCACTTGCACGTGAGAAATTTGAGGCATTTCGAGATTCTCTCGTGTACTCTTCATACTATGATGAATTAAGGGGGGAATGTTGGAATAATTAATTAGACATAGTCTAGAAATAATAATAATGTAAGCAATGTTGTTTTATTAGTACAACACACACGTAGACTACATTGGGTTAGTTGGGATGCTAAGTTAGTTAGATAACTATACATCCATAGAATAAAATTGCCAATGGTATCACAGTCATAAGGATAGTTTTCATATCTAAGAATATAGGGGCTAAAGTATAGATTGAAGTTGTATATATAAATCTATCATTCATATGAGAAGCTAAGCACATTAATTATTATTTGTGCTAAAATCATTTAATATTTTAAATTATCAATTATCAGTAGTGTTTTGTTATTTTTTGTTTATTTTATGCATATAACATTGATATAATGGTTAAATCTCTTTATTTTGTCTATAAATTTTATATTTTTTATAATTTTTTGCAAGGACATATCCAAGCTATACTGTACCCGAGGTCCAAAAAATGGGAAAACCCCCATACCCAAAACTTGGGATGGTTACTTAACGTAAATCAAATCAGCTGATATCATTTGGTTAATTTCCCCCACCCTCATTCTTTGGAATCTATGGTTGGAGAAATAGAAGTGTCTTTCAAGAGATGGCCAGGAGACCGAAATCCTTATGGAGTGTTGAAACTCAACTGAATTATATGGCACCTAAGTCGTGTATATTTGGCAAATATCTATCATGGTTACACCCTTCATCTCTAAAGACCTTCCGGCTACCGAAAGGCTTGCATTCACTATTTCTTTGTGCCAAAATACTTCTCTTAGTCCAACCAAATGTTATTCAAATGACTAGGCCTTCTATACTATGAAAAATGCTTTAAACTTGATCATTATCTTTCTCGAACAGTTTTGGACATGACCTTGTTTTCTAACTTCCTAGACACTTGCTTCCCAATCAGACACCTATGTCAACACAGGTGTCCCTTTTCCAACTAAGTATCCAGTGCTCAAAAGTCATCCAATTTGCAAATGTAATGTATCCTTATGATCGCCCTAAGTGCTTTAGTGCGAGATATTTTCAAAAAGGATTGGTATATATACAAGATCAACCATCATTCATTCTTCATCTAACAAATACCAGGAACTCACAAGGCAGCTTACCAAGAAGCACTCAATCAAGCATTCAGTGAGCAAACCTACCCTATTCATCCCTATTTCTATATCAATCATAGGAGCAATATTCCCATAGTTCTAAAGTACTAAAGGAGCAGCCAATGAGCCATATTTACCAAGTTAGAAGCTAGGTCACTATATGAAGTTGCATCTTTATACACATACAAGCCAACACATAAGGGAGAACTGCATAAGTCTTAAGGCCCTCTTCGGAGTTTTGGCTATGTAGGCAACGCCCATTGACCTCTGGGGTCCTTGGGGCAACTAGACACCGTGTGCCCACTAACCCATTTTTTTATAGTCACTCCAAGAGTGAGGAAGTTAGGGTTTGATCATTTGATAAAGAGTGATAGCTTGTGCGTCCAATCTGTATACATCAGAAGAAAGGCGACAGAAAATCCAAAGGCTCTAGTTAGTCGCATCCAGATCCAATCATGATTCCGTTTAGGACACCTACATCCAGATCAAACACCTACGTTGATGCCAACTGTCTAGATCCGATGCAAGCATCCGAGGCCACAAAATGCAAAATCCCAAAATTTGTTCCAGGATCTTGATCCAGTACACTTATATTCTATTTCAGCTCAGATCTGCATGCACGCAGTAAACCAGCCAAGTAATCTTGTTTTCAATTTATTGCAATATAAATCAATAGGTGTATTTTCTATTTTTTTCATATCTCAGTATTTAAATTTAAAATATTGTTTATCTGAGTTTGCAAAGTAATTGGCCTTCTATAAATATGTTTATCACCCTTGTGCTTAATCATTTCTATATTCTTAATCCTAGATATCCAAATCGTCAATTTAGAGTTAAACATTTGGTGAACCCGTCTCTTTATGCAAACCCTAGCTTACCCTAGGGTATTTAGCCTTATGAGATTTTTCATTGTTGTTTTTTTCTAGATTTACTCTATTATTTGTATGCAACCTAGGTGTAGCCCTAGATTAGTTGGTGTTTCTATCAAACACTTAGAACATTCTTATTGTCCACCTAAAATGGCTCAAACCAATGAAGTAACAAATCCTATGCCTAATGAAAATGTCATTAATGAATGAAACTGAACCACATACTAAAGTGGTTATCATAGAAGATTCTAATTGTGAAAACAATGAACATGAACAAATAGATCAAGAGCAAGTACATGCTCTTGCTATGTTTCGAGAACATGTCCAATAAAACCTAGACGATCTTGATGAGATCCTCATAACCATATTAGAAACCAAAAAAGCAAAAATAATAGATAAACAACCAGGTACATCAATGGATCATGCTATTAGAGCTATGGGACATCCCCATATACAAATAACCCTCCCCTTGGGCACATCATCGCTTCATACTTCTAATGGGAGAACGGGTTATGTGTTTACACCATTGTTCCCCAAAACAAATTCTACTATAGAAACATTGACCCTTCAACCCAATTACCAGTTTCAATGCCTATATCAACTCAAACTATGGGTACGCCTCCTTTGGTGACTTCTTAAATTTCAAACTTTAGTGATCAAAACATGCAGGATCTTGTCCAAATTGTACAACTTTTGAAAGCTAAGGTTACAAAAATAGAACAAAATTCTATGATGTCACTTTATGCTATTGATTCACAAGAAGTGTTGCATAACCCTTTTGCACCTGAAATATCTTTGCACCCCTTGCCAACTAGTTT
The DNA here is from genome assembly GCA_037957365.1 of Torreya grandis. NCBI lineage: Eukaryota > Viridiplantae > Streptophyta > Pinopsida > Cupressales > Taxaceae > Torreya > Torreya grandis. The sequence goes on along the minus strand of JARHVA010007073.1, from coordinate 187,984 downwards.
TTTTCACCTAAGTTCACATTTTATAATGGCAAGGGTAATCCTGGACAGCATCTTTGATCTTTCTATAGGGCATGCCTTAATTATGCTTCTAATGATAAACTTTTGACCAAATTATTTCCAATGAGCCTCAAGGACTATGCTCTAAAGTGGTTCTATGATTTACCAATCCAATTAGTAAAAGCAATCAAACCTCTTGTAGATCAATTTTTGGCACATTTCTCTATCAACATTACCAAAAAGGTTTTATACGCCCAAATTGCAAAGATCAAACAAGGAACCAATGAACCTATCAATGAATATGTCTTGAGGTACAAAACAACGTTGGCTAAAATGACCAATCCAATGGCAGATAAAGAGCTTCAAGACATCTTCATGCAAAATTTAGCTGCCCCATTACATAAGTCCGTCATTTTCAAAAAATTCAAATTATTTTATGACTTATGTCATATTATGTGAGATCGTGAAATGAAACTTATCTCATTGAACAAACTTAAATATATAGCAAACACGCCGACCACATCCAATACCAAGTTTACTATCAAACCAAGTTACAAAGTAAAACCTACATAACCTAAAAAGAAAACAACTACTACAGCTAATGCAATGTCACAACCACCTAATCGACTTGTCTTATCTAATGCACCAAGGAGACAATTTTTATGCTTACCTGAGTCTCCAGCTTTGTTACTTCCAAAGCTTGTGGAGTGTTACCTCATATCTCTCCCTCCTATAGAGGTTGATATGAGTTGACCTATACCCAATGGATATGATGCAAACACTTATTGTGACTATCACCAAAGCCCTAGGCATTCTACGAACAAATGTTTTACCTTGAAACATAAGATACAAGACCTCATCGATGATCAAAAAACTACATTTGATAATCCTTCAAATGAATCAAGTTCACAACCCCGTGATCACTAGAATCAAAAAATATTTAACAATCTTTTACAAGACCATTCTAAGAAGGATCCAAAAGTGCAAATGGCATATAATGCACATCCTCCTCCATCACATTATGAGCACCCATTAGATGAGATTATTGGTATTTATACACCACATACACCTCCCATGGTTCAGAGACCCTCTATTACTTTCGATGGCAATGAGATTGTGGATGATGACTCATATCTTCATTCATTATTTATTATGACAGTGGATTGTGGATGATGACTCATATCTTTATTCATTATTCATTCGAGCATACCTTGATCACCAGCCTATACACAATGTTATGATTGATAATAGTGCTATTGAGAATGTTTGCACCATGACATTACTTACGCATTTGGGTTTTACACATGATAATTTACACCCTTCGACCAAAGTGGTCAAAGCATTCGATGGGACCTCATAGCTGGTTCTTGATGAGATTGACTAACCTTTACAGATCGGCCCAGCACATGTGGTCATTACCTTTTCAGTTATACCTTACAGGGGAGTCTTTGATATGTTGTTGGGATGACCTTGGATACATACACTCCATGTCGTACCTTCTACAGTGCATGGGTCTGTTTAATACATTCATGCCAATAGGGTAATTACAATTTCCAAAATTCTATATGAACATCCACTTAAACAAGAGAAGTTTCTACACAGGGAGTTAATTATCAAACCTACTAAGATTAATCCCCCGCAAAAAGGTAAGCAACAGGGAATCCCCTTTCCTAGGTGGCCAGTTCTTGAGAGACCATTGCATCAAAGATGAGCAGGGGATTCCACGGAATCCTCATCTATTACTACACAATATATTCAGTTACCATAGAGCACTCAACGATGGGTTCCACGAACCCCCATTCCCTCTATTGTTTTCTCAAAACCACAGAGTCCTATTATACATACGCAAAGCGTCACAGATCCTTCAATCCCAGCTATTACACCTATGCATGCTCCTTGACAGTACCACCAATTTGTTGCACCAGGTTCCGAGTGGAGAGATATCTATGAGCATCCCTTGGATGAGATCATAGGATAGTCTTTTCTTTTCAAATATTCCAAAAATACCAAAAAACAATTCAAAAGTCCAAAAATATTTAGCATTTTCATATCTTATTAGCATCCATGTTGTTTGTTCCATGTTGGTAGATAGCATATCGTTTTTTTCTATATATACACATGTTTCCCACATCTTTTGAGTGTGATACAGATATACCCAAGCACATGATATATGCACATATGGATGTTGGGTCTTGTTGTCAACCTGAAGTTGCACCCTAAATCGAAGACATGCTGAAATGGCCAATCCTCTCTTCGATTGAAACAATGGGATCTTTTCACGAGGTTGGGTGCCTCAATGGTGAGAAGAACCTTCAGAAAAGGCTGGTTCCTGTAAGATGTATCAATGGATCTCTACTCTGTGCTACGAAGCTACGATGAAAAAGGGAGAAAGAAACTTGAAAGGGAAATCCTACCTAATGACGGTGATACACCAAAAGGTTGATCCACTCTACTTGGAACCTTGAACACTGAATCAAACAAGGGAAAAAGAAGACCTTTGATTTCAATTGATCACTTGCATAAATATTTCATGAGAAGGTTCGATCCAATGACCAAAACATGAAGGAAAACGATGGAGAGAGGTCTGATACAAGACACTCTGCAGCCACCTAACATCCACTTACAGCGTCAGCAAAAGGCATATAGAACACTGAACATGACCTACATAATATGATAAGCTAGCAGCTAAGTATGAATCAGAATTTGGGAAGGGAGAGAAATCTACCACATATGCAAATTGTTGAATGAATATACAGTATGCCAGCACTTGAAATCTGAAAGTACAGTCCTTCTATTGATTAAAGAGGTTACACAACTCACCAATGGCAGAGTCTGGTCTTGCCAAGAGAGAGATCCAATTCAAGGCTGAAAAGCCAACTTATATAGAAAATCACAACAGCCAAGAGTTGGTGTTGGAAAAATAGGAGAAAGGTTAAATCCGTCCAACTCAGCGTTTACAAAAAGTCTATTTGTCTTGCATGAAGCTCCTTGGCATTAGATGAAATGGACGGTGAGTTTGTTGAAAGTCAAACTCTTATCATGCAAAAATGCTACGCCCACCTCCAAACATGGACTTCCTCTTGAGCCGTTTGATCGTTTGAAAGCACGAGATAAACAAGAGCATGCTTGAAATCCACACCATGCTAAAATTAGAACTCGAATTGAAACGTTGGCAGTTGAGTTGGAACATTTGAAACCACGAGTTTGACTCAGAGATGAGCTTGACTTCAACAACTAGTCAACTGAAGCTTTGACCAGTCAACTGAAAATAGCCTTTGCTTGCATGTATTTTCTCTTATTTTGGTCTGGCCTATTCGTGGCTTGTCTATTTTTGGCGGGATTTTATTTTCTGATAATCTTATCTATATTTGGTCTATTATCCTGTTTCAACCCATTAGCCTAATTCTTTCGGATATTCTTTTGTTATCTGCAAATTTCCTTTGGTCTTGGATTTTCTGCAGACTTTTTGGAGGCTGCGGACTTTTGTCTTGCATACCCTTTTGTCTCTATTTCTTTCTGATTTCCTATTATGATCATTCTTTCCTTCGAGTTTTCTACTTTCAAATTCCCGCGGGCTTTGTTTTGGTCCATTTCCTTCGGAATTTATTTTATCTCCCTTGAATTCTTTTGGAATTCTTTGTTTCCTACCCTTCTTGAATTCTTTTGGAATTCTTCTATTGTTTCTATTTCCCTCGGACTTTATGTTTTACACGCCTTTGGATTTTTTGCGGACTTTTTGGAGGCTACGGACTTTTGTCTTGCATCCCCTTAGCTTTTATTATTTCCTTGTTGGCTGCGGTTTTTTTTGTTTGCAAATTTTCCGAAGTATTCCTTCGGACAAAAAGTCCGAAGGAATTCCTTTGGACTTTTTGTCCGAAGGATATCTTCCTTTAATTTAATTTACTTTGCTTTATGTCTTCTCAGACAAATCTTCCGAAAGAATTCTTTCGGACTTGTCTTTTCCGCGGGTATTATCTCCCTTTCCGCTTCCTCTGTGCCCTTCGAAACTTTTGAAGGGTCCACTTCACCAACCAAGTGCCCTCCGCAAGGGCTTATGTCTCTCGAAACTGGCTTTTCAGAAGAATTGAAGGGCACCCAGGCTTTTTGTACGACACCCAGGCTTTTTGTAAGGCACTTCAACTGTGCTCTTCGTCCGAAAGAATTCTTTCGGACTTGTCTTTTCCATGGGTATTATCTCCCTTTTCGCTTCCTCTGTGCCCTTCGGAACTTTTGAAGGGCCCTACCACCAACCAAGTGCCCTCCGCAAGGGCTTCTATCTCTCGGAACTGGCTTTTCGGAAGAATTGAAGGGCACCCGAGCTTTTTGTAGGGCACCCGAGCTTTTTGTAAGGCACCTCAACTGTGATCTTCCTCTTTTCTTTCAGACTTTTGTCTTGTCTTCTCAATTGTGCTCTTCCTCTTTTCTTTCGGACAAAAAATCCGAAGAAAAAAAAACCTTGAACGACTGCCACTTAGTCATTTTTTCGGACTTTTTGTCAGTCCTTTGAGAGCTCTTTCTCTCAAACAAAATGTCTGAAGAAATTGTCCTCCTCTTATACCCGAAAATTCCTTGGGAAGACAAAACAAATGAAGTTACAGCTTGAATATCTTGGCTGTATTTGCACGTTTGGCTGTAATTCTGCAAGCTCCTTGGAAACCTCTGCAAGACTAAACTTCACCTGGCTGTAGATGGCCACTTGGGTGGCTGTAAATGCTCATTTAAGGACCCCAAAACTCATTCACAAGACCAACTTGGCACTATAGCAAAGTTCCGAAGTGTAGGGGTGACAATTTTGCCTTGTGGGGCCAAAAATGTCAACAGGGCTTCCCTCTACTCACCTCATCAGTACGTTGGAGGCATCGCTTTCTTTGATCACGATAAACCCAGGTTATATTATTCTATGATCACTTTCCATTATCATGTCTAAGTTTATGTTCTTACACATGCATTTATCCATGCTTACATCTTTCGCAATGTACTTGATATGCTATGTATTTGACGTTTTTTGCTAACACATATCCAAGGATTACTATGATATGCTTATTGCTCATGATTCCATATTTTTCCTTTTTTGCACTTCCTTGAGTGTCTTGCATTGCTTGTTTTTGTATTGCATGTTTGAGCATTTGAATATGCTTCATTGCTTGCAACTCCTGTGCCTTTGCTTGTCTATTGTGACATTTGAACATGTCATAGTTTGTTGTACATGGACCTTTGAATATGTCATCCTATGTTTTGTGGCAATTTGACTAAGTCATGTCCCTTTGATTGTGCGACATTTAAATATGCCCTTTGTATGAGGTCTCCTTGGACCATTGCCTTTTGTTTTGCTTTTGAGTGCTCTTGTGTGTGTGTTTGATTGCTTGTTGAGCTTGTACTATTACTCTCTAGACGTTGTCATAATCTATATCATGCATCTTCGGATTTGATGTGATCACATACTACATGTTTCATTGATATATATACCTAGAAATGTTCTTCATAAATGCTACATCATCCATACACAACTTATACAATTATCTTATCCTTTTGAGGTAAGATAACTACCAGTTTCTACTTTCCTCCCCTCAAAAGGGAGGCATGTCAGTGGGGGCATGTCATAGAGGCATGGCTTCCACATTTTCACAATTTGAAATTACATTGGAGGCATGTTATGGAAACATGTTCTCCACACTTACACCAGTTCTCAGATTCTCTCGATTTAGTGGGCGCATGTCATGGAAACATGTCCTCCGCACTTGCACAAATTTTCAAATTGGCCTAATTTCATAGTTATATGATCCAGATATACATTTGTGACAACATTCTATAGATTGGTACCATTATTATACCTAGATTTCAGCTTGAGACATATATAAGGTGCATATTCCATGTAAAGGGCACCAAAAATTGTAAAATCAAATTAGTTTTCAAATTTCAAACACTACTGTGGACTATTATCATACCCATGATGGACATTTACAGACTTTTATTGAGTCAATCTACTGCAGTAGTTAGTTCACCTTTTGGAAGGTTAAGGTGATTAAATCATTCAATCTTACCAAGTTTATAAGTTGGAGTTGATTAAATCATATAACTTCACCAAATTTATAGGATGGAATGATTAAATCCGCCCTCACCATAATGTGATTTGATTGGATCATTCACACTCCCCAAGTTATAAGCATGATTAGGTTGCATGATTGAGATAAGCTCAATGGCCATGTGGCAACTCACCTTTCCGCCAAGGTTGGGGGCATGTTATCCTCCAATCTCTATATATATATGCACTTGTATGTTTCAAAATTGTCCTAATCTCAGCTCCAATGCTTCATAATGAAGCATCTCATCAAATCAAATTGCCAAAAGGCAAGATGGTCGCATCAACACACAGGTGTACTCATAACCTTGTTCTTTCTACTTTCAAGCATTTCAAATTCTTTCAAATTTCATATATTGATTATATATTGTAACATGCTCTTGGTTGTAGGTTAGGCACCAACAAAGCACTCAAGTTAAGTTCACGCAAAGGCAAAGTGTGTTATACACACCCAAATACGTATTTTTTTCCTTTAAACTAGCAATTTCATTACTAGATCAAAGGGGGCAAATGTCGACACTAAATCTGAATTATATAGCACCTTAGTCTTGTGTATTTGGCAAATGCCTATCATGGTTGTACCCTTCATCTACAAGACCTTCCCGCTGTCAGAAGGCTTGCGTTCACTATCTCTTTAAACCAAATTGCTTATCTCTTAGTCCAACCATATGTTATTCTGATGACCAAACCTTCTATATTGTGAAAATGCTCTAAACCTAATCATTATCTTTCTATGTCAATTTTAAACATGTAACTATTTTCTCTCCAAACATTTGCATCCCAACCAAACGCAAGTGTCCCTTTTCCAACTAAGTGTCAAGTGCCCAAAAGTCACCCAATTTGCAAATGTAACGTATCCTTATGGTCGGCCTAAGTGCTTTAGTGTGAGATATTTTCAAACGGGATTGGTATATATACAAGATCAACCCTCATTCGTTCTTCACCTAAAAAATATTGAGAACTCACAAGGCAACTTACCAAGAAGCACTCGATCAAGCATTCAAGTGAGCAAACCTGCCTTATCCGTCCCTATTTTTATCAATCATAGGGGCAGTATTTCCATGGGGCTAAAGTACTGAAGGAGCAGTCCATGAGCCATATTTACCAAGTTACAAGCTAGGTCACTTTATGTATTTGCTTATCACATGTTGCATCATTATGCACACACAAGCCAACACATAAAGGAGAACTATAAAAGTATGAGGTCCTCTTCAGAGTATTGGTTATGTAGACAACGCCCATTGGCAAAGGGGTCCTTGAGGCAACTCAACACCATGTGCCCACTAACCCATTTTTTCACAGTCACTCCAAGGGTGAGGAAGCTAGAGTTTGATCATTTAACGAAGAGTGATAGCCTATGCACACGATCTATATACATCAAAAAAAAGGCAACAGAAAACCCAAAAGGCTCCGCTTGGTCGCATCCAAATCCAATTAGTATTTTGTACGGGACACCTGCGTCGACACAACTGTCCAGATCCGACACAAGCATTCGAGGCCATAGAATGCAAAATCCTAGAATCTGACGACTGTTATAGAATCCTAATCCCATACACTTCCGGTCTATTTCAGCCAAGAACTACATGCACACAGTAAACTAGCTAAGTACTCTTGTTGTCATTTTATTGCAATAACAATCAATAGTTGTACTTTTTATTTTTGGCATAACTCAGTATTTAAATTCAGAATATTGTTTATCTGAGTTTGCAAATTTTTAATTGGCATGTTATAGATTTGTTTATCACCCTTTTGCTTAATCATTTCTATATTCTTGACTCTAGATACCTCATATCATCAAATTAGGGTTAAACATGGAGAAGAATTGAAGCTGTCATTGCAAAATAGATGAAAAGGAAGAATTCGAGGCAAAGGAAGGTGCACTTACATCGAATTGAAAATAGGCATAGAAATGAGTAAGCAAATCTGAGGCACCCAAACACCCTGATAATGGGGAAGGTTCAAAAGGGCTTAAGCCTAAGGTGACTTGGTCTAGACCCAAGAAAAGAAAAGATGAAGCAAATTTTTGATGGAGCAGCAAAAGCTAATACAGGCCCTACTGGAGGATGACAGGTAATTAGTAATTTAAAGACAATCAATTAAGGTCAGCCACTACTAATTTATGCTCTAGATGCTAGTGAGAACACAAATAACATGGCTGAAAAACCTGAAACCATGGCACTCGTTGAAGGACTGTAGATAGCTGCCATAGAAAGGTGGAGAAACTTAGTAATTGAAGGAGACTCAAATATCCTAATCCAGGCAGTTTTAAAAGGAGCCAAAGCTTGGAAAATTTGACAAAATGATCCAAGTGGCAAAATGGCTTCAACAACATTTTGGCTCGACAATCTTCCAAGACATTAAGAAAGGTGGCAACAAGGTGGCAGACTTAGCAGTGAACTATGGGGTTGGGCTCATGTCAAAGATAGGCACCCTCAACAGAATATGGATGGACAATTTCCCCAACGATTTTCTTCACCTCCTTGCCTTGGATAATGAACCGAATTTCTATTCCTCTCATACTCTTCAATAATTCCTTGATTATTTTCTATTGAGGCTATTTGTGCATTTTACCCATGCATATGCACTCTGGTATTTAAATTCAGTCAAGACTTGAAAAGGGACAAGTCGCTGCACATATGGGACACTATCATGCTCATGCTTCATTTAGTATTTGTATGATTTCGGTCCAGCTATTCCAAAGTCATCTTTTCCCTTTTAATCTTGATTAAGAAGGTGAATAGACTTGACTGCTTTGGATTGCTGTAATGCTTAAGCTTAGTGCAAATTGTATAAAAAGCACCCATTGCATAGTATTTGGAGTATCTGAGAGAAAGAAACAGTAATTACTTTTGGATTCGAAGAAAGATGGCTTATGAATGGCTTCAAGATGTATGGCTCTTTGCACTGGCTTCAAGATGTATGGCTCTTTGCACAAATCAAACATACTTAGCATGTTCATTTCTTGATGAAATATCCGGCAGTCAAAGCTGAAATAAGTCTCGCCACTTTTGCTCTGGGAGAAGATAGAAGGGCTCTCTGTTGATTTGGATAAAATGTTCTTTTTATAACTAGCTCCAGAATAGCTGAGTTCAAGAAAATATAATGAAGGCGAAATGCGGTGCTGATATAAGTTTTTCTTGAAGGACTAAAGATGTGTGAAGCACTCAAGATGGAGATTCAAGATTTTCAAGAAAAATAGAGGAAGCCTCTAACAGAAGAAAGGAAAATTGGCTAGAACTAGATAGAAAGTTTCTGATTTTTCATTTATGATATTTCATTTTCCCCCAATTTGACAGTTTGTCCAGGGGTATGGTTTTCTCTTTGGATCTGGGGCCAATTTTCCCCCAGTTATCTTGAGCAAAAAAAAGCTGTTAAAGAGCCTTTGTGTTTCTAGAACAGATACAAATTATCCCCTTGTCATCTTCTTCATTTTCTTCAGCTGATTCATTTTACTCTTTAACTTTTGCATGATTTGCTATTTCTTCCGGTTTTCCTTGTAGGTATATCATTAGCTTTGTTTTTGCAATTTCATGGAGATCATTAGCTTTCCTCCACAATACAACCAGCTTGATCTGTACTTCTTGCTAGATACCGATTTGTCATTAGATATTGATCTTGACCTTATTTGCCAAAAATCTAATTCACCATCATCTGAAGAGTTCATTTTTAACCTTTTCTCTTATTTAAGATATGTAGCGATTAATCATCATAGTGTAAAGCGTTTGATTTTGTACCTCATTGAATTTCAATACTGCATCACTAAAACTGAGATGCATACATTTAACTAATACCACTTTTGCATTGCAATTTGAGAATTTAACCTTCGCGCCTGTAAGCTGTTTCATAAGAAATTTATGGGTGTTAATATGTTCAGTAATGCACCCTTCCTCCAGCATTTTTATGATGAGAAAGTTCTTGCTTCAAACTCAAATTTGCACTCGCAGCTTTTGGGTCCAAAGAAAGTCTCAAGCAGTTCCCAAGTTTCCATTGAGGTCTTTGTCAAATCGATATGGCATTGATGAATGTCAGATAACCCAATTCCTATCAAAGTTGTTCCCTTCTTAAATTTTGCAACCCATTTTACAATAATATTCAGATCCACAAGCTTCTGAACATGCCCATTTACGCTCTCCCAAAGGTTCTTCTCTGGCAAGTGAAGCTGCATCTTCACTGGCCATGTGTGAAAGTTTCCATCTTTAAAATTTTCAGTAGCAAAATAGGTGGTCATTATGGGACACTTGCAATTCCACAAAGACAAGTATATCTTTGAGGACACGATTTATGATAGTAACAGATACAATAAGAAAAAAAAACCTTTCTAAGGTGCAGAGCACGAAAATTTGCCCAATAACGAGAAATATAATCATTTGACTGAGAGCACCTTGTTTATGGTAAAAATGACATTGAATACCACTTACCCTGGTAAAAACTATTTAATCCAGGTGAGAAACAAAGGAAACATTTCCACATTTTGAAAAAGGGCTCGATGAGACTTGAATTTTATACCTCACAGTGCACACTTCAACTTCAATGCTCTACCAATTTACCTAACTCATTTTGTTGTAAAACATAACGAACCATGACTCTTCTGAGATAATATTAAGTTAAAATTTAGTTATTTTAATATAATATCTCATCAACCTTTCACTTACAACAGTCTAACCCAAGCCATTAACAGATTATGCTTCGCTACACCAGGGTACACACTAGCGGATTCTACACCAGAGTCTTTACCTAGATTTTAGTAAAATGAGCTTAATAAAACTGGAATTTTATACGTCATGCTTGCAACTTCAACACTCTACCAATTCACCCAACTCAGTCTGTTGCAAAACAAAACAAACCACGACTCTTCAGAGATAATCTCAAGTCAAAAATTAGTTATTTTGATAAAATATATGATCAACCTTTCATTTACTTCTGTCTAGGCCAAGCCATTAACAGATTATGCTTCTGTGCACAAGGCACACATCAGGTGATTCGATGCCTATGTCTTTACCTCCATGCCTGCAGGCATTCTACATCTTCACACTGGAAGCGGAGGGTGAACTTTTCCCTCATTTCTTCTTCAAATATTCTGTATTTTTTTAAACATTTAGACGATTTTTTATCTAAAAGGCCAAGCTGTTAACAGATTATGCTTCTCTGCACAAGGCACGCACCAGCTGATCCTATGCCTATGTCTTTACCTCCATGCCTGCAGGCATTTTACATCTTCACACTGGAAGAGGAGGGTGGATTTCTCCCTCATTCTTCTTCAAATATTCTGTAATTTTTAAAACATTTAAGCAAATTTTTATTTAGGTACATAGATTATCTACAACGAGCAAGGCATGTGCAACTCTTCCACTCCAAGAGTGAACAATGCATGTCCAACGAAAACAGAATTAGAAATATGCATTCAAAACAAAATCAAAAACAAAACAGAGTACTCTTATAGTGTCCAATTTGATATGAAAATTAATGCCAAGAAATGTGAATGCAATGACGTGCGTAATAGAATATGAGTATTTTAAAAATCTCACATGATTATTAGTGAAACCCCATAAGATGGAATTGAGTAAATTTGCCACTATATGCTCATCAAAATTAAGTCAAATAAGAACTCATTTTAAGGAACAGAGAAAGTACCTCCAAAAGCAGCGCAACCAAGAGACCAAAACATAATGGGAGGAATCTGCAAAACAAACACCACAACCTCCATAATCTTACACAACATATACTGGGGAAAAAAATCCCAAATAAAACATAAAATCTTGCAAAATTATCTAGAACTAAATAGTGAGCTTTAAAAATGGCATCAAGAAATGCCGTCCAACTTGTTTGTCTTATAAAGGATAATGCCATTCAGAAACTAAATTTCCCTTTAACCAAATAATGTGAAGACACAATGATACACTGTTTTCAAGCATATATTTCCAAATAAAATTTCTTGTTACTCAATTTAAAATCAATTATAATGACAATGCAGCATATCCACAAACTAATTCTTTTCATTGACTTCAATAAAACAACTAGATGTTTTTTTTTCCTAAGGGATGTATAGGCGTAGCTTTCATTTTGTAAATACTAGCATACATATCCTAGATAAATCTATGTAAAATACACCAATAGATATCATTCTTGAGGCAGTAATGTCACAATAAATACAAATAAGTGCCTGAGAATGATATCTATCGGTGTATTTTACATAGATTTATCTAAGATATGTATGCTAGTAGCACTTGTCACCGCATAAGGTAAAAGTAAATTTTTATTGTTCATAAAAGTTATATTTAATATAATTATCTAATGCAATATCAAAAAGAAAAATAGAGTGCAACACATAATATACATATATATATATATATATATAATTGTATGCATTTGATATTAAAATGGGAAATAGAGAGCATTTGATATATATATATATATATATATATATATATATATATATATATATATATATAAGTTTATGATATTCAAACTATATACATTTTATGTTAAAATTGGAAATAGAGAGCAAGTAACACATATATCATATATGTAAGCAATATAACAATAAGTTTATGATATTCAATCTATATACATGTGATCCTCTAACAATTGAAGCTTTTGTTCTTCCTTTTTTCTTTTCTCTACTCCTTTTCCATTCTTCAATCTCTCAAACCTATCATATGTGAAAGGCGATGCAATCCTTAATCCATGTAGTGACTTGACACGTGATATAGCAACAAATGTCAAACCTTGTCTTTCTGTAAGTCCTATATCAATTTTGGTTTTGTCAAGTGTTACTTATGATTTGTGGATTGTCAATCCCCATGCCAATTTCAAATGTAACTGACACACACGACCCCTTTGTGTAGGGATGATTGGAATTGTAGTTGGAGTTTCATCAACAAAAGGAATCCGTATATAGGTATCAAATTATACCATTACATATGTAGGTGGTTCCGGGGGAGCCAGCCATGGTTTGTATACAATGCTTCGAACATATCCAAATGCACCATTGACAGGACATGCTTTTGTCCATTAGTTTTTGGTAAGCATCACCCTTGCACCAATAGAAATCAATAACTCAACTTCCAACTATTTATCATCCAATCCCGAAACGTTATTGCTTTGTCCTCTAGTTGCAATGCTTCGAGCAACAAGTTGATTCAATGCATACAATTTTCCCTTATTAGGTTGACGCACATTCTCGTTCGATTCAAATAAATGAATGTGTTCATTAAAATCCTCCTTTTCAACTGTTTCAAGTATAGCATCCGTTCTAGTCATCAACAATTTCCAATCTTCAATGGTTGGATTGGTGTCTCTTAGATTTGTTAAAAGTTCCCAAAACCGTTGTTGTTCTTCAATTTGACCTTGTTGTCGGAAAACCTTATCAAGTGTAACAACAGTTCTAAAGTTTTGCCATAGTAATTTTCCTTGTATTGTACTTGCATATGGAGGTTTATCCAATACCGGAGGCAATTGTCCCAAATCCCCAACAAAAATCATAGACCTTCCACCAAAGCACAGATCAACATTTTCTGGAAATGCTTGGTATAGTCGAGAATCTATATTTTCAAGCATCTTTTGGCCTATAAAGCTCATCTCAATCAAAAAATATATTTAACATGTTTAATTTCTTCTTGAAAGCTCATTAATCTTATCCCTTCTAATTTTTCAAAATCTAAAAAAAGTATTTGCAAGGTTGTATGTATTGTTGATACACCAATATTAAATGCTGCAACTCCAATTGGAGCAAGTAGTAATAGCAGGCAACGTTGTGGTTGTGATAACTCCAAAGTGTCAATTTAATCCCTCTAATAAGATAAGATTTCTCTGTTCTTGCAATTCCTTGAATTATTAAATGGAATAGAGAAGTAGTTTGTCCTTGATTATAATGTCTTATAATTATATCAAATGCTACTTTTTGTTTCTCACTTAAGCTTTCATAACAAAAATTAGACTCCATTTTTGCCATAGCAAGTAAGTCGTTTTCTTTTGCCATGCTTATAAATTTAAGAGATCTCTTCATTTGTTCTTCACCCATATTATCTGCATCCCAATTTATCTGTCTATCAATATCTCTTCAACCCAACATATCAATCTCAGAAACATGTAGAAACTATTTTCAGTGTAGCCCTTATATGATCTCCCACTCATGTTCAATTGTATCTTGTTGGATAACTTCATCATTTTCGTCCTCTATTTCTTGTTGAATGTCATTATTTGTTTCAATAATTCAAACTATATGAAAAGAATTGTATTGAAATTGACCCCAATTATATTTTATTGTATCCTCATAAGCCCAATGTCTATCTCAATATCACAAAATGGTTTGTACAATAGTAACTATGAACAAAAATCCACAAATTTTTGACTATCTTGTTCTGGTATGATGTAAAACCTTGGCCATACCCTCACAATAGCACACATTTTTCTTGGTTTCCACTTTTCACCTCTTTTAATTTTTGGACTATACATCAAAGATCTTGTGGCCTCAATGAGTGGTACACGTTTCATTGAGCGAGGTCTTTCAATGTAACCATCAATTATTGATTTTCCATTTTTTTCGTTTTCATTATCATCTTTTAATATTGGTTTAAAAACTTTACGCCCAACATTCAACGATATAAATACTCTACTACACTCCAATGGAAGTTCCAGTAACATGTGACATGTTTCCATTGCACCTATATCTCTTTCAACAATTGCTTCAGTTAATAAGCGTCTATATGCTTGTGCAGCAGGTCCTTCTGGGTCTTCAACATTTGCAAGTTGCATCAACATTTGTTGATATGTTTTTGAACTTTTCTCTGCTTTTGCAGCATACTTCATAATGTAGGTTACAACAGCATGTTTTGAGAGTTCCAGTTGCCAATCTACATTTGCACGCCATGATTGCAACACACAACACTTATGAGTGTTCACATGGTCATCATTTCTTTTTGGCTCATATTGTTTATCTCCTTTCTCTACATCTACATTTAGTTTTGATCCATCGAGATCTGAAGGTCAAGGGGCATTGTACCTGCATCAAAGACAATTTCATGTTATTATTCATGTACAAACAAACACTTGATACATTTTTTTACAGTTATGTTTCTTACCTGCAAACCTTTTTTCCTCTTTTTTCCATAGGCAAGCCCTAAATTTACACATGGTATGGTGCTTCACGCAATTAACCAATTCTTCATAGTCTTGATTTGGATCTATTTGATTAATATTTACTGTGTTTCTCAAACATGGATGCGAGCTAAAATTCAGCCCTCCCTGTGTCACACATGAAATCAAATTAATATATAAATTTTTAATAGTTAATTTTTATATAAGTAAATTATTAATCATTTCTTACATGTATGTTTCTTGGATGTGCATCTCCCCGAGGATTCCATGCATGTATAATTCCATTGAAATATTTTTGGGTAAATTTGACTTGATTTTCATTTTTCCAGTCTAAGGTGTCCATATTTGGCGCTCTGTCCAACCATAAAATATCATGCACATGTGGAGACCCTCTATGATGCCATTCATATCTACACAAAAAATCTTTTACCTTCATAAAATTTTGTAGTATCTCTTTTCGAAACACTGTATTTCGAATGTGTATATAATAATCAACTATATGTAGGTGGTCAATTTTGTTTTGTCGTCGCCATTTTTGTACTTCATGTGGATCTGTAAGTGGAGTTCTTGGCATCAGTGCATGGAGGTCGGCCAATACATATCTATTACACTTAATGCAAAGATGGTTGGTGTTCCAATTTGATACAATAGGTCGATTAACTCTACATGACACTTTGTCCAATAGGAACATGTACCTCTTAGTGTAGTTCCATATCACATTAAGCAATCAACAAGATGAGATTATGGCATATCATCCATGTGTTTGCATAATTTATCAATTGTAATGGGTAATTCTTGAAGGATTTTCTTTACAAATACTACTAATGAATTTTGTGCTCAATTTCGCATTATCCTATTCATGGCAAAAATGCCTAAACTGTGGGTGTATGCCAAAACGATTATCTCAATATCGAATGAGATGTTTCACATATTCATACAAATGTACACGTTTTAGTCATGGTTCCAACCAATCACACCTTCCATCAAGGAATAGAGTTGGGAAAACCATGTCTAATAAACCTTTTGTTACGTATTCATTCAATGGAGATGTACCAATCTGTGGCCAAGCTATTAGTTCACCAGGATCTATGTTCAAATTGTTTACCCAAGCTCGAATCACTTCCAAGATCAAAGTCTTTGGTATTCTTGAGCATATTCTCTTCGTCATTCTCTCCTTTGTTCTTCATATTCTTTTTTTTGTTGTTCATTTTCAAAATGTACTTTTGGTCAAGCCATATTCCCTACATATTTATTACATCAATTTTCTATTAATCAGATAATTACAATTATCTTATAATAAATTCATATTAACAAAATTCAGAAAAAAATGCCTAACATACCTATCTTTATAACGAAATATTTATTCTTCTCATCATAACTTTATTATAAATTTCAAATAGATGTAAATATCAAACATATATGAAATTAGATATTTAAACCAAAACTAATCAAAACTATGTACATATCTAAAAACCAAAACTAACATATTAATAATTAACATTTCTATATAATTCTAAAACCAATATTAATTAATATCTATTTACATTAATATTGATTAAACTATTAATATCTAAATGTCTATCAATATTAATACCAATTTAAACATCTAAATATAATAATATATAAATATTACCAGTCTAAATATTTATCAATATCTAAATCAAAACCATTAATATCTAATTCAATTAATATTTACGTATCTAAAAACCAATCCAACAAACTATTTCCACTTTCAAATTCAAACAAACTTTTATAAAAACATTATGTAACAATATAATACTATTAAATATAAATAACTAATATAAAATATATGCATATGCAATTATGATAACCTATATACAATGATTTATATTAACCTTTTTCCTTCTGGCATATAATGATTTATCTAAAATATATAGATATCTTAAAATACGTCGATATGTGTAGATAGAGAATGGTTTGATTTTTTTTAATTGATTGGATGGCATGGCAGCGTGGTTGGTTATCATTTACAAAATATTAAATTGTTTTAATTCACTATGGAATTAGGTATTCGGGAAACAATTTTATGGCTCTAATTGCTCTAAATTACATATTAATTTTACGAATTTTTTTTAATAGCTTATCGGCAAACACTGAGCAGCATAGCATCTCCAATGAATATTTTGACAGCATCGTTTTTATTCTGGTGGCATACCTGGCGGTGGTGGTGGGCATCTGTAGCGATGCCAAACATGTTTCGCTGCACCGGGGGTATCTATTAATTCTAAGTTTATTATTATACCTCTTACTACTCTCACGAGGACGCTGCAGAGTCTAGATTTGTTTAATTTTTAATTTCCTTACTGCCCTCACAATCACAATGAATTTAGGATGATTGGATGTATGGTAAAAGTTGAACAAAACGATTTATAAATAATAATTAGATTTTTCCTGTTCATATAGAGCGGGCATTTAGAAAAATAATGACATTTGAAAAAGAAATAAATTAAATATCTATTGTATCGCTGTCATTTGTTGTATTTATATTCTCTGATTTTCTAATTTTCAAATAAATTTATCACTGTCCTCTGTTTTTTTCTTCTTTGCTGTTCTATGAATTTCTGTGTTTTATTTTTTTTGTTTGATTTTGTTTGTATTTGTATGTTTTTTTATTTTATTTTAACCATCATGTTGGTTGCTTTATTTTTTTATTTGATCATGCTGTCTTTGAAATAATTAAATTGTTTTATTTTTTATTTTATATTGTCAATTTTTAAATAATTAAATGCTAACATTTTCACACCATTACAGCTCCCAGCTCCTGCCCTCCCCCCTGGATGCCAGTGTAGGAACACATATTGGTGTAACTAGTAGGATCAACTCACATATCAACATGGTATAGGTGAAACTTTTGTAGCATAAGGCTTGTGATGAGTGCCTCAAAAATAGAATCAGTTACGTGAACATAAGACTTGTGTGCGGATTTTGCAAGCTTGAATGTGTACTTCCTTAATTTAGGAATAGATAGAAAATATATGTCATCATTGATGACAAATAAACACCCCAAGTATTACGAGTATAATGCCAACCAAGACACCTCAATATCAAACTCTGATCAGTTCTTGTTCTCAGAAGATGGCAGTGCATCCATGACTGAAGATATTATTTTTGTATGTTCCACCAGACAGAGGACAAGAATTTTTTGTTCATGGAGTTGTAAGATGGTGCAATTTGGTTTTGTTGGGTAGTTCCTCACAGATCATCTGGCAAAGTTTTGACCACCCAACAGATACTCTTCTCTCCAATCAAAGACTCAAATTCGGGATGAAGCTGATTTATTGAACCATGCAGAGTGACATTCGAAGGCAATTTTGAAAGATGGCTCGCCTGTGAGTGCAATCTTAAATGATAGATATTTGAGTACATATGATGAAGACCAAAATTTACTCAGCCAATTCATCTTCTCAAACTTTCCAAATGTAGCAGGTATTTGTGCAGTTGTATCAGGACAAGGACGAGATTAAGGTTCCAATTCATTCAAGAAGTAGGACCAAGCATTCCGATCAGATAATGATCCTTGTAGATACTTGCCAGTTGCCTGGTCCATGTGGGTCTTACTTTCTCTTCCAAAACTATGGACAATGCCAATGCCCTCATCTTTTAAAAGCTATGTATGGAACTTCAAGTGCCCCACCGATGTGTGGAAGCTCCAACTATCCCATAAGAATGTCTAAAATAGGAGATGACTTTACTTACTTTCCAAATCAGTTTGTTAAGACTTAGAAAATGACAGTGATTGTGAACAAGCCTCTGACAAGAATTGCTCTTGTGGTGCTTTTTTTTTTTTAATTAAAATAAATAAAATTGTGATAAGAATTGTTCTTGTGGTACTCTTTGCTTTAGAAGAATAAAAATAAATTATCGAGCTAGAAACAGGACTTGAAGCAGAAATGGAGCATGTGCAATACAACTTAACTGTCAAAAGTTCTTCTAACGTGGCAATTTAAGATAACGAGATGATAGCTTCAAATACCTGCAGCATAAGTGAAGCTTGTTGCATTATTTGCCACAACAAATTTGAAAAGTCAACTGTGCAGGAGGAGGCCCCATACTTTATCATCCAAATGCCAAAAATAAGGTGCAGCAGATTATTCCACATTGAAGACCCATGTGCGCTGCAGCAAGTTTATCTCCAGGATTGTTACAAGAACGATTTAGTTTTTGGAGAGCTGGAAGAGCTGTTACACTGCAACTAAATTGTGCTCAAAGACTATTGCAAGAAATGTTGTACGAGAAGTGTTTATCCTGCTGCCACACTGCAATCAAGTTTATTTTCTGCTGCAACCAGAGTTTATTTTCTAAATATGGGCATTTTTATCCTTCAGAATATGAACAACGTTCTTGGAAAAATTATTTGTGGTACCATGTAAAATGAGATGCAAACGCAGGTTTCTAATACAACAAAGTACTTCTTGTTGGCGTATGTTGGCTGTTAAACTGTAACTACCTCAAATTTCAATTCCTTGTTGCAGTAAGAATCATGTTTGAACTACCATGCTGCAACCAACTGTATCTCTAAGATTGTTGCATCCAAATCTGTTTTAAAGGAGGAAGCTAGAGACAAATGTGAGGTTTCAGGCAATTTCTTTAAGAAATAATCTTCTGGCATCATTTCATGAAATCGTGAAATACTCTAAATCATGTCTCCTAAACCCCATAGACGGACTCGAATGGGGGTGTCCACAGCTGTTTGGTACTTTTTCCCATAACTTTTCCATCCTATGCTGCACTGAAAATCAGAAAAACAGTATTTTCCTGAATAATATGTGACAAAGGAAATACTAGTACAGATAGCTTAAATACATTTATCTGAAAAATGTTGAGAGATATCAATCTCAAGGGTCTTATCTTGGATTTTTCACATAACACAATTATTAATAACTTCATTACATTCTTTACAAAAATTACCATTGATTAATGATAAATCATATCAATCTTACTACACCAATGTGTCAAGCTCGAAAAAATATTTCCAGAAAAAGGGGGCTCCAAACTTATCGTATGGCCATGATATTACACACTCACAGTCCCACGGACATTACAGCCCACCACCACCCCCGGATGCCATTATAGAATGCCTCTCGACATAATTAGTAGAGCATGTGAACTGTTTGACAAAATCCATAAGTGTGGGCGTTATACTATTTCCAAGAGGTCGAAACCTTGTTTCTGCAAGTTTGACACATGACTTTGTCAATAAACAACTCTTAGCTCTTATAAATAAAACTATTCACCATGTTATAGCTCCATGTGTTGGCATAATTACAGCCCTGATATGCTTGCTATTGAGACAAAAATCGATAACTTGCACTGGACAAAAAGGAAGTTGTTGGAGGCTCCAGCCTAAATCAACACAAAAAGTTGGTCATTGCTGCAGGACAACTTCTTTTCTATGCTAGCCATATACGAAGGCCAATTGAATTTATGCATTCTCAAATCAGTTCCTCTTAAAAATCCTGTTGCAACAAAGAGCTATAAGCATAGATAGTGGAAGAATATGAATTATACAAAGATGGTAAGAGAGCAACCATTAAAAGACGAATAATTGAAGACATAATCAAGATGGAAGCATATCTTTCCCTCTGAAACTTATGTAGAATTGCAGAGATTGAATTGGAAGATGAAACGGTCAAGGCTTGTTCCCAATAAAAGTTTCATAGCTCAGGATGTGACTCGATAAATACTGACAGGCAGGCTCACTCTCATTCGAAATGATTATAGGGATATCAGTTGGAATCCAGGTACCTTGATTCCAATCACATTTGGAACTGATGAATTTGGGTAGTGTCTCGAATGGACTCTAGCTATGGAAGAGTTATCAAGGTTGAGAAAGGATGCAACATGGAGAAGGATACCTGAGAACTTTTTGAATGATCTAATTCTGCATTGACTTTCAGTGGTTTCACCTAAACTTAAGTTCACACAGTTGACAACTTTCAAATTACTTAAAGTTAGCTTAAGTGATTTAGTTAGGGTTTGTTAATGAGAAGTTAGTTGGTAATTGAAAAATAGTTTCAAAAGGTAGTTATAAGCCTATATCTACGTCAGTTGTAATAAAAGGGGAAGGAGAAATTTAATGTAATGATCTTTTGGATCACCAGTGATAGAGAAGGTGTATCAAAGCCTCTGAGCTCATCTTTGTAAGAAGGAACAGCATTGCACGTCATTAAAGAAGGTGCCTTATGCTATGGGGGTTTGTATGCCACGTAGTACCACTTTGTGTTTTCATCTTTCAGACTTCTGCTTATTTCTGTAGATGATCCTTGCATCATATTTCATTGATTGGTTTAGGAGATCAAGCTCGCTTCAGTTCTGTCTTATTCCATATTAGTCCTTTCAAGGTGTCATCTTCTTTTTGCATAAGTTTTGAATTTATATTTGCAGCATTTATGATGAAATTCTTTCATGTAAACCCATTTACTTTCTTTGTGTATGTACATAAACTTGTAAGTTCCATCATTGTATATTTCCACAGGTAGGTAGAAGAGGGAAGCCTCGCCTATGAATGGAGGAGAGGCAATAGAGTCCTACGTACTCCCCTTTGAAGGTGTCATCTTCTTTTTGCAGAATTTTTGAATTTATATTTGCAGCATTTATGATGAAATCCTTTCATGTAAACCCACTTACTTTCTTTGAGTATGTACATAAACTTGTAAGTCCCGTCATTGTATATTTCCAAAGGTAGGTAGAAGAGGGAAGCCTCCCCTACAAATGGAGGACGGACAATAAAATCCTACATACTCCCCTAACAAACTTAACCATCAGTCAAATTTTAGGGATAACAAGACCCATGGCTCAAGTTATACAAATAGATAAAATGTTGCTAGACTGTTAATTTCCCAATGACACTTGGAATAAGAAAAGGATCAAAATATCATATCAGTAGACCGAAAAAATATGATCAAGTTAACACAAATAGTTCAAGTTGTAATAAATCAGAATACCCTATTTTTCCCCATGCTTTGTTTATAATTTATCGATAACAACACAAGCTCGTATCTACATCCAAACAAGTAAACTGAAAACAGAATTGTCAGATTGACAAAATAGTTAGAACTTACTCCAATCAATAAATGCAACCACATTGGACCCCTCACCCGACTCTGGACAAAAGGCATAACTGCAAAATAGATAAATGTATCAGAACAAGCCTTAACAATTTTCTAGATAGTACACTATCAATTCATATATGATCACAAGTTTGCAAATGGTGGAATTTTATAGAGCTTTGAAGCTATATATGCTATAACAGTCACAAAATCTATACTGGATCTTGCAGACTCTATTCCACCTTTGAAACAAAAATTTTGTCTTTCATTGACAGGGACCCATTCTTTCTACTCCATGACTGCATAAAGGAAGAAAAGAAACATACAGCCATGTGGAACATGTCTGTTATGAACAGAATGTTGTGTCTGATACTTAAACTGAAACAGAAAAATCATTTATATTTAATCCAGATTGCTATACCTACATTTTCTCTCAGTATTTTTCACTAGTATGAAGCATCCAGCATAAGAGAAGAAAAGGTCTAATTTGAAAAAATGCTAGTGTGTAATAGCACTACGAAATAAAAATTAATGCAGATAGACAATTTGCATGCAAAGTTAGATTCTGAAATTAGTTAATTCTCATATTGCTAGCAAATTATGGCATTTGTATCCTTTAAAAAAAAATTGCGTAAAGATAGTAAGTGAGAACCACAAACTTAAAGGCAAAATAATGGTAAGTACAAACTGAAATAAATATAGTTGTGTGGAAGCAGGATATTGAATTTGGTAATAGAAAATTCAAAATATAAGCAGCTAAATTATACAGACAATTTTTCCCATGATGGAGAACCAGAACATTCAGTTAAAACTTGATTGAGCTCAAAGAATCATCCATAAACTAGAAATCTATGAAACCTACTTGTTCATTTTCCAAAGCAGAGGGTCAAAAATATTCACCTTGATTGAACCCGTGAAATGCACCAAGAGTTCCTCCAGCAGCTGTTCCAACCTATGAACAATACAAAAATTGGAAACTGAAACATTAAGAAAAAGCTGCACATAATGCTACCACAAAAATATGCAAGAAAACACAATTTGCCCCATTAGTGATTAGAGAAAATACTAATATAAAATGATATTGCAGTTCAATCTTGTCATTTACATTACAGCAAGCACTGTGGATCTGACTGCATCAGCTCAATGGTTCAGTAATGAAGGATGCCAATATATAAATGCATAAATCTATCACTTGTTTGTCCGCATTGAAAAAAAACCTCATCGCATGTGGTCTTTGCGGGGATGCATACAATTGCAATCAGCTCAAATAAAGATACTAGATCTGACAAGCATTCTTTTCAGCAAAATTCACAGCCTGCATTGATTATCTAGAATTAGAAAACATACAACTATTATGCACCTACATTAAAAATATAAATTTTATGCGATGCTCTAATGTGTAGAGTAGTTATTATGGTATTTTGTGGTGCATAGCACCTACTTGTTATCGCAGATGTGCTGTAAAATATAAGTGTGAAAGTCAAACTTAGGAATTACGCATGACTGCTTTGCCTACTACCTGGACTGCTATTGGCTCTTTTTAAGAAGGGCTTTAAGGTGGTACTACGGATTTCACTTGAGCTGTAATAGGAAACTCATGCCAGTAGACACTTTAAACACATGGCAAATAGAATGAAGATGCCCAATCAAAAGCAAAGGAGTTTATCACTTCTTACTGGATATCAAACAAATAAAAGCAAATACAAAAAAGTTATAGATGCCAAATATGCTAGAATGGAGAGAAATGCACTCACATTGGCATAGACGTGATATATAGCTATTAAGACAGATATTGCAGTCACAGAAAAAATCAATAAGGTTTCTAGTCCTAATTGCAATACATTAGACAATAAGAAGATAGCTACAGGCCTCTTACCAGCTTTAAAAAAAAATATATGAAAATGTCTTCATATAAAACCACAAGAATACTAGAAACTAGCCTTCTATAAACAAACTTCAGAATGCAGTCAAATTTGTCACTGTAATAAGAAACGAGTTATGTAACCATCATTTGGCATTGGCTGTAAGGGTACAAACAGCAATTCTAAGATAGCTACCACAATCACAGACTGCGTCAATATAACTTGTATTTTAACACATTTTTCATTAGGCATAAACAGATAGCTTTAGGCCTGTTACTTTCTTTTATGGCATAAAAATATTAAATCTTCATAGAAGACAATAAGCATACAAGAAAATAACCTTCAAAATCAAACTGCAGCATGCAGTGAAAATATCCAGTCTAACAGGAAACAAGTGCCCATCACTGTATGGGAATAACAATTGCAAGCGTATATAATGGTTCCAATCTTGGAGCAGCGATTGGAAGAATAGTGTGTCAGTTGTCATTCACCAAAGAAACTGGTTCTGCAGTTGCAAACAAAAAGCAATGATATCAACCAAACTGTTGGTTATAAACCTCAATAACAATGGTTGCAGGTAATAAGTAGACAGCCATAAGCTAAATTTTGATATTGGGCATACAATACAATGATGACTCAAACTGTAGTAATGGTCATAAGAACGCATTAGCATCTGTCATTTGTCTAGTACCTAAGTTGTGTTACTAAATTAACTAGATGATGTGGTACAGGTGGGTATACAGGGGGCCAAATTAATGGTTACCTCACTCCCCAGCAGTGACTCTCTCTCACTCACTCTCTCAAAGACACAAGACACCAAAAACAGAAGCAAACACTTCCTTTATTGAATTGGAGACAAAATTAAAATCACAGACAAAATTGGGATCACAGTGTTCACACTACACATGCAGGCCCAGAGCTCTGCGTTCTTCTCTCTGTATTCTCCCCTCTCTTCGTGCTCTTCTTTCTGCTGACTGGTAACCCTGTCTCTGAAGAGAAGTAACTCTTTTAACCTCTCAGCCTCAACTCTGCCACTGCCCTGTACCCACCAACTCTTCAATTCCCTGTAACAGCTCGTGGCCTTATTGAATCTTGAAAATGTTGCCACGTGCCATTTCCTGCAGTGAATCTTGGCAGTCAAATATAAATGGACCCAAGTTCTTTCAACTGTGAACAGCGGCTCACACATGTGACCAACTGCTCCATGATAACTGCCAAATGAAAGCTCTCGTCAAGAGCATTCCAACAAGATCAAAAATGCCCAAATTGGGGCTTCCTCCTAGAGCTTTCCAATGAGATCAAAAACACCCTAATTGGGGCTTCCTCGCAAGAGATATGATCACTTGAATTTCTCTATGATGCGAGCACTCTGTTGTAATCACAAGTGAATTATGGCCACCGTGAACTGACGAGATTGTGGCACGTGTCACAATCCCAGAGCCCTTGTTAACAGAATTGCGGGTGTCTGTGGCTGCTGAGTACTCCGTGTACACGTGGATTTATCAAATCCACAAAATAGTTGGTCATGCATCCACTTGAAGAATTGTGGCCTCCAAGTATGAACGAACCCATGGATTTATACATTCCACTTAAATAATTATCACACGTCCACCTTTAGAATGTGTGGTCCCCACTTTTGCCTTGACTAGTGATCACCACTGACCAAGCCGTGACTGTGTGACCTATCACTTTCACAGACTCACGGACTTCATAAATTCTTTAAGGTCACTATGGACCCCGTGGTGCTTCTTCAAGGCATTGAACACCATTGACTCTTGACCTTGGCACGAACGTGAATCCCATGGACTTCGTGCTCCGTGGGACATCCCCGAGGCCGCAGATCCGTTGTGAATTACAATACAGTTAGGGATCCCATCGCGTCCACCTAAGATCTCCATGGGGCTTTTAGACTTAGCCGTGAACATTAAGTGAGTTATGTGGCCTCCATTACATCGTGGACATTTAGTGTAATATGTGTGGCCACCGTGCAACTTAGATAAACAAAATGAGACCTCTGTTAAACTTAGATAAACTGGGTGGCCTCCATTAGACTGCTCAGAAATATGTGAAGCCACCGATAACTGTGAACACTTAGAGATATATATGTGGCCTTTGTAACATTGCAACTTATAGTTGCAAAGAGAGATGTGACCTGCAAACGTGAGCCAAGCCCATGAACCCAGAACTTGGCCTCTATGACTCCGCTAGGCATAGAGTTTGTCCCAATAACTTCTAACAGAATTCCTACTGTATTTTGTTTCTGGTGATGCAAGATTGCATGTTCACCTTGGATGCTTCTGCATCACAATGGTACTATTTTAATCATATAGTGCTGTACAAACTAATGATACATTAATTGTCTCTTAAATATGCATTAGTTGCCAAACAGCTATGCAACTAAACCGTGAAAGATTTATTAGAAGACTAATATCATTGCACAGTCACCAAACACCTATGCAGCTAAACTACGAAAGATTTATTAAAAGAATAATATCATTGCAAGCACATCATGCAGTGGACTATTTTATGTGCTGTACTCATGTCACAATGATGTCAAAATATGTCATAGTATGCTGTCTCTCTTCAGTGACAGCCTTTATCATATCCACCTCCTATGTCTATTTGTGTTTCTTTTCTGTGTACATCAAATGCCCATTGACCAGTAAACAAGAGCAGTATGAGGCACCCAAACCATTCACTTAGGTCGTTTTAGATTAAGAGACGCTCTCAAACAGATCATTAGAAACTGAAAAAGTGACTTGCAGTAAAAAAAATTGATTCGTGACACTATTCTCTTTAGATCAAAACATGCAGTGGTAACTAATAAGTTAATAACCCAAGGAAAATAGAGTGCATCATACAAGACAGATCCTTCAAAAGGAGAAGACAAAACTCAAGAATCACATAAATAGACTATAGAAATAGGAAAAAAAATTCAAGGGCTCTTGTCCAACGCCAAACATTTATAATGTTACTTAGGTCATGTCAAAGACGTTACACCAAAGCCGGGACTTGTTGAACTGAATACGTAAAACTGGGCAGGCAAGAAGTTACAGCAGGGTGTGAAGGTTGAAGAGTTGTAACCGTAAAAAGCCAAAACAGCAGTAGAAATATCTGACATTGGAGAAAGAATTAGCATTCAGATGAATCAAATTTGATAGATAAATTCCAGAGCCTCGACTTTGTTCCTTGCAATCCATCATGCACAATTATGTTTTCATTAATTAAACCCCACATATTTGCATTCTCATTATGTTGTTGAATATACTACTTTTTTCCTGTATGTGAGTTGTGCCTTATGGATTTTGGATAAATTATAATGGGATGTTAGCCAGCATTTTGGTTTTATTAACATAAAAAGATCCCATCAGTTCCAATCTTAAAAATCAGAGTGAGAAGAATATAAGACCAAAATGACAACGATATTGGATCCCCTTCTCTAGGGAAACCTTAGGATTGGGAAGGAGGCAGGGGCGTGTGTCAAGGTGCTGACCTTGCTAGAAAGTGGTTAGTGCGAGCAGTGGAGGGTGATGCACCATGTCATATTTTATTCTGAAACTGAATCCAAGCTGCACAACATATTCAGGGTATCAAAGGCCCCTTTCAACTTTGTGATATAATTGATAACGCTAAGCCATTTGTGCTTTCAGGTTCAGCTCCACTTAAAACAGTGGACTACTTGGCAGATTGAGTTGGACTTGCTTCAATGGCAATTTGAGGGGCTATGGGATGCTTGGGACCTAGCTTCAAGACCTATTTAGACAATTCACTCCCCAAGAGAGCAGCTTGGTCTATTGTGTATATTTGCTGGCAAAAGGTTGGCCAAGAAAGACTGGTTTTGTTAGGGAGACTTGTGGAATTGTGAGCTTCAACGATGGCACATTTGGCGTGATGTGAACCACACTCAAAAGTTAGCACAGAAAGGACTCCTTATCAAGACATTGGTAAAATGATTCCTGAGAGCTGTCTTTTAAAATGCATCCAAGGGACACGACCTGTGTAGAGAGATTAGAAACATATTTACAAATCAGTGAGACGTGCTTTGACTCTTGCCCTGTGTTTGAACAAGAAGTGGGCAGAGAGGGATCCTGAGCTTAAGCAATGCTAATCAATTTACAAATCAGTGAGACATGCTTTTACTCTTGCCCTGTGTTTGAACAAGAAGTGGACAGTGAGGGATCCTGAGTTTAAGCAATGCTAATCAATTTGTGAGACACGGTCTTCTTTCATGCTGAAAGAGCTGGGGTGGTTATTGCTCCACCATGGTTTAACAGTAAAGACCATGCTTCAACAAGTTGGGGATAGAACTTCTTTACGGATGCAGTGTGGAAGAGAGGACAATGTTGATTATATCTTTTCAGAATATCCTGCCAAGAACTTTTGGGCATCGTTTCAAGCTGAATTTAATTATCTATTCAGTGCCCCCTTTCTTGGAGAGGCACTCTACTTGATGACACATAAATGCTGCAAACTTTTATCTATTCTGTGCCCCCTTTCTTGGAGAGGTACTCTAGATTGATGGCACATGGATGCTGCAAACTTTTGTGGCACACAATACATATCATTACCATTCGATTATCTAGATTCAAGGTGCAGAGCTACTTTTGATGGGAACCATTCCCCTCTCAGCTTAGGGGAGTTGCAGGTCTTTACGCAAGACTCGCTTTGATTGTCAAATCTAAACTCAAGTGTTTCCCTAAAGATGTGAAGTGAATGCCTCTTGCGAAACAGGCTCAGATGTTAACTTTCCTAGTTTTTTAGGGACAGACTTTCATTCTAACCCTGCTGTTAGACTGATGTAACCCTTTTATTCTCTTTAGTAAAATAAGATGCATTTCTCAAAAAAACAATGATATTGGAGGACAAGATTAAGCAATGGTGGGAAAGGTATCAAAAATTATTTGTCTAAGTATGCATGATGTATAATAACCCCTTGAAGTAAACCAATGTGAATTCTCCATAATGGGTAGACAAATAGTGCCTCAAAGGTACCATACAGATAGGAATATACTAATAAGTTTCTCAGCATTCCATGGTGTACTGTAATTGATCAACTTGGAAAGATCGAATTAGGTAAGTGGTTCACAAAATTGTTGGTTATCTACAATGACCAATCAATCAAAAATTATCAGAGAATGGTTCCAGAAATTGTTAGGCAACTACAATGACCGGTCAATCAAAAATTATCAGAGAATGAAGAACAATGACAATTTTAAGCTAATATGCAAAAGTGATTCATTACATTGGAGCTCATGTACAATGCCAGTGAGCAAATAGTGAAACAAGATACCAAATAAGATCAAGTTGATGCTATAAGGGTAGACGAACTACATTGCTGAGAAAGAGAAGAAGATAGAAAAGCCCAATAGCCAAGAGAAGCAAGCAAAAAAGCATGGAACAGGAAGAAAGCCTTAACTAAGAGCAACAAAGTGCCATGTGTATTGGCTGAAGAAACTTTCAGAAAAAAGGAAGACAATATAAATCTTCAAGGACAAGTTTAAGAGAAGAGTGGTTGGAGGAGAAGAATGAAAGCAAAGGGGCACACCAAACAAGTAGAGAGATTAAAAACAATTTAAGTTAATGGAGAAGAGAAGCTTGATAAGTGAGACATGCTGAAGATGAAGAGACTAACTCAAAATTAAGTAGCCAATTCATTTTGCATACAGGTACAGAAAATCGGGTATGCCACTACAGCAAAAAAAAAAAAATTGCCCTCAATATGTTTTTGGGTACGGCCGTATGAAAAAGATGTATAAAATATTAAAAATATTATGCAAATAGTGGTTGTAATGGCATATGATTACCAAAAGGAAGAAGTTTCAGCCCTAAACAATAGAATGAATGCAGATGGGAGAGCAAATGTGCAATAAGAGGTAAATGTGTTGTTGTCATTGTTTTCATTTGATAAAATGAGTGTGAAAGTTGATTTTAGGGTTTCCTATTTCCCCTATATTTTATTTTTTATTGTTTTTTAATAAAGTCCATATTTGACTTTTTTTTCACGTGAAAACAAAAGATCTAAAAAAAAAAAACCCATTTTTTGGCCTGGATACCTGTCGGATACAGCCAGGGTATTGCTGGGCAGCTGCAGATATGTCGGATTTGTCCCAAGACAAACCCGGACACATCCACAGCTGCCCGGCATTATCCTGGACATATCCAGTAGCATATCAAACCCATACCATACCCAGGACGTACTGTATCGGTACTTGCACCCATGGGTAGCAGCATCCAGTAACATTGGCACGAAATAAGCTATCAGAAATAAGTTTGCTAAGAGGGAAGAAATTGGAGGAGATTTTCCGGACAAGATAAGAGATGCTGGTGGGAAAGGTAGGAACAAGTAATGATGGAGAAGGATGTGGTGAAAAAAGAAAAGATAAGGAACAGTCGTTAAGAGGAAAAACAACAATTTGGAGAAAGTATTTTTGTCCACAAGCAGAATCCACATCCCATTAGAACTCACGCAGATGATGGATTCATCAGGAGGTTGGCATAATCAATGTATATCTTAAAGTACTGGAGATTTGCAAACTTTCGCCTGATAAAGAAAGAACAGGCAGAGAGTTGTACAAAGTAGATTGATTTGTACATGCCTGCTTTTTTTGAAGAAATCCCTCTTATATTTCTACAGAGAACAAAAGATTGATGTGCACATTTTCAATGAGTTTGCAGTCAAAAAATTGTACTCTGGCCACTAGTCCATTAATGACGAAGTCTTAAACAAATATGCACTTAACATGTAAACCCAAAAAAAAACTCTGGGCTGAAGAAGATTTGCATGGAAAGAAAGAAATTAGATCCTTGTTTACTAAGCATGAAGCAAATAAACAATTGACAATGAGACAAGCAAAAGATGCGATCAAAATAGGCCATTATGATGGGAACCAGCAAAAATGAAATCGGACATAATGTCTACGGTTGAAACTTGACAATTAACAATTTGACATACAAATTTGTTTAAATTATATTTACATCAAACTCCAATTGCCAACAATTCCCCCATATTATTCAATACAGCGTAATGAATAGAAATTGCCTGAGCCTCGTGGAAAATGAAAAAGGAAAATAATGATGAGAAAATGAACTAAGATGGAAGAAAACTGGAGAGTAACATACCATTGTAAATGTATCTCGTACAACAGGTGCTATGGTCCAGCCACTTTTATCCTGCATAATAAGCATTTTCTTAAAAAATGAATAAAAAAGCATAACAAAGGGCCACAATCACTTTTGGGTTACACTGACTTAGGAAAAGAAACTACCTAAACTAGGGGAAAAAGCTACCAACAAACTAGGTGTTAACAGCTATAAGTGTTTCCACAGATTGACGCATTAAAAAGATATAAATATTGTTTTTATGTCTAAATATGTTTAAGTCAATGCTTCTTAGTTATTCATTGCACACAACAGTGTGAATGGAAAAATCCAACCAAAAAGTAGAATATAAACTACTTTCATCAAATTAAATACAAAATTTTAAAATAAAAAACTCAATTCTAACTTGTAATAAACAATTCAAATGGATGATGATTATACAGAATAAGTGCACTAATACCAACATGAGTGTAAGCTTCCTTTAGAAAATATATTAAAAAACAAAGGAAAATAGAATATTTAAACCCATACATATATCTTTGAAAATGTGTTCAGCATTTTCCTATATCTCATGAGTCATATCAAAATGTTCTCAAATTAAATACAATTATGATAAGGATGAAATATCTAATGTATATCATGTTCACCATAATGTACCGATTTATACTTCATTTCCATATAATAACATAATTTTCTTCTACAGGATCATATACATAACATTTTTGGTAATTTTTGAGCTCCTGAAATCTAAGCATGGTTTATAGATGTAATCACTTTAAGTTTTAATGACACCAGTGTACAACAAAAGTTATATGTTAAAACAACTGCTAGAACACTAATATACAATAGAAGTTTTGTGTTGAAACAAGCAACAAAATATTTTATATGCATACTAGCCCACACACACAATATAGAATTGCCTTGAAACCGCTTGCCCATTGATATTTGTGACCTTGACAGCCCACATTGCAATATCTCATCAAACAACACTAGGTGAAAGTCCTAGGTGACTTTGATGAAAATGTACCTTCTATCGTGGCATCTAAGCTAAAGGCTAATTTAAAAAAGGATATAGCATCTTACAATGCTATTGAAACACCAAGTCCATAACAAGTGTAATCAAATGAATAGAGTGATAGCCAAAGTGATACCCATGTTTTCTAAGTACCAAACCTTGCCTACAAACCTCTAAGATTTCATCTCTAGGTTGTAATATTTTGTCCCTTGTGTCCTTAATTTTTTACCACGTCCATAGAGTTTTGTTTACTGATTTCTACTTAATTTTTAAATCTTGAAATGCGCAATTGTTGCAAGAACATATCCTTTCCCACTGATATCAAACAACTGAAAGTAATGTTTTACTTCTTGGTTACTTAAGCCCTTCTTGATATGAAGTTGAGGCTGACCCTGGCCAGGTTCACGATTTTCACCTTGTCTGCATGTAGCTTTTCTTCATATTATTATTTACACTCCTTAAAATATGGAATGAACTTTATTTCATCTATATATGAATTACAAGAGTGATTGGCATAGTCCGTGTAATCCTCCACCATACCTTTACACATATCCTTCTTTTGTCATTGTTTGAAGTGTTCCTTGACAATTTTGTGGCCTTCCTTCAGCACTTTCTTCTTATCCTTGAGATTGTCATCTTTAGTTTCATAGTTTACTTTCTGCTCAATTATAGATTGCTTGATTTTCAGGAATAACTTCGGCTCTATATCCTTTATGCAGCCTTTGGCCTGTCTCAGGGCTTCCTGCTTGCCTAGGAGTGTATATTTCCACAGCCTCATTGTATCAGGGGGCCCCCGATGGCTCCTACACTTTTGTTGTCTGAATTTTTCAGAACTTCCATTGCCTTTTTCAGGACCTCATTGATACTTTCTATTTCTGTTGCATATTATGGGTGATACCCTTGATCCTTTCCGGTTTTATAATAAAGGGCCACAAACATGCAAATAATATCTTGTTTTCCTCCTCATTTTCTGTAAAAAAATTAGTTGCTTTGCACAAAGAGAACAAATCCTGCACTTATTACAGAATCGAAACTTAATCCACTGGAGGTTTCACAGATGTTGGGACTAAAGCTAATCCATCCTCCATACTAACTACCACTGAAATTTCCTCAGGTGCTGCTTCGTTGCAGCATTCTCAGTCTTTAACTT
Organism: Torreya grandis; assembly: GCA_037957365.1. Classification (NCBI taxonomy): domain Eukaryota; kingdom Viridiplantae; phylum Streptophyta; class Pinopsida; order Cupressales; family Taxaceae; genus Torreya; species Torreya grandis. The sequence goes on along the minus strand of JARHVA010007073.1, from coordinate 154,617 downwards.
CTTCTTGACATTTGCAAAATTATCAAACACAGTCATGCTGACAATGGGCAACTATCTACTCTCCTTTATCCTCATTCAATCCATGGGAAGTTCATGAGTTTTAATGCTATAATTTTGCCACATCATCTCATGTTTCATTTTCTTGGATTTAGGGACTGCTACAATAATCTTCAATGATTTCTTCTTCTTTTTTAGTCCAATTTCTAAGCAAGTCCTTTCAAATTTCTCTTCTTCATTTTCATCCAGATCAGGCTTTCTTTGGTAGACAAGGAAAATGGCCTATCAAAAAAATAATAATGCATACATGGGATCGTCAATCCCAAAGAATCCAATCAGTTTGACATAATTTGATCTGACCTTCATAAAATAAAAAAACCTTATTTACCAAATATGGCAACTAAAAACAATTCATTACAATGAAAAAACAAAAATATATACCCTATGATTTTGATCCTTTTACTTTAATTTCTTTGTTTTTCAATGTAACCTGCAAAAGGAAAGGTGAAGGAAATTTTGAATTTCGAACAATGAAGGCATGGACATGAGTTGTGACAAGGAAGACAATAATGGCTGTGTGTTGATCGTCATTGCTTTGCAAACTGAAAGTTTTTGGCAGTTTAACCACCACAACAAAAGCAAAAGTTAGAAGTTAGATAGCTAAAGAAGCGGCAAGAGAGGATGTGTGTTAGGAGTAATACGACTTGCAGAATGCAAATTGTTCAGAATTACCCGGTACACATGATGGAAAGTTCCAAAAACCAGAATAGAATACAATTATGCGAAATAATTGTTAGTTACAAAGGCATACAATATTGTAAAAACGAATGTGTATGGCTTCTACAAATTGCATCAGGTCAGAAAAGCTTCAATAATCAACTGTTCAAGTGATGGCACATTTGAGTAGTCACGTAATAAAATACATGACTTAGGTGATTTGTAGATGGATAAGGCATTTCCAAATAACTTGATTGTAGACACTTTGAAAAAAATTCAACACAGGACTTATCCCAACGATAATCTGAATACAGATGTTAAGCGAAAAAACTGATCTGTTGTAACAGGTTTGTCAAAGCATTGATGCCAGTCAATTGTAATATTGAATAGTTAAGTATAAGTGGTTAAGCACTGAGGTCCAAGGGCTTGTGGTGTAACAGCGATGGACGACACTCGTAACAGCATGACTCTCATTCAAATCCCCCCAGTTGCAATCAGGTGACCCATAACACCAGCATAAAGAGGGCAAGGTTGTGTTGTAATGAACATGGGATACATTCAAGCACGACGAAAGTTTAAATCTTAAAAATGTGGTCTGGACACCAAAGCTTACCCCACACCAGAATGCGGCCCAAGTTCACTCCACCCCGCATTGAAGGTGGCCCATAGACTCAAGCAAGATTTATCAAGTAAAAAACCATAGGCAAGCACTTAAAATTAAAATACTAAAATGAATTTAATATACTAAGCACAACAATTTGTATCGCACTCTTATGATATGGAATAGCTCACATGATTAGGCGTTGTGTAATGAAATTTGAGGTATTGTCATGCCCAGAGACTAATTCTTGATTAAAAGAGTAGTGTTAGTTAATGCTAGTAAATACACTGCACCCCTGCCCAATGTCTTTCGTGCTGTTGTCTGTACTCGACCTAATTTTGGTTTTGTCAGAATGGTCTGGGAAATGCTTGCAAGCAAAAAAATGTTGCTGGTGTCTGTCTTTATTCTCATATTTGTGCTTCATTCATAATTATTATATTGTTCTGTTGTGCAACCTCTTGTTTGAGTATTACAATTTGTATTATTATTGATTCTCATCTCATTTATTTGTTTGGTAAAGATAGGAAACACTCACGCCTCACAATCATAATAAAGGCATGGAGGAATGCACCATTTCAATCAGAATAACATTTGACTTTGAAGCTTTGTGCAAGGGATATGTATTCTGTCAAAATTCACCCGGGACTGTAAACCAACCTTGTTAATATGACCTGCTTTTTTAATTATTTGTGGCTGTATTAGCACGGGGAGCATGCTCATGAGGGCTTTAACTTGGGTCATCGTCATTGCATTTGCTCCACCTTACCACCAGACCCTGGCCCACTCAACACTATTGATTCACATGTTTACATGGTATATCTTTTAATGATTATCTATTGTTGATAACATTTGAAGTTCTGTGAATAGTTACTCCAAGTGTGGGTTCAATGTATGGCTTTAACTTCCAGATCAAACTCATGAAATGTATAGCTGGTCCTTTTTTATTTTTTGTTAATTCTTATGGTAGATGCTCCTTATTGTGATTATCTAAGTCTAGTAACAGTGTATGTTTTGACTTCCTAGTTAGGTGACTTAGAAACATGGGTGTTATAAGAATGGTGTCAGAGCATCGACGTCAAACCTTCTTTGTTATGTTGAATAATGCTCTTCAAGTTTTTTATCGTCTCACTTTGGTGGAGATTCTAGGATTACGGGTGTAGTTCTGGGTAGGTTTTATTACTTATTGCTCGGAAAATATTCAGTTAGAGTATCCTATACTTGTGACAAAAGGAGGTTGCTATTAAGATATATTTTTTTTAGCATAACTTCACAAGGTTTGCTTCTCGATGATATCATCTAATTCCTTTTGCTATTTTGTTTGATAAATTGTTTTCCCCCTCGATGATTCTTATAGTTTTTCTCAGATTATTGTCTAAGGTGTTGCGTTTGTGGTCTGCACAAACTCTCTGTACAAACTGGAAGAAGTGCCCATATATTAAGGTTACTAAAGCATGTGTGCAGTGCAGATGCAAGTGCATTTTGGATGTGGGTTGTGATCGGGTCTCCAAATCTGAAAAGAAGGATCGACAGTGTATAAATTCTCACATATACAATTAGAGAATGGCAAGATTCACAATATTCATGGATGGCAAGATTTACAATATCATGAATTAGAAACTCAATTTACTGAAAATTGAAATACATGCCTGGTGGATTAGAAAAATATAAACTTGAAGAGTAAAAGCTCAAACATAATAATAAAATTTAATCTGGGACAAATCTCAAACATAATGATAAAATCTAATCTGGGACAACCATATGTTTTAAGCACCCTCTCAGCATGAGCAAATATATATGAATCAATTACATTGCATCTTATTCAAGACCTCATATGACCATTAATCAAAACCTCTACCCGAATGATTTCATTTCAATACAACCAAAGTGAATAAAACACATCACCAAGCAATATGCAAAACGAACAGATGTCCCCATAATGTTTGACATTGTATTTCCTACAGTGGGTGTGTTTCCAACATGTTTCGCTATATGGATTTGGATTTCCCGAAGCATTCAGTGCCAATTCTGGTGAGAAGTGGAGGATGCGAGAATCATACGCCAAAGGATCGCCCCTAGGAGAAGAATACAGCAACACTGAACTTCATTATGCCACACACCTAATCAGATGAGGTAGTCAAAGTCACAAGAGTATGATACAAACTGCTTTACTTAGTCCAGATATATTGGGAAATGGAATTGTGTGATGTAATTACCATCGCCTTTGTCCCTAAATGGTTCTTTCGGATTTTCTCGGATTAATGTTATAAGGTAAGTAAGTATATAGGTTGTGTTGGGAGTACAAATTGGAAAATGTGCCTTAAAATATTGTTTGGGTGTTATGGGAAATAATAAAATTTACTAGTTACAGCCAAAGGCTGCAAATTTTGCAGTATTTCTTGATTCTGTGTAGTCAAATTCCATTTTCTCATTTCTTCAGTTATATAATATTAGCATAAGTACATAATTCCAGTGAGTGATGAAGGTTGTTTAAATTTACTGGTTTTTTAAATGATAAAACACGGATACGGGAATAAAAGGGTAAAAAAACTAAAAATAGCGTGTGCGATAGGGTTTAGGGTTTTGGGTTTACCGAATTGTTAGAGATAGGGGAGAAGCAACGGGGACAGCGAGAAGAACCGAGCCCCGGTTTAATGGTGGGCTCGTGATACAAAGTGCCTAAATCCCTCGCTTTGTCTTCTTCGGCTGCCCTTGCTCCCATGATGTCTCTTCCTTCTTCTCCACTGTCAAATTTTCTTATGAGTTTCTTCTGTTGTTTGGAGTTTTTTGCTCTCAACACAAACTCCTCGTTTTACTGAAAGAAATGCATGAAACCTCTCACTCAAACATTTTAGATCGAAAAAATAATAGACTGGTATCCTTTCTGTGAACAGGGATGCCCTCAACCAGTTGAGCTACCAGGAGCAGCTAACAACCACACTTTCTTTCTAACTCGGAAGTGAATTTCCTGATAAATCTGGCGAGGTTTGAATTAGAGAGCCGTATCTTCAGGTTTGCCAAAACGTCGGATCATTAAACAAATAACTTTAGAGAAGGGATGTGGAAAGCTAACAAAGTTGACCTTCCATCAATGTTTCCTACTCTGAGAGACCATTTTCAAGGTGTTTATATTGGATTTGTTATTAGTTTACGATTTTATTATTTTCTTTTTAAAAAATTTGTGGATTTATGATAAATGGTACTAGTTTTATTGTATTATTGTTGGAACTTAAAAAAAATTCTAAAGAATTAACAAGTTTTAAATTTTGTTGTATGTTTAAGATATTAAGATTTTTGAAAGGAGAAAATTTTCATATGATAATTAAATGGATGTCAAATATAATATCAAAAGTGTCAATGACAATCAAATAGACATCAAATTTAAGGTTGGTCATTTTTATTAACAAGTCATGCTATTATTATATATGCTCCTCCCACTCCTTTATCTCTCAATATAATCTAGCCCCTTCACGTAAAAATAAATTCTCTTATCTTTATAAAAAAAATTGAATACAACAACTAATATAGATATCTTAAATACATTAATATGAAAATTTTCGAGAGATATCAATTTTGAGGTGCTTATCTTGGATTTGTTACATACCACACTAATTAATGATTCTATTAACTTCTCCATAAATTTCTCACTAATTGTTGGCATATGGCCTCTATCTTGTTGCACCATTGCATCATGGTCAAAAAAATCTTTCTCGAAAGAAAAAATACATGTTTCAAACTCCATCATATGCCCAATATATCATGAATTTGTTATTTTCTTCTCCAAACAAGAAGAAAAATTTTAATATGACAGTCAAATGGACGTCAAATTTAAGGTCAAACTTTTTTATTGACATCTCACACTATTATACTCCACCACCACCCCTCATATTACCATTGTAAGCTACGCCTATCGACATAAAAAAAAATCTATTTAAGAATTGGCACATGAAGTCTCTTGAAAGGTTTTTATCTTCGCATCCCCCAAAGGCACAATGAAGTTGAAGTTAGAGTCTTAGTTATAGGACTCAAGCATTAAAATGTGGATATCAAAAGTTGATAGTCGAAGGTAATTAGGTGATCATCATCAATGCCATAAGTAAAAGATCACCCTTAATTGGAAATAAAATACAATATTGCAAGAAGCTTACAATCTAACACAACGGTTTGATATTATCTCCTTTGACATTGTTTTCAAGAAGCCAATAAATTTATAGATCGTATGGAAAATATAGGAATATGTAGACACCTAATTTTGGTACGAGAGTAGTTATTAGTTGTAGAATTGCATTATTCCAAGGTACTTATGTGTTTGTCGATTATTAGTTCATATTAGACTCTTATTGACGCAATTTCCCTGTGATTGTAGAACTATATTATTCTAAGGTACTTGTGTGTTTGTTGATTATTGGTTCATTTGGGCTCTTAATGGCGAACTTTCCCTATGTTCCTGGCCATCTCCCTTTTTTTTTCCTCCTTGTTCATCTCCCTTTCTTTCTTTCTCCTTCCCTCCCTTTTTTAATTTATGGGCTTTTGCCCAAAATTGTACACTATACGGTTCTCCAATGGGCCCTTGTGACCCTTATTTTTGGGTGTCCCTTTCCTTGTGATATTAATTTTTTGGCCTTTCCCACCCAATGGATGTTGGCCCACAAACCAATAAGGTCCTAATTCAAATTTAAAAAGTCTAAAAATACATAGACCTGCATTGATGCATATAAGACAAATGAATTGAATGAATCTATCTAGGGATCAATTGTGAAAGTGCTTCAATAATTTAGAGCATAATTAAATAAAAATATGAAGCATTTATAATTTATTCATTGTGCATTCATTCTAGCATGAAAACTCATATAAGACCAAGCACTACATTCATTAGACTGATTGTTGAACATGCATTACACTTTGAAGTATTGATTGCTAACTATGTACAAACATCTTAAAGGTCTTATAATAATTGAGGGATAACGTATACCCATGAATACATCCCCCCCCCCCTTTTTTTTATGATGCTCTTTTAGGGTATTGGAGAAGGAGCTCAGTTTCCCACGAATATGCACAAAATTTTGGAAACATGAGCAAGCTTTTCATAGCCCTGCAACTAACGAACAAGGTTTTCAAATTAGTTTTTGTAGAATTATAGTTTACCAAAAATGGCCCTATTTTTTTAGAAACAACCACACTCTTCTGGAAATGATTGTACAATTTTAGGGAGCAGTCTTCATTCACTCCTTTTTTTTGGGTTCTGTTCGTATCACTTTTTGGACCTACTATGTGTCATCCACTATTGGTGATTGTCTCTAGATTCAAAACAAAACAAATATTCTTCTTTGACCCCCTTTTGTTGTTTGTTATTTCATCAAGGATATCATTTTATGCAATAACCCTAATTTTACTATTTATGTATGATTAGGCCTAGTTTGCATGTTTTATGGGTTAATGTATTGCATGTTGATGTAAACCCACTTTCCTATACATTGTTTTGGTGAACCCATTCTCTTACAACCCTTGCGATTAGATCTTGCTTTCATTTAATAAATATGGTTGTTTTAGGGCTTATGCCATTTTATTTTTTCAAAATCATTAACCTTAGCTCTCATTGTGCTTAATTCAAAGTCCTCGGTCATTTTAATTTCTAAAAGTATGTTAAACCCTAATGTGTTTGTGGTGGATCACACTTTAGATGTAGTTTTCCAAGGTGTTGCAAATTTGTATATTCTATGAATGTATTGTCTTTTCATAATGATGTAGAAGATAGTGATCATGATGATTGTGATGGTGAGGATAACATGGATGAAAGTTTATGTAGACACCTGATTTTGGTACAAGTACTCTGGTTGCAATGCTTTAATCATGCTTTCATACATTCGTGTCATTGGCTTACATTAGGCTCTTATTATCACATTTTCCTTTCACAATGGACCCTTTATAGTCTTTCACTTTCATTGTTTGTTTATAAACAACTTCAGATATGCCATTTGTTTGCCTTGAGATAATTAAACACACTCCTGCAAACTCATTGGTTTATATTTCCTGGGCTCAAGTCACCTTGACCATTTTCATGACCATTGTCATGTCATACAATTTTGATCATGTATATTGTGGGTCCTTTGGTCTATCATGTCATGTTTTCATCTACCTTGGTTATCAGCTTTCATGCTTTTTCACAATTAGATTATGTGTGAATGTCTCCCAAATTGAATTCAAAGATGCCTATATATACACATGTACCCTAAGGTCCTAAAAACAACATGTCTTATCATGATCAAACATTGTCAAGATATATATCTATCACACACTTTTTCCCTTAGTCCACTCTCTATATTCTAAAGGTTTATTGTTGCATACTTACACTAAAATAAAGACTACATCAATGAATGAGCATATATATTATTTTATGAACTCGCATCTCATATGGGTGTAAACTAGATACATATGTTTATTTGATTGCATGCATGAATGTTGAGTGCCAATTTATAAACCTATTGTAATGGGTAAGATGGGGACTAATTAAGGCAGTCCCCTCTATCAAAACACCAAAAATTTGTCTTATTGGTGTGGACTTGAGTCCAAGTGAAGGAGAAGAGATTCTGACATTTGCACACATATATTTGTTCAATGGAGAGAGTTTTTTGGGCTTTATCTTGTGACAAAGGGTTTCAAATATTTTTAGGTTGCAAAGACCAACACAACCATTTTCAAAATAGGTGGACCATTTTTAGGAGGACTACTGCTTTTAGGCCGTAAAATTCTAGTCCTATTACTTTTATGTCATAGGATGGTCATTGTTGTTAGTGTATATCAAGGACATACAGTATTATATTATCTAAGATGCACTTGTAATTATATTATATATGGATAATGCAGACCTCATGTGCACATCATTATCCATAACTTGTTTATAATGACTTATTTATAAGTCACTTACAAATAAGAATATCTTTAGTGGCTATCCTCAAAATGAGGTTTGAGTTAATATCCCTAAATATATAGATTCCTTCATATACTAAACCTCCTTCCTTATTTAACTAAGAATTTGTAGGACATGGATGATTGTAATTTGTCCTGTATTATATCCTTCATATGAGGAGGACCTTTATCCTTCCTGCACATTTGAGTTTAATATATTGGTAATCATTCTTCCTTGACCATATTTGTGTTTATTTACTTTAAATGTTATAAAAGTATGCACATTCAATCATGGGTGAAAGTCTTGAGATCATGTCTTCAAAGATCCTAGAATCATATATCGCATGCCCTTACACAAATTTAACAACTATCTCATATCATTGTCTACATTTTGGATGTTCTTTTGCACTGCTCTGACACCTATTTTCTAACATTCCAACCTCTATCAGAACTCACACGAGTCAAAATTTAGGTATGCATATCTACTTTTCCTTTCAATTTTTAGTTGCTCAAGGCACTTTCATTTTTCTTTCCTCTCTCGCATATAAGTATATCTTTAATTACCATATTTCATGTATGTATTGTCATATTCATCTATGTGTAGTGTTTTGGACATTTATGTGCCCTACACATAAACTTGTTTAGGACAATTTAGTTTTACCCCCATAGGCTCAAATGACTAAAATCTTTCCAAGAAGTTTTAGGTACTGTGGACTTACTTGGTTCTATAATTTATCATGTGGTTTCCATACATTCTTTTGCACCTCTAGTTAATGGTTTTTTGGCTCATTTTCAAATAACGTTGTTCAAAATATTACATTTATCGACTTAGCTCAACTTCAATAAGCATCCAATGAGTATATCATTATTTGCTTGGGTTCAATACCATGTTAACTAATATGACTTATAAAATGTCAAATAATAACTTCAAATCATTTATCAATAATCTACTACCACCTATCAAAGACAGAGTAGCTTTCAACACTTATCAATCTTCGAAGAGCTTCGTCATGCAATTAAGACCTTTGAACTTAAAATTTTAGAGGAAAATATGTTTATATATGAGGCAAGCACTCCAACTAGTGAAAATTTTAAAAATAAACCAAATTTCAAGGATAAAAGCAATGACCATGAGTTTCAACCCAATAATGATGATAAAAAAATGGTTAATGTGATAAAAACATCCATACAAGAAGCTTGTGTTACCCAAAAATAGGAGTGTAAGAGATTTACAAGATTAGTTGAAAGTCAATAAAATGTCTTGAAGAAGTTACTTGAAAGCAACATGATTACTTTATCACCAACAAGCATCTTTGATACTTTAAGATTATTGCCTAAATATTTTGATGTCAATGCATTTTGTGATTTTCATAAATTCTAAGGGTTCTTTATAGATTGATGCATCACTTTGAATGCAAGATAAAATATTTAATTGATAGTGATCAAATTCAACATGACATTACACATGCAAATCCAAGTGTGAAAATAGTGACATCTACTCAAAAGGAGTAATCAACTAATAATAGCAATGCCCATATGGTAGACAAGAAACAAGTACAACAATGTGCCTATAAAATATTATTCTACCCTAATTTAAATTAGTGGGTTAGATTAATCTAAATAAGATAGGATTTTAAAATATAATTCTAATTAATAGAGATGGCATTCAAACAAACGTCTAAATTTAAAAGATTGAGATAAATTATTTTGAATTGACATGACCATATGCTAAATATAAAAATTACTAAAGAGATCGTGATACTAAGATTTTTTGGTTGAATGTATGACTATGACTATATTCTAGAAGTGAAACCCAAGGATAAGCATGCATATGTTTCATTTAGTTCTAGAACTAATTGTTGCTTTCATTGGGTCGGTTACACAGGATCAGGTCTGTATCATTGGTCGATATTGATCTGTTGGTTGGTATAAGCAAGCATGAAAGTAAGACATAATGAATGTATAGTCACCTATGAATGTCTTTGTTTACTCTATGTTTATGATCCTAAACCTAGACAACACACGCAGATCATAAAATCAACATCCTTTGCCTTAAAATCTTATACGTGCTTGTGAGGGCTATGATTCTACAAAAAAGGGGAAACACAATGGGTTGATCTAACCTCAATCATCCTCGCCTTGTTATTTACCACTATCTACATATTCAATACTCAAATGAAGGAAATCAAGTCACACTTATTTCTCCCACCCAATGTGATTGTGAAATTATGTTCCTTCGTTATGTGTATGTAACTAATGATTGGCTTTGGTACTTGACAAAGTTTCCTTTGAATTGGATTTTAAGTGCTTTAAAATTGGCTTATGATAGCTCCCAGTGATAGTGATGAAAATTGGGAATAATAAGGCATATTTGCTCAATGTACAATAGTGTATAAATATATAATAGATAAGTACCAAGTCCCTTTTGATTGAGACCTTCATTTGTTCATATATGGATCTAATTGAATATTTCCTCATGCCATCGACAATCTAGGTTAATGGGTTGACACTTAAGATGGGTTTGATTTTAGAAAGTAGTCATTGTTGGGAGCAGTTGGTTCCAACCAAATCAATTACTATCAAGTACTGGAACTAACCAAGTCTGGCAAAACTGACTTGTGTATTGGCAAACTGATCTAAGAGTTTGGAGATGTTTGTGTAGGATAATTATCATGTTTGAACAAATAGTGAGGTTCATGCAAGTGTTTAATAACAGAATGGAAGGGTTGACTCATAAGATAACATGCAAGAGTGAGAGGATGGCAAATTAAGAGCTTGTTTGAATGCTCAAGTCATGCATGGTAAATGTGTGTCAAGCTTATCATTGTCAAGTACCAAAGACCAAATTTTAGTATCTACAAATGTCCCCCTTTTATTTTAGTGCAATATGAGAAGATATGAATCTTAACTAGTAACCAATAGTAAATCTTAGTTCATACTCTAAACCTCACATAAACCTCCAATTGAGTAATGAAAGAAAGAGAAAACAAAAACTTTACCTTCACATACCGAATGAAGACACTCATTCATTGATGTAGATTTTATTGTGCTTTGTGTATTGTGTCTGTTCAAAAGATTTCTATGAAATAATTCCAACATCATGTACCTATGATTGTTTGATGACAAGATTTCTTCAGATTTTTCACATATTCAAGAGATGATAATGGCTTCATGAGATTCATGAGATGTTGAAAATGATGGATGGAGGGTGCTCTTATAGATTTTTGGATGGTTGGGACAAGCTATATTTATTTGGATATATTGATATTGGATGCTTGAGATTTGATCTTCATTCAATGATTAAGTTGAGGATTAATTAGTTGATTGAGGAAGTTGAGGGAATTAATGAGTTGGTCGAGGGAGTTGTTTGATAGGTTTAATAAGTTGGTCAAATGTTAATGTTTAACCAAAAATTACAAATCTATGGGTATCTAGGGTTAATAAATATAGAATTAATTCTAACACAAGGGTGATAAATTGATCTATAGTAGGCTAATTAATAGAAATATTGGACAAACAATATTCTAAATTTATACAACTAATATTACTAAAAATAATAAGTTATAGCTATTGATAAACATTACAATAAATTGAAAACAATGAGAGTTAACTAGTTTATTACGTGCATTCAAGTCTGAGAGGGAACATGCTAGAAGTGGATTGGATGATGATCCTAGATAGTAGTCAAATTTTAGAACTATATTTTTTGTGGTCACAAACGCTTGCATCAAGTCTATATAGTTACATCAACACAGGTGTCCTCCTCAGTCGCAGGTGTCTTGTACAAAATATTAACTAGATCTAGATGCAACCAACTGGAATCCTTCTAGGTTTTTATCACCTTTCTTCTGATGTCTTCAAATCATACATATAGGGCATCACTCTTTGTCAAATGATCAAACCCTAGCTCTTCACCCTTAGAGTGATTGTTGGAAAAATGGGTTAGTGGGCTCACTAGGGTCAAACTAACCCCAAAGACCCATCTATCAATGGGTGTTGCCTACATAACTAGTAATTTGAAGAGGGCCTTATACTGATGTAGTTCGCCCTTATGTGTTGGCTTGTGTGTGCACAAGGGTGCAATATGTGATAAGTAAAAATATATACAATGACCTAGCTTGTAACTTGGAAAAAATGGCACATGGGATACTATTTTAATGTTTCAGACTATATAAATACTACTCCTATGACTAATATGGAAATAGGGACAAATAGGGTAGATTTGGTCACTTGAATTTTTGATTGTGTGCTTCTTGGTATATTGCCTTGTGAGTTTTATGTGATTGCTAGGTAAGTAATGAATGAGGGTTGATCTTGTATATATACCAAAACTATTTTGGAAATATCCCACATTAAATCACTTAGGCTGACCTTTTATATATTTTTCTTTTATAAATTAGATGACTTTTGGGAACTAGACAATTTTTAGGAAAATAGACAGTTGCATCGATGCATGTGTCCACCTTGCACGTAAGTGTCAACCGAGCTATAAAATAGGTACATGTCCAAAATTGGCAGTGAAAGATAATAATTATGTTTAAATATTTTAACACAGCATAAAAGATCTAAATCGTCAGAATAATAATGTTGAGCTAAGAGATAAGCAATTTGGCATGAAGACATAGTGAACATGAGCCTTTTAGCAATGAAAAGGTCTAGAACTGAAAGATACAACCATGATAAGTATTTACCAAGTGTATAATACTGAGGTACTAAATAAATCATATTTTAGTATCTACATTTGCCCCCCTCCACTTTTATTCTAGTAATGAAATTACTAGTTTAAAGAAAAGAAACATGTACCTAGGTGTGTACAACACACCTTATCTTTGTGTGAGTCCACCTTGAGTACTTTGTTAGTGATTTACATGTAGCCAAGAGTATGTTAAATTATATGACTAGTGTGTGAAATTTGAAATTGAAATAACTTTAAATGCTTGAAAGTGAAAAAAGTAAGGTTGGGAGTACACGTGTGTTGATGCAACCATCTTACCTCTTGGAAATTTGATTTGAAAGGATGCCTCATCATGAAGCATTGAAATTGAGATTAGGACAATTTTGAACCTTTAAGTGCATGTATATATAGATATTGGAAAACAACATGCCCCCAATCTTGGTGTAAAGGTGAGTTGCAACATAACCATCAAGCTTGTTTCATCTCAATTGTGCAACCTAAATATGTGCATAACTTGGTGACTGTGAGTGATTTTATCAACTCACACTATATATTTGGTGAGGGTAGATGATCTAATAAATTCAAACCTATAATTATTGTGAAGTTAGATGATTTAATCAAAACTAACTTATAAATTTGGTAAGATTGAGCGATTTAATCAACTCAACCTTTCAAAGGTGAACCACCTACTATAGTAGATTGGCTCAATAACAGTCCATAATAATCCATCCTAGGTATGATAAAAATCCATAATAGTATTTTAAATCTGGAAAATGATTTTATTTTATAATTTTTAGATTCCCCTTGCATGACATATGCACTCATATATGTCTCAAGCTAAAATCCGGGTATAATAATAGTACCAATGTATAGAATGTTACCACAAATGTGTATCTAAATCACATAACTGTGAGATCTGGTGAATCATAAAATTGATGCAAGTGTGGATGACATGCCCCCACTAAATTTGGATAATTTAAGAACTGGTGAAAATGTGGAGAATGTGTTTTTATAACATGCCCCCACTATAATCTAAAACTATGAACATGTAGAAATCATGCCTCTATGACATGCCCCCATTTTGAGGTGAGGGGAAATAGAACTTGGTAGTTACCTTATCTCAAAAGGATAAGATAATTGAGATAATTATATAAGTTGTCTATGGATCATGTAGCATTGTGAATAACATGTGTAAGTTTATATAACATTGAATCATGTAGTATGTGATCAAATCAAGTCTTAAGATGCATGAGATAGATCATGGCAACGTCTAGAGAATAATAGTATAAGCTCAACAAGCAATCAATCACACACACAAGAGCACTCAAAATCAAAGCAAAAGGGAAAATGGTCCAAAGAGACCTCATACAAGGGGCATGATCAAATGTTGCACAATCGAAGGAACATAACTTAGTCAAATGTCCACAAAACATATAATGACATATTCAAATATCCATACAACAAACAATGACATATTAAAATGTCCAAATAGGTAAACAAAGGCATGGGGGCCAAAATAAAAGGAGCATATTCAAATGCTTAAACAAGCAAGACAATGCAAGAAAATAGAAAGTAAGACAAGACACTCAAAGAAATGCAAAAATGAAAGCATGAAATACAAGCAACCAACATGAATATAACATGCTAGTTCTTATAAATATGTGTTACCAAAAAACACTAAGTACATAACATATCAAGTACACTGTAAAAATGCATGAACATAGATATAAGCATGTGTAAGTATAAAATCTCAAACATGATAATGGAAAGTGATCACAGAATAAAATAGTAAAGGTGTATCATGATCAAAGAAGCATATACCCCCACCCTACTTATAATGTGCGCAGAGGGAAGGCCCAATATATGCATGTACATATATCATGTATCTAGATATGCATGTATCACACCTAAATGATGCGTAAAATATATGTGTATATGTAAAAATGAATGATATGTTATTTACTAACATGGACCAAACAACTTAAATATAAGATGCGACTAGGAAGATACTAATTTTTTGATATTTTTGAATTTATTTGAATGCTTTTGTATTTTTTAGAATATTTGGAAATAACAAGGCTACCCTATGATCCCATCCAAGAGATGCTCATAGGTGGATCTAAGCTCAGAATATGATATATCAAACTGGTGGTACTACTGAGGAGCATGTATAGGTGTAATAGCTGCCATTGTAGGCTTTGTGATTCTCTGCATATATATCATAGGACTTTGTGGTCTCGATGAGGTAATAAAAGGAGTAGGGGGTTGTGGAACCCATCATTTTGTGTTTTATAGTTCATTGGAATAAGCAATAATAGAAAATGTTTAGTTGCTCTAGATAATAAAATATGTTGCATAGTAGATGAGAATTATGTGGAATCCAGTTTCTTTGATGTAATAGTCTCTCAAGTATGGGCGACCTAGGAAAGGATATTTCTTGTTGTGTACCCTTTCATAGAGGATTAACCTTAGTAGGATTGATAATTAATTATCTTGGATTAAACTTCTATTTTCAAGTGGATGTTCATATGGAATTCTAGGAACAAGGTCATCCCAATAACTTATCAAAGACTCTCGTGTATGGTATATCTTAAAAGGTAGTGACCACATATGTTGGACCAACTTGTAAAGGTAATTCAATCTCACCAAAAATGTGCTATGAGGTCCCATCAAATATTATGACCATTTTGGTCCAATGGTTCAAATCAGCATGTGTATATCCCAAATATGCAATTAATGTCATAGTGTAAATATTCTCATTAACACCATTATCAATCATAATATTGTGAATAAGCTAGTGATCAAGATATGGTCAAATAAATAATGAATGATGATCTGAGTCATCATCCACAATCTCACTATCATCAAAATTAATAGAGGGTCTCTAAACCATAAGAGACATATTTTGTGTACAAGTACCAATAATCCCATCTAGTGGGTGCCCATAATGTGGTCAAGGAGGATGTGCATTATATGCCATTTTCACTTATAGAATACTCTGATAATTATCTTGTAATGGATCACTAAACATCTTTTAGTTTTGATGGTCACCAAGTTGTGACCCTGAATCCTTTCGAGGATCATCAAATATAAGTTGTTAGTTATCGACAGGGTCTTGGATCTTATGCCTTAAGGTATAACATCAGTTAGTAGAATGCCTAGGGCCCTAGTGATAGTCACAATAAGCATTGGCATCATATTCATGAGGTAGAGGTCTAGTCATATCAACCTCTATGGGAAGAGGGAAAGATATAAGATGGCAATCTACAAGCTTCTTAAGTAGCAAAGCTAAAGACTCAAGTAATAGTTTGAATTATCTCTTTGGTGCATTAGATAAGACAAACCAATTATATCGCTATGACATTGCATTAACAATTGTAGTTGTTTCCTTTTTAGGTTCTATAGGTTTTACCTTATAGTTTGGTTTGATATGAAACTTGGTATTGGATGTAGTCAGTGTGTTTTCGACATACTTAAGCTTGTTCAATGAAATAAGTTTCATTTCATGATCTCGCACAATATGGCATAAGTCATAAAAACATTTTAACTTTTTTAAAATAATAGAATCATGTAAAGGGGCAATCAAACTTTTCTTGAATATGTCTTGAAGCTTTTTATCTACCATTTGATTTGTCATTTTGGCCAAACATTGTCTTGTATCTCAATAAATTTTCATTGATAGGTTCATTGGTTTCTTATTTTATCTTTGTAATCTGGGTATAGGATACCTTTTTGGTAATGTTGATAGATAAGTGTTCCAAAAATTTATTCGCAATAGGTTTGAATGCTTTTATTGATTAGATTGATAAATCATATAACCACCTTAGAGCATAGTCCTCGAGGCTCCTTGGAAATAGTTTAGTCAAAGGTTTATCATTGGAGGCATAATCAAGGCATGACACATATAAATATCAGAGATGTTATTTAAAATCATGCTTACCATCATAAAATGTCAAATTATGTGCAACAAAACCAATTGTCAAGGGATACAATATCTCAGGGGAAAGAGGGTTATGTAACACCTCTTGTGAATCAATAGCATAAGGTGACTTCATAGAATTTTATTCAATATTAGTAACATTAGATTACAAAAGTTTTATAGTTTGGACAAGATATTGCACATTTTGATTATGAATATTGAAAATTTGAGAAGCCACTATACCCATGGTTTGAATTGGTATAGGAATTTAAACTCGTAATTGGGTTGAAGTGCCAATGTTTCCCATGGAGGATGTAACAATAGGATTTTGTTCCTTGGGTAAGAATGGTGTTGTTGGGTGAATATTTTGTCAATCAGCTAATTGATGAGCAAAATAGGTCTTATCATCCACAACAAAGGAGATTGGTCAGCCCAGTGTGCAGGTTTACTACATCAGAGGTGGACAAATCTCTTCTCTCATCAAGGGGAGGTTCCCTATAAATATGCAAGAGCTATATAGTATAGATATAAGTAGAAAATAACACTCAGAGTTAGGATACACCATCCATCTCTCTCTTTTTAGAGATGATGTTCACAAACAAAGGAGAAAATCCAGGTGGAAACACTGAAGGCACTTCTCTTCTTTCAGAAGTGGTCTTACAGCAAACAATTGGAGTTCTTTCTGGTGGGTAACAAGTAATTGGTAACAAAAAGGGCACAGTAACCAGCAGGATGAAACAAAACATAAAGTATCCACCTCAACTGCCCAAAGAGTAAAATATGAAGGATAATGGGGGCACAAAGTCATCCCAAAATCCTCAACACAGAAAGAAACTAAAAACACACACTAAAGATAACTATAACAGCACAAAGTCTGAAAGTAACTAGTTCTACCTGTTAAATAAAATAAAATAAGAATGCATCTAGAAGACAAACATAAGAACAATCTCCTAAAATGACACAAGATATAACAGCACAAAGTCTGCAAGTGTCTTGCTTTCTCATTCAAATAAAATAAAATGATCAACAATCTGAGCTCAAAGTCTCAGTATTCGCCTTTCAATAGGGCAGAGTTTTGCTTCTGTCAAAAAATGAAAAAGATCTCCTTTTTCATAATGAGATAAATTACAATCTATAGCAACCAAGCAAGGCTTGGCGCTCTTTCCCATGGGATAGCTCATGTGGCAGTCAATGCCTTGAATGTGTTTCCAGATTTATCAAAGGACTGTGTTGAAAATAGGGTGGTTGTCTTAACTATGGCATGTCATTTCACCTCATATGTCTTCTCCTGGGTATGGATCATCTGGTTTGTCCCCTCTAATGTCTGCGCATCTGTCTATTTTGTCTTTACTCCAAGGGAGACCAATAGGTCACGCCTTCAATGTTTACAAGCTCAAAAATCTACTTTGCAAACTATTCCAGCTACTAGAATAACTACTACGTAGATATTTCCCTCTTTGTCTCTTCCTGGTTTTGTCTTTTCCTAGCATCTGAGCCCTTGGGGCTATATTCTCAGCTTTGCTAGCTCTTTCAGCTCCTTCTCTCAGTGGCTCTTCCCTTTGGCGTTTTGGCCTTTGAATGCATTCGGGTCCACGCTCAAGCTTTTAAAGATCAATTATTGTTTCATTGCCACAAATTTGATGTCTCCGAGCCCATCATCATTTGAAAGCCAATGGCTAGTTGGTTACCCTAGATTTGATGGTTGTGGGGACATCACTAGATGTTTGAATCCCAACGGCTAGTTCACAATGTTTGATTTTGACGTCTACAAACCCATCATCTTCCTTGGCAATTTCTTCGGCTTTGTCATTTGATCCTTTTTCGGAGGGGACCTACCCTTCAGGGTCTTGAGAAAGGTCTAATTTTGCTTGGGGAGAGCCCCCCACAAGGGTTCCTACCCTTCAGGCGGTCTTTAGATGGCCTTTGGGCTTCTTTCTCTTGGAGAGTCCTCGGGTTAATTCCTTCGAACAAAATGTTCCAAGGAAATCTTCCTTCGCCTTTGCATCTTTCCCGCTTTCCATCGGGCTTCTTAGATCGTGTTAATTCCTTCGAAAAAAAGTCTGAAGGAATTCCTTTAAAAATTTTGTCTGAAGGAAATGTCTTGACAACTTTGCCGCAAAAAATTCTTTCGAAGGAATTCCTTTGTTCGCTTGGCCTTTGAAACGGTCCAACTCGCTCATCACCTGCCCTCCACAAAGGCTGTTTGACCTCCAAGGTTGCCTTTCAGAAAAGTCGCAAGGGTCTATTTTGGCTGCCAAGTGCCCTCCGCAAGGGCACTTGTCCTTCGAGCTCTTAGAAGACCCCTTTGAATTTCTCGATTGAAAAAATGGCTAAGTGTTGAACCTATTTTTTTACTACATAGTCTGTAGAAATTGACCTATAGAGTCCATAGAAACTAACCTATAGAGTCCATAGATATGAGTTTGTAGAACTGGGGGAGTCTATAGAAATGAGTTCATAGATTTTCTTCCTACAGAGTTCGTAGATTTCTTCCTTCGAAGTTTGTAGAAACTGAATCCGTAGTTTTTCTCTACGTTTTATCTAACCTTGAAAGAGTCCGTAGAAATCTAGCTTGCAGAGTCCATATAAACCTATTTGCAGAGTCCGTAGTTTCCTTCTTATGGAGTCTGTAGAAATTGAGTCCATAGTTCCACCTACAGAGTTCATAGATTCAAGCCTACAGAGTTCGTAGATTCAAGCATGCAAAGTCCGTAGATTCAAGCTTGCAGAGTCCGTAGATTCTTGAATAAGCTTGAAAAATGAAGGATTTGAAGGCTCATAACAATTTTTGAGAAGGGAAGATAGAATTTTGGTCTTTTGAACTAAAATAGTTCAAATGTTGTCCTAAAAATGAGTGACATTTTTAAGGACAATAGCTAGCTCCAGTTGGGGAACTTCTTTCAGTTGAAAACTTGTAACAGCTGAGTCGAGTAGAAACCAGAATCTCCAGTGCCTTTAAGTGTGCCATTGGGCTATGGATTCATGCTACCCAAAAATGAAAGGCTCCAAAAAATGAAAATGAACAACACAAAATAGAAACAAAGACTATACAAATATATATATGTATAGGTGAACTTATCTGATACTTCAAGAATTGAAGTGCTTCAGATGCTGCCCATTGTGAGGCAAAGAAAAGAATGTGCATCTTGATACTTCAAAAAGAAGTTGTTCTCACCATTGAGTTGATGGATAGTAAAAGGGCCCCTCCACAGGGAGTCAAACTTCCCATGCATCCCCTGTGGTTCTCTCTTTTTGTCCCATAATAGGACTTGATCTCCAATCTAAAAATCATGGTCTTTTGCTTTCTGGTCAAAGAGCTTCTTCACCAGACTTTGATGGGTAGCAATTCAGTCTACCACCATAGTTCTCTGCTCATCCATCTCGATTAAGCACATGATCCTCTTATCAAGGGAGCTTTCATACATTTGATCTTCAATTGCCTTAGCCAATTTCAATGCTGGCAGTTCCAAGGTGATCGATATTTTAGCATTAAGTCCATAAAGAAGTTGGAAGGGAGACATACCAATTGATCTCTTTAGTGTAATTATGTCTACCCATAAAACATCAACTAATGCTTTATGCCATGTCCTTTGGTTTTCATCCACCAACTTCTTGATGATAGTCACTAGGTTCTTGTTGCTTGATTTAGCTTATTGATTCCCTTGTGGAAACTAATATGAGGAGTGGGAGAGAGTGATCCCATAGTAAAAATAGAATTGAGTAATTTTTTGGGAAGTGAAACAAGCTACGTTATCTGTGACAATCTTGGTTGGGACCCCAAATCTGGAAATGATGTTCTCTTTGAGGAAACTACACACTACTTCTGAAGTAGTGTGCTTGGTTGGGATGGATTCCACCTACTTGGTGAAGTAATCTGTGGCTGTGAGGACATAATCATGCCTAGCACTTGAAAATGGGTTTACAACACCAGTGAAATCAAGGCCCCATTGCTGAAATGACTCTTCTATCACCACTGGCTTGAGAGGCAAGGCAGCTAACTTGGGTCTTCCAACGAACTGTTAACACAGTTCACACCTTCTTACCCTTTTATATGCATTTTGAAAGAGAGTTGGCCATAATACCTGGCTCACAAAATTTTATGGGTAGTTACAGGAGCAAAGAAATGTCCTCCACAGGATAAATTGTAGAAATATTTCAAGAGTTGATTCTGCTACTCTTTATCCACGCAGCTAAAGAAAACTCCATCAAGGCTCCTCTTATACAGGCCCTTGTCCCAAAAGACAAAATTTACAGCTTTCAACTTGACAGTCCTTCTCTCTTTATAAGACAGGTGAGCAGGACACTCACCATAAGTAAAGAAATGAGCAATATCTGAATACCACTCATTCATAGTGGAGACAAAGAGGACTATTGGCATGTCTTCTTCTTCTGATTCTTCATGCTCTATTCCTTCTGGCTTGTTATCAGCAATTAATTGGCATAGGCCCTTTCCACGCACTAACTTCATTGGTTTGATGACTAGATCAAACTCTTAGATTTTTGCAATCTAATTGCCTCTTTTCATTCCAAACTCCTGCTGAGTTAGTATGAATTTAATCATGGTATCAGGAACTAAGGTAGTAACATGTGAATTCAGGATGTAGAAGTAGAAATGCTTCACTGCCTTTACCACTGCATAGGCATGCTTCTCCATATTTGAGTACTTTAGCTCATGAGCTTTAAGAGGATAGCTCATGAAAGAAATAAGAGATTCTATTCCTTCTTTATTCTGTTGAATCAAAATTGCTGAAAGCGTGTATTTATAAGCATAACTATATATGGTGAATTCCTTGTTGTAGTCTGGACAAACTAGAATTGGGGCGTGAGCAATAACTATCTTGATATCTTGGAATGCCAATTTGCCTTGTTCAGTCCAGTTGAAGGTGGCCTTTCCCTTCATCATATTTACAATATGTCGAGTCTTCTCAGCAAAGTCAGGGATGAACCTTCGTAAGAAATTCACCTTTCTAAAGAAAGAGTCAACTACAGTCTTACTTGTGGGCAAAGTAAGCTCTTAAATAGACTTGACTCTATTTGAGTCAATCTTTATGCCTTCTCTAGACATAATGTGTCTAAGAAGCTATCTTTCTGTGACTCCAAAAAAAAACTTCTTGGAGTTTAAGGAAATGTCATTCTGGCGGTAGCATTCCAACACTTGTTGCAAGTGGCGCACATGATCCAGGCGATGCTTAGAAAAGACAGTCAAGTCATCAAGATAAACTACAATGAACTTACCCATTTCCTCTTTAAAATCAAGGTCCATTGCTCTTTTGAATGTGGTGCCAACATTTATTAAGCCAAAAGGCATCCTTATATATGCAAACGTGTCCCAAGGTGTGGTGAAGGTAGTCTTGTGTTGGTCTGCTTCACTAACTTCAACTTGATTGTATTCTGAGAAGCTGTCCAGCATTGATAACATCTCTGAACTGGTCATTGTCTAAAGCACTTGATCTATGATAGGCAAAGGATAGTTATCCTTTAAGGATGACTGATTCAAATTCTTGAAGTCCACACGAAGGCGAATTTCACCATTCTTCTTCCTTACAGGCACTATATTTGCAATCCATGTGGAATGATGGATTGGGAAGATTATCTTAACATTTAGCATTTTTTGTACCTCAAACAGAATGGTACCTGATATCTTTAGATTATACTGCCTAGATTTTTGCCTGCAAGGTGCTGAATCACTTTTGAGAGGAATGTCATGACATATTTTTTCAGGCCTGAGTGACTTTAGATCATCATAGGAGTATGCTAAGACATCCATGTAGTGGTTGAGCAAAGTAGTGAACTTGAACCTCTCCTCAAGGGTGTAGCATTTCTCAATGTTCACCATCTTGGGATCTTCTTTGGTACCCAGATTTACCTGATCAAACTCCTGGGAGGAGCTTGAATCTGTTTGCTACTGTTTGATGAATTTATCATGTTTGTCAAACAACTTCTCAAGAAAAACCAACCTTTTGGGAATTTTGTTCCCTTTCAATTGTAGAAATTCTTCATCTGTGCTTGAACTTGATTTAGGAGTTGGTTCAAACTGTTGAGGCTCATTGCCTTCAAAGTGAAGCTGTTGAAAGCTATCTTTTTGTTCATTATTAAACACCTACCAATGATTGTTATTATCAGGTACACTTGGTTGAAAGACCAACTCAATAGTGTACCTATCTCCTTTGAAGTCTAGGTGAGGAACTAATAGAGTTGTTGAAACAACCAGTGCATCAACTCTATCATTGAATTCTCTGGGTATGGTAGAGATGCTGAAAGCATCAAAGCTCTCAATTTGGTCTTAGACTAGATTGCGGTAGTGGTACAATCTCTTATTTTTGGTTTGATACAGGTTTTTCACCTAACAAACCACCAATTTGGCATCTCCTTTAGCATGAAAGAGCTTGACACTTTTGTCATGAGCATCCCTCAATCCAAGCAATAGTGATTCATACTCAGTTGTATTATTGGTATTGTTGAACTGCAATTTGTAGGATGAAAGAAAAATATCTCTTTGAGGGGATATAAGCACAATTATGGCACTTGAACCGGTAGAAGAGCGGTTGCCATCAAATTTTAGATTCCATACCTCCTTAGACACTGATTTTTCTTTGGATTCTTCTTCATTTGGAGGTGAACATCCTTCCACACTTGCATTGCGCTCTACCAATTCTTCTGCTATTCCAGTTGAACTAATCTTCAGGTTGTCACCTTCAAGAGCTTCAACAGGTGCTTCATGGACTTCTTCCTTGGACAAAAAGTAGTTACCCATGCCTAAAGACTCAAACATAATTTGAGCTTTAGGTGCTGATGTTTGGGTGACCAAGTATTTTGCTTCCTTTTCAGGGAACAATCTATTCATAACACCTTTGTCTGGGATCCTTGCTTCAGATAGGTCCATGCTCAATTCACCACTAATGTCTTTGCAAAAATTCCACCCAAGAAGGATGCCATATGATGTTGGGACGTCAGCTACCAGGATAGTCATCTTGATTCTCTTGTCTAGAAAGGCTGCAAATGCAAATTAGGCATCTTTAATTTGTCCCAATAATGGTATTTATTTGTTTTCCATGGAGAAACATCTCCCAAACATCTTGGTCAGTGTGAGACCAAGGGATTCTACCACTTTGGCAGGCATGACATTGTCTAAAGCTCTTAAATAAATGATGCAATTGCTTAGCTTGTGACCGTTTATCAACACAGAAACATAGAAAGGCTTTATTTTTCCAGGGGTAGTAAGAGGAATA
Organism: Torreya grandis; assembly: GCA_037957365.1. NCBI lineage: Eukaryota > Viridiplantae > Streptophyta > Pinopsida > Cupressales > Taxaceae > Torreya > Torreya grandis. The sequence goes on along the minus strand of JARHVA010007073.1, from coordinate 130,576 downwards.
ATGACAAGGTTGTTTGGGATAGACATGTTCCTTGAGGGATCATGAGTTACCTTCTTAGCTTTTTATCTTGCTGGGATGGTTTAGTTCTTCACATATTGAACCAACTTATCCAATTTCTCAAGATTGGACTGCAAAAATTCAAATTCAGACATTTGAATTTTCATTTTCTTTATATGGTCAATTATATCAAATGCTAGAAATGAACTAGGCACAAAGGATGGGAGTTCATCCTTTTGATTTTTGAGAAGGGGAGGACTGGACTACGAACTCGAACTTGAAGGTGAAGGCAAGTTTGGAGCACTTACTTTTTTAGCAATCACCTAGTACTTGGGCTGAAAAGACAGGGTGGTTCCCCGCTTAGCAATTGAAATTGTAGGCTGTGATTGCTCCTCTAACTTTTCTTTATCGGCTTGTTGGGCTAACTGGTTCTTGGACCGTGTGAAAATAGTGTATGATCCTTCAACTGCTTTACCTTCACTTCTAAGTTCATCCTGATAATTTAGGAAACTAATGTTGGAGTCGCCAGCTGATTCTTTTTGGTCTTTCATGAAGAGATCAACATCATTTTCTTGATCAAACTCAGGTTGGAAAGAGGTATCATGTTCTATTTCCAGATATCCAACTATTGAGTTGGTTGGAGGCGCTTCAATGGCAATATTATTCTTCTTCTGAGGAGGAAGATGATTTGTTTGCCCTTGATTCATGGCCACATTACCTTGGTATGACTGATTCTAAAACATCCTCCTTGGTGCATCTCTATATGAAGGATTAGATGACATTCCTTGTGCCATTTACTTTCTAAGAGCTAGTAATTTGTTTGCTAACTTCTGCACTATTAGATTAGTGGTCACTGAAGGCGAGTACTCTGAAGATGAATATGATTTACCTCTATTTGGATCTCTCCTTATCTTTCTAACCAAGATAAGGTCATCTTCTACCTCAGTAGCCAAGCCTTGAGCAGCCTCAAGGTCTATGTGGCCAGCACGTCTCAGCAAAAAACTCACTTCAGGCAGTTGTGAGTTAATGAAGAAGCATTTAAGGTTTTCACGTGTTGGCTGAGCAATTACAGGAATTCAGTTCCTCAGCTTGTCAAACTTTGCTATGAAATCCCTCATAGGTTCATGAGGCTCCATCTTCATCTGTGTGAGTTGGGCCAGAAAGGCATGTGCATCTTTTGTAGGCTTGAACCTGGCTTCAAATTTGGCTTTGAGTGTGTCTCAATTAGTCACTGATCTAGCTTGCAGATGGTAGAACCAGTCTACAGTAACACCTTGTAGTGTTTTCATGAAAGGCCTGACTACCACGTCCTCAAATTCCACTCTTATCACACCACAAGCTATGTTAAAAGCTACAATGTGCTTTGTTGTCCCCCAAAAATATCACTCATTTTTGGGACAACATTTGAACTATTTTGGTTCCTCATACCAAAATAAGCTCTTCCCTTCTCAAAATTTGTTTTGAGCATTCAAAATCCTCATTTTTTAAGCTTCTCAAAAAATCTACAGACTCTGAAGGCTTAAATCTATAGACTCTGTAGGCTTAAATCTACGGACTCTGTAGGCTTAAATCTATGGACTCTGCAGGAAGAAAATCTACAGACTCTGTAGGCCAAAATCAATGGACTTCATAGGTTGATTTCTATGGACTCTGTAGGAAAAAAACAAGCTCTCAACACTTAGGCGATTTCAAAGTTGTTTCAATGACAAGGCTCAACCAAAAGAGTTCATCGGCAAGCTTTTAAGCAAGGATTGAACCATTGAAACGTTGATCCTTGAACCATTTTGGTTCAACGAGTTCAATGGGTTCAAAAGTTCAACATCAGCAGCAAGAGTTCAACTGCTTCAAGGTTCAACAGGTTCAAAGGCTTCTACAAGCAGTTTCAATCAAAAGAATAAGTTTCCGACACTTGAATCATTGAACCGTTGAACCATTGAACCACTTTGGTTCAAAGGTTCAATGGTTCAACAGGTTCAATGACCAAATGATTCAACACGTTTGGTTCAAAAAGATCAAAAAGACTTAGCCAAATAAAAAAGATGAACCAATTGAACTAATGAAACATTGAACCACTTTGGTTCAAAGGGTTCAAGGTTCAACGAGGCTTGTTTCAAAGAATCTTGGTTCAAGCGGTCAAAGGGAATGAACAATTGAACCACTGACTCATTGAACCAAAGTTGGTTCAATCGGTACGTTCGAGGGGTTGCCCCAAATCCAAAGGATCAAATAGCCCTTGTGGAGGGCAGTAAACCAAGGCCTAGAACCCTTGTGGAGGACAGTGAGCAAAAATCTGATAGAACTCAGTGGATGCTGCCAAGTGTCATCTTTCGAGCCTCATTTCACTTCGTTCTGAGAGCAGCGGATGTTGCCATGTGTCACAATTTGAGATTCACATAAAATTGACTAAGGCAAATTTCCAAGGATCAAACAACCCTTGCAGAGGACACTCAAAAGTCAAAGTGAATTGTTGCAAAAAATTGAAAGACTAATTCGGAGCTCAAACAGCCCTTGCGAAGGGCATAAAGGGGGCAAATGGGTTAATTCAAAGGCCAAAAGAGCAAAGGGATTTTCTTCAAAAAAATTCCCTTGGTGGAAAGACTAAGGCAATAAAATGAATTCTTTTAGACTTCTATCCGAAGGAATTCCTTCGAATAAAAAGTTTGAAGAAATTTGGGGAAGCTGCGGGAGAAAAGCCCGAAAGAATTTTCGAAGGCCAAAGACAAAGCAGCCAAAACAATTCTTGAAGACCTTTTGTCCACGGGAAAATGTCCATGGAAAAATTTCGTGGGAAAGCTCTGAAGGACTCTGAAGACAAAAGGCCGTCGAAGGACCCCAAAGGGCAGGTGCCCTCATGGGGGACTCTCAGCTGCCAAATTAAAGGACACTTCCCCAAAGCTGAAGGGTCACCTTCCCTTTGAAAGGATGCAAAACAAGAAATCTGAAGGAAGCAAGTAGCAGAAAAGGCAAAATCAAGAGAAAGCCAAAGAAAGTCTAAGGGGTGATGCGCTCGAAGACGTCAAAGTCAAGAATGAGAAACTAGCCGTTGGAAATTCAAACATAGTGACGGGTGCGTGAACGTCAATTTCAAGGTTCGTAAAATAGCTGTTGATTTTGAAAAGCCTTAAAGAAGAGCCAAAGAACTTAACGACCTACCAAAAGAAGCCTGAAGACCATCCGAAGACCACTCGAAGGGCAGATACCTTGCGGGGGGCTCTTTCCGACCCAAAATGGACCATTTCTCAAGGCCCCGAAGGGCAGGTCCCCTCCGAGAAAGATCAAATGACAAAGCTGAAGGAATTGCTGAGGAAAGTGGCATGCTTGTAGATGTCAAAGTTGTGACAATGAAATAGTTGTTGATCCTTGTAGGTTTAAATCTACAGACCCGAATGCATTCAAAGGCTTTAAGGCCAAGATCAATAGGAAGCGACTAAGGAACAGAGCATCAAATTGAATCAAAGACTCGATTCAATTAACCAAAAAAGGAGGAACGATGAGAAAAGATCAGAAAAATTTGCGCATAAGATATGTTTCTAGAAGTAGATCACCATATGGACATTGAAAGATACAAACTTTCAATAGCGTGACCCAATTCTCTTTATTGAGAAAAGCAAATGGGTAAATGCCCCTAATTCCAGCATGTCTTCTTAACAAAATTCAATGCAACATGATGTGTTATTATTCCCAAGTCCTTCTTGAAGAGGATATATAAGGGACTCTCTTGTTATTATGAAATCACTCTAATTATCAGAAACAAAACTCTGCCCAAATTGAAAGACATTACTGAGACTTTGAGCTCAGATTGTTGATCATATTTTGTTATTGGAATAAGAAAGCAAGTGACTTTTCAGACTTTGTGTTGTGATATCTTTATTGTTGGGGAAACTGTTCTTATGTCTTTTTCCTTAATATATTTTTTTGTTCCTTTAATTCAATAAGCAGAATTAGTGAAAATAGTTAGGAAAGCATCTTGAAGCCAACTGTGGAGAGACTTTATGCCCCCACATTTGCCTTAAGTGTGTTTTCTTTTTGTTTCTATGTAAAGGACCTTGGGACAACTTTGTGCCCTCATTGTCCTTCGTGTCTCATTCTTAGGCAATTCAGGTGGAGACTTTGTGCTACATCTCAATTTGCTGGTTACTACGACGTTGGTTACATTTTGCAATTACTACCAGGAAGATTCTTGTGGTTTATTGAATGGTACTTCTGAAAAAAGAGGAGTGATTTCTGTCATTATCCCTAAAATTTATCCTTTGATTTGCATGGATCATCTCTGAAAAAAGAGAGATGGATGATTTATCCTACCCTTGAGTATTATTTTTTGTTTATATATATATATATATATAGAGAGAGAGAGCCTCCCCTTGATGAGAGGAGCGATTAGTCCCCTTTTGATGTGGTGAACCTACACATTTGGACGACCAATCTTTCTACTTTGGCTGATCAGACCTATTTTGTTTATCAGTATGTTGATCGACAAAATATTCAACCAACAATTTTTGGTGACTCTGTTGGTGATATAGTTATGTGCATTCTAAAACCTCAAGTTTCAGATGAAATCGATCTCTACCATTATTTGTTATAGACTCCATTCTATTTTTGTGTTTTACCCATTATTATTATAACCTTACCATTCACCTCCACACTAACTGGGAAAGAACGTGCAATTTAAAGCCTCAAGCTTCAAACTAAAGCAAGGTCAATTATTTTCCATTTTTGTTTCACAATCTGGTAGATTCAAGGTATACACGAAGCCAAAGGGCTAAAGGTATTGTTGACCCTGTATTCGAGTTGGTACAACAAAGTAATTTTGATCTGTTTCCTTCACCATTTTGCCTCCAACGAACCAAGAGCTTTCCTCCTACTAAAGTCAGATCTCCATTGCCAAACGAAGTATCCACTTCTATTGTTGATAAAGCTTTGCCAATAATTACCCCTCTGAGATTTGTTATTCTTTTTTTCATAGTCATGTAATGGCAGTTCAAGGCCCCTAGGTGTTAGGATTGTGGAGCTAAAAGCTTCACTGATGCAAACAGGAGAGGAGGTTGCTGAAGGTTGCTGAGTTGCAGAGAAGTTGGGGTCGGTCTGATCAGCCGATGTCGACAGGATAGCATAGAGAAGCAACCGACGTCGGTCATATATCGGCCAACGTCGATCACCTCCAGGCAGACAGGGACCGACGTCGGTCGCCTGTGTGGTTCGGACTGCGTTTAATACGGGCAGTTAGCTAACGAACCAAGTGTTTGCATGAAGAGATCTATTTTTAGACTGAGAGTTGCGGATCTAATTATTGTAATTAGATGTCTAATTATTGTTTGATGAGATCTATATAATAGACTCATGGTTGTATTAGAAAAGTGGGCTAGTTTGAGTTGAGCAAAGTTTGCTCCTTCTGTGTGTGAGGTGAGCAAGGGTGTTCCTCCTAGTTCCACAGGAGTACCAGGCGTGTTGGTGCTGGTTTGGAGAGTCAGCTGGATTCTTCAGGAGTGTAGGATCTTGGTCACAGTTGCATGGCCTATATAGGAGATCTACATAGTAAGTAAGATCGTTGATCTGCAGGTGTATGTGTGTGCAAGGTCAAGGTTCACAGGTGAGCAGAACCGTTGTTTGATTTGTAGGTGTGCAAGATCATATAGACAGCAACACAACAGGGAGCAGTATCAGGCAGGATCTACTTGGAGTACAGGTGTGTACTCGGATAGAGCAAGAGAGGAAGGCAAGGGAGTTCCTTCCATAAGTATGGTCTGTTGAAGTGCAGGTTATTGTAGGGTCATGGGAGATCTACTTGAAGTACCTTGAGTACTTGTGGAGCACGTGGAGTGCTTGTGGAGTGCGTGGAGCACTTGTGTTGTGCGTGGAGCACGGGAGGTGAACACCAACTCTGTATTTGAGTTGGGTGTTGGGACCTGTGAGAGGGAGAGCTTTGGGGAGAAGAATTACTGTTCACTTGAGGTGTGGGAAACCTCTGTAAGGTGGTGGAGAAGATGTGGGATATTCTCTATTGTATTCTTTTCTGTATAAAGTGTTAATACAAGTTGTGTATTGTCTCTCATATGCTGTGTTATTCTGAATTCTAGTTACTTGGTGAATCTGGTTAATTTCTGCATATTATAGTTGCTTGGTATTTGGTAATCAATTGTATGCTTCTGGTGTTTCGCATCCTGACAAGTGGTATCAGAGCAAAGGTTGCAGGAAGCAGGGTTGTGTTTGGTTACAGGTCACTCTCAGGGGTTTCTGATCGAGTGGGAGTAGAGCAACGACAGATCAAAGTAAGCTAAGAATGGAGGAGTTGAAAAGCACAGACGGTCACTCACGGTCCGATAGAAAGAAAGAGCAAGTAAAAGGATATTGTTGGTTGGTAGCAGATCAGCATGAAAAAACTGAAGATACAGATGTAGCAGGTGTTGTTGCATAGGATGTGTTTGCAGGTTTCTTGGATAAAGTTGAATCTTGGATAAAAGATTCGGTTGCCTCTTTCCATGTAGCCCCAGGTAGAGGAGCTGGTGAGCCTTGCCAAAGAATTGGCAAAGGGAAAGTGAAGCTAAAATTGCAGGCGGCTAACACACAGGTGTTGATGAAGGTCATGCAGGTCCCAGGTTTGGAGATATGGCTAATTTCTTCAGAAAGATTGGGTGATGAGAGATGCACAAGAACTCTCACAGCGGTAGCACTTGAATTAGCTGGTGGTAAGAAAACAGGTATACTTTATCTACTTGTTTATATTACTGATTCTTCTTTTGTTGCGGAGACGTGGCTTCGTAGGCTTGGTCACATGAGCAAGAAGGAGATGCATGTTCTTAAGTAGAAGACAGATATATTTGACAGGCTTAAGAACTGAAAAGCCTTGGTGTTCTTGGAGGAGATGGCGGATAGAGTTCAGTGGATGAGGCTGGATACATCTGAGCAGAGCAGTTTGGACATGTGTTTTGATCCAAAGGAGCTCGCGGGTAAAAAGTCATCACTCACAGGCGAACACAGGTACCGACGTCGATCAGGAGGAACCGGCGTCGAACAGACAGGTGCCGATGTCGGTCATGTGCAGACTGAAGCCGGCGATGTCGGGCAGGGTAAGACCGACGTCGGTCATGGGACCGACGTCGATAGTATTTAAGACCGATGTCGGTCAGGAGGACCGATGTCGGTAGCAGGGACACCAGCGCTGGCAGGTTGGTAGTCAGGAACAGACGCATGGAACCAACGTCGATCGGATGCAGACTGTGGAGTGACCGAGGTCGGTCACTGTAATGAATTTTGGGTGGACAGCATGTTGTCAAGGAGTCTCAAACACCCATACGGAGGACTGAAGGTGTAAGTAGGCCCTCAAATTCGTGTTCCTCTTCTTCATACTTGTTGCTGATTGTATAGCAGGAAGGATCCAGGAAACAGGTGTGAGCTTGGCATGGATGAGGATGTGATTCCTTGGAGCAGAACCAGACGGGAGTTTTGGTAGGTTTGCCAGCTGGATGAAAGCACAGAGACGAATGGATGCCTTAGTAGAAGAATAGAGAGAATGGATATGTGAGACGGAAGACCAGGCATATGGTCTTGAGGAGCTACAGGACAGTGGTACAGGTATTGACAGGTGGAGGACAGAGCATGACTCTAGTCAGTGTCAGGGTAACTACTGTGGTTTGACTTACCAGGGGGATGATGATTGCAATATCATTCTGTTGCTGTATGTGGATAGTATGCTAGCTAGCAGGGGTGTACATACAGGGTTTTGTTGAGCTAAGGGTAAGATTAGTTTCAGTGGCATGTCATGAGGAGTTTGGAGCAGCGGAATTCTTTGACATGGGAGGCATGGAGATCACAGGTTGATTTTGTCTCAAGTGGGAGCTGATGTGAATCAGGTGTCGGCGAGGTTCGGGATGCAGAACCGGAGCACACTAAGGGCTGGACAGGGACAGTGTCCGAAATCACATGAGGTCTGGTATAGACCTGAGTTTTCCCATGCAGTGAGAGCTGTCAGAGTTAGGAGCCAATTCGGGGAAGTGAGCTCTCAGGGATTTGAGAGGGACCAGCAATAGGTATACATGCAGGGTCAGGACTTCACTACATGTGTTTGTAGGTTCAGATGTGGCAGGGTACTCGGATGATAGGTGATACACCACAGGGTGTGTGGTGGGTTGTCTTCAGGTGGGAGCTTGAAGAGGGATACAAACCAAGAAATAGATTAGACGGAGTACAAGTACAGGTACAGTGCAGCTGTTTATCTCCAAGTGGGAGATTGTTAGGATTGTGGAGCTAAAAGCTTCACTGATGCAAATAGGAGAGGAGGTTGCTGAAGGTTGCTGAGTTGCAGAGAAGTTGGGGTCGGTCTGATCAGTCGACGTCGGCAGGATAACATAGAGAAGCAACCGACGTCGATCATATATCGGCCGACGTCGATCACCTCCAGGTAGACAGGGACCGACGTCGGTCGCCTGTGTGGTTCGGACTGCGTTTATTACAGGCAGTTAGTTAACGAACCAAGTGTTTGCATGAAGAGATCTATTTTTAGACTGAGAGCTGCGGATCTAATTATTGTAATTAGATGTCTAATTATTATTTGATGAGATCTATATAATAGACTCATGGTTGTATTGGAAAAGTGGGCTAGTTTGAGTTGAGCAAAGTTTGCTCCTTCTGTGTGTGAGGTGAGCAAGGGTGTTCCTCCTAGTTCCACAGGAGTACCAGGCGTGTTGGTGCTGGTTTGGAGAGTCAGCTCGATTCTTCAAGAGTGTAAGATCTTGGTCACAGTTGCATGGCCTATATAAGAGATCTACATAGTAAGTAAGATCATTGATCTGCAGGTGTATGTGTGTGCAAGGTCAAGGTTCACAGGTGAGCAGAACCGTTGTTTGATTTGCAGGTGTGCAAGATCATATAGACAGCAACACAACAGGGAGCAATATCAGACAGGATCTACTTGGAGTACAGGTGTGTACTCGGATAGAGCAAGAGAGGAAGGCAAGGGAGTTCCTTCCATAAGTATGGTCTGTTGAAGTGCAGGTTATTGCAGGTTCATGGGAGATCTACTTGAAGTACCTTGAGTACTTGTGGAGCACGTGGAGTGCTTGTGGAGTGCGTGGAGCACTTGTGTTGTGCGTGGAGCACGGGAGGTGAACACCAACTCTGTATTTGAGTTGGGTGTTGGGACCTGTGAGAGGGAGAGCTTTGGGGAGAAGAATTACTGTTCACTTGAGGTGTGGGAAACCTCTGTAAGGTGGTGGAGAAGATGTGGGATATTCTCTATTGTATTCTTTTCTGTATAAAGTGTTAATACAAGTTGTGTATTGTCTCTCATATGCTGTGTTATTCTGAATTCTAGTTACTTGGTGAATCTGGTTAATTTCTGCATATTATAGTTGCTTGGTATTTGGTAATCAATTGTATGCTTCCGGTGTTTCGCATCCTGACACTAGGGTAATTCTTTTGGTCCTCTCAATCTTACTCCACCTCTACATGAGCTTTTACGCAGTTCAAGGAAGAATTTTCTTAAATTCTATAGTGATAAAAAAGTTCATCCTAATGAACACATTACAACCTTCAGCATAGCCTGTGGCGTAATTAGAGTAAAATTTAAAAATATAGCAGTCAGGCTATTTGTAGAAACATTACAAGGTGCTACTGCAGATTGGTTTTATCATCTATAGGCTCGGTCAGTAACTGATTGAAATACCCTCAAAGCTAAGTTTGAAGCCAAATTCAAACCTGCAAAAGATGCACATGTACTTTTGGCTCAACTTACACAGATAAAGAAAGAACCTCATGAACCAATGAGGGACTTCATAGCTAAGTTTGACAAAGTGAGGAATAGAATTCCTGTAATTGCTCAACCTACAGTTGAGAATCTCAAATGCTTCTTCATTAATTCTTAGTTACCTGAAGTAAGTTTTCTTTTGAGACGTGCTAGTCAAATAGATCTTGCTGCAGCTCAACATTTGGCCACTGAGGTAGAAGATGATTTCATCTTAGTAAGAAAGATAAGAAGAGATCCAAAGAGAAATAGACCTTCATCATCTTCTAAATAGTCATCTACAGGCACCACAGATCCAATGGTGTAGAAGTTGGAAAATGAGTTGCTTGCTCTCAAAAAGTAAAGGGCGCAAGGAATGTCTTCTGCTCCTTCATACAGAGATATGCAAATAAGGACATTTCCAAATTAGTCATATCAGGGCAATGTTGCTAGGAATCAAGGGTGACAAAATCATCTTCCTCTCCCACAAGGAAAACTTGCCCTAGAAGCTCCTTCAACCAATTCAGCAATGAGATATCTTGAAGTAGAATTAGAGTTCTCTTTCCAACCTGAATTGAATCATGAAAATAACACTGATCTCCTTGTAGAAAATCAAGATGAATCAACTGGTGACTCCCACATTGGTTTCCTGAATTACCAGGATGAACCCAAAAGCAAAGGAGAAGCTTTTAATGGATCATATGCAGTGTTTACCAGGTCCAAGAACCAATCAATCCAACAAGTTGATAAAGAGAAGATAGAGGAGCAACCTCAACCAACAATTATAATTGCTAAGCATGGAACCACTCTGCCTTTTCAGTTAAAAGATCTGTTGATCACCCAAAAAGTAAGTACATTAATTTCACCTTCACCTTCTACTTCAATTTCACAAACTAGCCCTCCTCCCATCCCTCCTAAAACTCAAAAGGTTGAAATACCTTCCTCTGTACCTAGCTCCATTCAACCATTTGACATAATTGATCATGTCAAAAAGACAAAAATACAAATGTCTAAATTTGAATATTTGCACTCTAATCCTGATCAATTGGATAAGTTGGTCCAATGTGTCAAGAACCAAATCATCCCTGCAGGACAAGAAGCTAAAAAAATAACTTCTAATTCACCAAAGAACATGCCCATTTTGAATAATCTTGTCATTACTCCTCAAACCGCTCCTGAAAAAATAGAACCTTTCTATGTTTCCCTATTAATAAATGGTCACAAGCTAAGTAATTATATTATAGACTTAGGCGCATCTGACAATGTCATGCTTGTTAAAGTAGCTGAATCTCTTAGTCTCACAGTGACCAAAATCTTTGAGAGATGTTTCTCCATGGAAAACAAGCAAGTACCACTACTAGGGCAAATCAAAGATGCCCAATTTGCATTTGCAACGTTTCTAGACAAGAGAATCAAGATGACTGTCTTGGTGGCTGACGTCCCAACATCTTATGGCATTTTGCTTAGATAAAATTTCTGTAAGGACGTGGGAGGAGAACTAAGCATGGACCTATTTGAGGTAAGAGTCCCTGTCAAAGGCGTAATGAAGAGATTGCTCTTTGAAAAGGAGGCAAAATATGTGGTTACCCAAACATCAGCTCCTAAAGCTCAAATTCTTTTTGAATCCTCAAGTATGGGTAACTACTTTCTATCTACAGACAAAGTGCATGAAACACCTGATAAATTTTTTGAAAGTGTCAACCCAAAAATTAGTTCAACTAGAATAGCAGAAGAACTAGTAAGTTGCAATACAAATGAAGGACCCTTCCTCTCTAATGAAGGAAAGTCCAAAGAAAAATCAGTGTTTGATGAGGTATGGACTCTAAAATTCGATGGCAGCTGTTCCTCTACCGGTTCGAGATCTGGGATTGTGTTGATATCTCCTCAAGGAGATATGTTTCCTTCATCTTACAAATTACAATTTAGCAACACTAATAATATAGCTGAATATGAATCTCTGTTACTTGGATTGAAGGCTGCTCAAGACAAAGGCATCAAGTTTCTTCATGCCAAAGGGGATGTTGAATTAGTGGTTTGTCAAGTGAGAAACTTATACCAAACCAAGAATGAAAGATTATGCCACTATCACAACCTAGTTTGGGACCAAATTGAAAGCTTTGATGCTTTCAACATTTTTGCCATACCTAGAAAATCTAATGACAGAGCTGATGCACTTGCTATTTTAGGAACTCTTTTAGTTCCTCACTCAGATTTCAAAGAAGACAGGTCTATTATTGAGCTAGTCTGTAGACCAAGTGTTCCTGACAATGCTGATCATTGGCAAGTATTCAATGATGATCATCAAATCATTGCCTTCCTAGAATGAAAATACAATTTCGAACAACTACATTTTGAAGGCAGTGAATCTCAGAAGTATGAATTAGCTTCTGAATCTAGTTCAGACATAAATGAAGAATTCTTACAGCTGAAAGAAAATAAAATTCCCAAAGGCTTGGTTTTTCTTAAGAAACTATTTGACAAGCATGATGATTCATCAAACAACGACAAACAAATTCAAGTTTCTCTCAGAGATTCGATCAAGTAAATCTGACTAGTAAAAAAATTCCAAGATGGTTAACATTGGTAAGTGTTGCACCCCTGAAGAAAGATTCAAGTTCACCGCTTTACTTTGTCAATACATGGATGTCTTAGCATATTTTTATGACGACTTGAAGTCTCTCAGACCTGATGAAATATGCCATGACATTCTTCTCAAGGCTGACTCAATGCCTTATAAGCAAAAATTCAGACAGTACAATTCAAAAATATCAGGTACTATTCTGTCTGAGATACAAAAATATTAAATGTTATAATCATCTTCTCAATTCATCATTCCACATGGATTGCAAACATAGTGCCTGTAAAGAAGAAGAGTGGCAAAATTTGCATTTGTGTAGATTTTTGAAATCTGAATCAGTCATCTTTGAAAGATAATTACCCTTTGCCAATTATGGATCAAGTGCTTCAAACAGTGATAGGTTTAAAGATGTTATCAATGCCAGATGGCTTCTTAGGATATAAGCAAGTTGAATTTGGTGAAGCAGACCAACACAAGATTGCATTCACCACACCTTGGGGTACATTTGCATATAGAAGAATGCCTTTTGGCTTGATAAATGCTGGTGCCACCTTTCAGAGAGCAATGGACCTGGCTTTCAAAGATGAGATGGGTAAATTCATAGTGGTATACTTTGATGACTTAACTATCTTTTCAAAACACCGTTCAGATCATGTACGCCACTTACAACAAGTGCTGGAGCGCTGTCACCAGAATGGTATTTCCTTGAACCCTAAGAGGTCTATTTTTGGAGTAATAGAGGAGAAACTCCTCAGATACATTGTGTCTAAAGAAGGCATACAGATTGACTCAGACAGAGTCAAGTCTATTCAATAGCTTAATTTGCCTACAAGTAAAAATGTTGTTCACTTTTTCTTCGAAAAGGTGAATTTCTTACGGAGGTTCATCCCTAAATTTGCTGAAAAGACTAGACACATTATGAACATGATGAAAGAGAAGACCACCTTAAGCTAGATTAAAGAAGGCAAGTCAGCATTTCAAGACATTAACACTACCATTGCTCACACCCCTACCTTGGTTTGTCTAGATTACAACAAAGATTTCATCATATACAGTTATGCTTTTGAACACACGCTTTCAGCAATTCTTGTTCAACAGGACAAGGAAGGTATGAAATCTCTTATTTCTTTCATGAGTTGCCCTCTCAAAACCCATGAGATGACGTATTCAAACATAGAGAAACACGCTTATGCAGTGGTGAAAGCAGTCAAACATTTCTGCTTCTATATCTTGAATTCACACACTACTGCCTTATTTTTTGACACTACAGTCAAGTCTATATTAACTCAGCAGGAGTTTGGCACAAAAAGAGGCAATTAGATTTCAAATATCTAAGAATTCGATCTAAACATCAAGCCAATAAAGCTTGTTAAGGGAAAAGATCTATGCCAATTAATTGTTGACAACGAGCCAAAAGATACACAACATGTAGAAGCTGAAGTGGAAGATACATCAACAGTCTTTTTTGTCTCCACTACTAATGAGTGGTATTCAGATATTGCTCATTTCCTTATTTATGGTGAATGTCCTACTCATTTGTCTTATAAAGAAAGGAGGACTATCAAGTTGAAAGCTGTCAATTTTTTCCTTTGGGACAACGACTTGTACAAGAGAAGTATAGATAGAGTATTCCTTCGCTGTGTAGACAAAGAGCAACAAAGCCAACTTTTAAAATCTTTCCACAAGTGGTATCAGAGCATTTATGTTCTAAGTGCCTGACAAGTGGTATCAGAGCTCAGGTTGACTAACAGGTGTTTCAGATCTGGTTAGTGTTTATTGATTATAGGTTACTCATAGGGATTTCTGTTTGAGTGGGAGAAAGCAATGGCAGAAGAAAGTAAATTGAGAATGGAGAAGTTCAATGGCAAGAATTACCAATTATGGAGAATGCAGATAGAGGATTATTTGTATCAGAAAGATCTATACTTACCGTTAGGTGGAGTTTCAAGGAAGCCCACAGACATGGAAGATGAAGAATGGGAAGTTCTTGATAGAAAGGCTCTTGGATCTATAAGATTGAGTCTGGCATCTACTGTGATATATAATTTATCACAGGCAAAGTCTACGGTAGAGTTAATGACTACTTTAGCAAATTTATATGAAAAAACCTCAGCTTCAAATAAGGTATATCTTATGAAGCAGTTATTTAATTTGCAAATGCAGGAAGGTGGATCTGTATCTAATCATCTAAATAATTTCCATGAAATTGTAAATCACTTAAATTCAGTCAAAATAGTGTTTGATGATGAAATTAAAGCTCTATTAATCTTATGCTCTTTACCTGAGAGCTGGCATAGCTTGGTAATGGTAGTTAGTAATACTGCATTTGCTTCAAATATTTTAAAAGTAGATGATGTTGTTAGTGTAATCTTGAATGAAAAAATTTGCAGAAAAAGCACAGAGAAAACATCAGGGAATGCTTTAAGTTTTGAGAGCAGGGGAAGGCAAAAAGAGAAGAGCAAGAAAGGGAGATCAATGTCTAATTCAAAGATGAGAGGTAGATCCAAATCCAGAAATGGCAGGAGGATAACCTGCTGGAATTGTGGAAAGATAGGGCACATAAGCAAAGATTGCTGGTCAAAACCTAAAGAGGACAATCAGCATGAAGGTAAAGAAGAAGTAAAAGTTGCAGGTATTGCACAAGATGCTCTTATATTCTCTTTGCATAATAATATAGAATCTTGGGTTTTAGATTATGGTGCCTCTTTTCATGCTACCCCTAATAGAGAATATTTCAGTGACTATGTCCATGGAGATTTTGGAATAGTTTATTTAGGGGATGATGAGCCTTGTAAAATTGTTGGCAAAAAAAAAGTGCAGCTGAAAATGCAGAATGACAACACATGGGTGTTGAGAGATGTCATGCATGTTTCCAGCTTGAAGAGGAATTTGATTTCTGTAGAAAAGTTAGGGGATGAGGGTTGTACAATAACTCTCACAGTTGAATCTTGGAAGGTGACAAAGGGTGCACTTGTATTGGCCAGAGGTAAGAGAGTAGGTACTCTCTATTTATGTAATTGTATTACTAATAATTCTCCTTATGTATTATCTACTTCAGATGTAGATGCAAAGTTGTGGCACTCTAGGCTCGACCACATGAGTGAGAAGGGAATGTCTATTCTTAAGTCAAAAGGTAAGCTTTCAAATTTGAAAAACATAGATCTAGATTTTTGTGAGCACTGTATTTTTGGGAAACAGAAGAGAGTAAGTTTTCTCAAGACTTGGTCAACAAAAAAGAAGCACAAATTGGAGCTTGTTCACACATACATGTGGGGACTGGCTCAGGTTGCTTCTATTGGAGGATCACAATACTATGTCTCTTTCATAGATGATGCTATAAGAAAGGTATGGGTCTATTGTATAAAGAAGAAATTTGATGTTTTTGACACTTTTAAGATTTGGAAAGCTATGGTTGAGAATGAAACAGGCAAGAGATTGAAGTGCTTGAGATCTAACAATGGTGGTGAGTTTTGCAGCCACAAGTTTAACTGGTATTGTTATATGCATGGAATACGCAGGCAAAAGATGGTTCCAAGGACACCTTAGCAAAATGGAGTTGCTGAAAGGATGAACAGAATAGTAATGGAGCGTGCAAGGTGTATGAGGTTGCATGCTGGTTTGCCCTTAGAGTTTTGGGCAGAAGCTGTGGATACTGCAGTTTACCTGATTAACAGAGGACCCTCTACAGCTCTGGATGGTGGAATTCTAGAAGAGACATGGACAGGTAAAAAGGTAGATCTCTCATTTCTCAAAGTTTTTGGTTATGATGCCTTTGTGCACATTGATAAGGAAAATAGAAAGAAGCTGGATGCTAAGTCTATGAGGTGCACATTTATTAGCTATGGCTCTGATGATTTTAGATTCTGATTTTGGAATCTAAGAACTAACAAAATAATTAGGAGTCGTAATGTTTTTTCAATGAAAAAGTGATGTATAGTGATTAGCTCAAGAAGCTAAATCAATCTGGGCAGAGCAATGGAGAATTGGATGAGGTGACGGTCTAAAATGAGCTCATGGAAAAGAATTATCACAGATAGAAAAACACAGAGACTGACGTCGATTAGGAAGGAACCGACGTCGGCAATACAAAAACCGATGTCAGTCATACAGTGACCGACGTCGATCAGGAAGGAACCGATGTCGGTCAGGGAGAACCGACGTCAGCCAGTTACAGGGCTGGAGGTGATCGAGGTCAGTCACTGTCAGAGAATTTGGGTAGACAACGTGTTATGAATGAGTCTCAGATGCCCATCAGGAGGTCAGAAAGGGTAAGTAAACCTCCAATTCGATATTCCCCTTCATTATTCTATTTATTGCTTACTGATGGTGGAGAACCAGAGAGTTTTGATGAAGCAATACAGGTGGAATCCAAGAATCAGTGGGAGCTAGGCATGAATGAGGAGATTGATTCCTTGAGAGAGAACCAAACATGGGATTTGGTTGAGTTGCCAGTGGGAAAGAAGACACTAAAGAACAGATGGATCTATAGATTGAAGGAAGGTGAGAATGGACAGATGAGATATAAGGCTAGGTTGGTAGTGAAAGGATTTGCATAGAAATTAGGTATTGATTTTGGTGAGATTTTTTCTCTTGTAGTTAAAATGACTTCTATACAGATTGTATTGTCTTTAGTTGCTATTGAGGATTTGTATCTTGAGCAGCTTGATGTTAAGACATCGTTTCTTCATGGAGATTTGGATGAAGAAATATATATGGATCAGCCGGGAGGATATGAGGTCAAAGGTAAGGAGAAGTTAGTGTGCAGATTGAAGAAAATCTTGTATGGTCTCGAGTAAGCTCCTAGACAATGGTATTTGAGATTTGACAGGTTTATGACTGAGCATGGCTACAGTAGATGTCAATCTGACCATTGTGTGTATTTTAAGAGATTGGATAATGATAGATATATTATTCTGTTGTTGTATGTAGATGATATGCTGGTTGCAGGATCACACATGCAGGATATCTCTGAGCTTAAGGTGAAATTAACTCACACATTTGCCATGAAGGATTTGAGATTAGCAAAGAAAATCCTTGGCATGAGCATTAAGAGAGACAGGAAAAATCACAAGTTGATTTTGTCTCAAGAGGATTATGTGAACAAGGTGTTGAAACGGTTCAATATGCAGGATGCAAAACTGGTAAGAACACCTATGGCTGGACACTTCAAGTTGAGTAAAGAACAGTGTCCTAATTCACATGATGAGGTAGAGTACATGAGTAGAGTTCCATATGCTTCCGCAGTTGGGAGTTTAATGTATGCAATGGTATGTACTAGACCGGATATTGCCCAAGCAGTGGGAGTTGTTAGTAAGTATATTGCCAATCCAGAAAAGGAGCACTGGAAAGCAGTTCAGTGGATCCTTAGGTATCTAAGAGGGACCAGCAATAGGCATTTGTGATATGGTGGGTCTAACACTTCTCTATATGGTTATGTAGATTCAGATATGGCAAGTGGTTTGGATGGCAGGAGAAGCACCACAAGATATGTTTTCATTGTTGGTGGAACGGCGGTTAGCTGGATTTCAAAGTTGCAGAAGGTTGTTGCCTTGTCAACTACAGAAGCATAATATATTACAGTCACAGAGGCTAGCAAAGAGATGATATGGATGACACGATTCATGGAAGAGCTTAGAAAGGAGCAAGAGAGTTGCAGATTATACAGTGATAATTAGAGTGCAATTTATTTGGCTAAGAATTTAGCCTTTCATTCAAGAACAAAGCATATACAGCTTAGGTACCGCTTCATTAGATAGGTATTGGAGGATGGTGAGTTGAAGCTGAAAAAGATCCATACAGATAAGAACCCTGCTGATATGTTAACCAAGCCGGTTACAAAGAAGAAGTTGAATCTTCATTCAACTTTTGTTGGTCTTCATGATTGAGTTTGAAGATGGAAAAGCTAGAAGATGTTATTGTACAGGTACTGGTGCAACTGTTTATCTCCAAGTGGGAGATTGTTGAGGTGTGGAGCTAAAAGCTTCACCAAATGAGCAAGTTGTAGGTTGCAGGAATTACATAGTCACTGGCATCGGTCAAGAGCGACCGAAATCGGTCACGAGTCGACTAAGAGATGCCAACATCGATCATGGATCGGCCGATGTCAGTCACAGGCAGATAGGTAGGGACCGATGTCGGTCACCTGTGCGTCCAGAATCTATTTTCGTGGACAGAACAGAATGTTTGCATGGTAGGATTAAGTGTTAGTCTTAAGTCCACATCTCTATCTTTAGTAAGACTGTTTTGAGCCCTTGATTAGGAGGTGCATCTAATGGTTGTGATTGTATGCTCATGAATCCCTAAAGTTATATAATAGAGATAGATCTTCATAGCTTAATGTATGGTAAGAGTAACAGTACAAGAATTGTATATGTGTATCAATCCAGGTTGTTGGAGTTGATTGTAATTGAGAGAGAGAACTCTTGAGGGAAAGAGATCTAGAAAGAGATCTGTACATCTGAGAGAGGTGTGGAAGAAAAGAAGTTTCTTCAATTGTATTCATTCTGTAAAGATTTTAATACAAGTTTTCAGGGTGGTTTCTTGTATCTCTTGTTCTTTGCTATTTTTTATTCTAGTTACTTATCATTCTGGTTCAATTCTGTGTTTTATTGCTTTCATATAGTAATCAACTTTGTTGGTTGATCCCCAATAGAATGTCCTACTCATTTGTCTTATAAAGAAAAGAGGACTATCAAGTTGAAAGCTGCCAATTTTGTCCTTTGGGACAACGACTTGTACAAGAGAAGTATAGATAGAGTATTCCTTCGCTGTGTAGACAAAGAGCAACAAAGCCAACTTTTGCAATCTTTCCACAATCTAGCTTGTGGAGGACTTTTTTTGCTCCTATAACTGTTCATAATATTTTGCGAGCCAAGTATTACTAGCCAACTCTTTTCTAAGATGCATATAAGTGGGTGAGAAAATGTGAACTTTGCCAGCAATTTGTTGGAAGACCCAAGTTAGTTGCCCTACCTCTCAAGCTAGTGATCATAGAAGAACCTTTCCAACAATGGGGGATTGATTTTATTGGGACTATAAACCCATCTTCAAGTGCTGGATATGATTATGTCATTACAACAACTGACTATTTCACCAAGTGGGTAGAAGCAATCCCAACTAAGCATGCTACTTTAGAAGTTGTATGCAATTTCCTCAAGGAGAATATCATTTTTAGATTTGGAGTTCCAATCAAAATTGTTACAGATAATGCATCTTGTTTCACCTCCTATGAGATTACACAATTTTGTTTCCATTATGAAATTACACTCTCCCATTCTTTTGATTATTTTCCATAAGGGAATGGACAAGTTGAATCAAGCAATAAGAACCTTGTAACTATCATCAAGAAGCTAGCAGATGACAATTAAAACACATGGCATAATGCATTGGTTGGTGCTCTATGGGCATACATAATCACACCAAAGAGGGCAATTGGTATGTCTCCTTTTCAACTTCTTTATGGTATCAATGCTGAAATACCAATCACCTTAGAATTGCCAGCCTTGAAATTGGCAAAGGCAATTGAAGATTAGACATATAAAAACTCTCTTGATAAGAGAATCATGTGCCTGACTGAGCTGGATGAATAGAGAATCATGGTGGTGGACCGAATTGATACCCATCAAATTCTGGTAAAGAAACTCTTTGACCAAAAGGCCAAAAATCGTGATTTCCAGATTAGGGATCAAGTCCTACTGTGGGACAAAAAGAGAGAACCAAAAGGGATGCATGGAAAGTTTGACTCCCTTTGAAGAGGCCCATTTATAATTCATCAACACAATGGTGAAAACAACTTTGCACTAAAATATCAAGATGGCACACTCTTTTCTCTATCTCATAATGGGCAGCATCTGAAACACTTCAACTCTTGAAGTATCAGATCATTGTATCTATACATATGTATATTTGTATAGTTTTTAATTCTATTTTGTTTTGTTTGTTTTCATTTTTGATGCCTTCCATTTCTAGGTAACATGACTCCGTAGCCCAATGGTACACATGAAGACATTAGAGATTCTAGATTCTACTCCTTTCAATTCTTTTTTACAGTTAATAGAAGTTCCCCAACTGGAGCCAACTGTTGTCCCTTAAAAATATCACTCATTTTTGAGACAACATTTGAACTAGTTTGGTTCCTCAGACCAAAATAATCTCTTCCCTTCTCAAAATTTGTTCTAAGCATTCAAAATCCTCATTTTTCAAGCTTCTCAGAAAATCTACGGACTCTGCAGGCTTAAATCTATAGACTCTGCAGGCTTAAATCTATGGACTCTGCAGGAAGAAAATCTACCGACTCTGCAGGCCAAAATCAAAGGACTTAACAGGTTGATTTCTATGGACTATGCAAGAAAGATGCAAGCTCTCAACACTTAGGTAATTTCAAAGTTGGTTCAATGACAAGGCTCAACCAAAAGAGTTCATCGGCAAGCTTCTAAGCAAGGATTGAACCATTGAAACGTTGAACATTGACCATTTTGGTTCAACGGGTTCAATGGGTTCAAAGGTTCAACATCAGCAGCAAGAGTTCAACCACTTCAAGGTTCAAGGTTCAAGGTTCAATAGGTTTAAAGGATTCTAGAAGCAGGTTCAATCATTCTTCCCTTCAGGTTTAACGACCAAATGGTTCAAAGGTTCAACAGGTTTAACGACCAAATGGTTCAACATGTTTGGTTCAAAAAGATCAAAAGGACTTAGCCAAATAAAAAGGATGAACCGATTGAAATGATGAACCATTGAACCACTTTGGTTTAAAGGTTCAAGGTTCAACGAGGCTTGTTTCAAAGAATCTTGGTTCAAGCGGTCAAAGGGAATGAATGATTGAACCACTGAGCTGTTAAACCAAAGTTGGTTTAATTAGTTGGTTTAATCAGTAGGTTCAAGGGGTTGCCCCAAAGCCAAAGGATCAAATAGCCCTTGCAGAGGATAGTGAGTAAAAATCTGATAGAACTCAGCAGATGCTGCCAAGTGTTGTCTTTCAAGCCTCATTTCATTTCGTTTATGAGATTAGCGAATGCTACCACATGTCATAATTTGAGATTCACATAAAATTGACTAAGGCAAATTTCTAAGGATCAAACAACCCTTGCGTAAGACACTCAAAAGTATAAGTGAATCGTTGCAAAAACTTGAAAGACTAATTCAGAGCTCAAACAACCCTTGCAAAGGGTAGAAAGGGGGCAAATGGGCTAATTCAAAGGCCAAAAGAGCAAAGGGATTTCCTTCGAAAAAATTCCCCCAGCGAAAAGACTAAGGCAAGAAAATGAATTCTTTCAGACTTCTATCGGAAGGAATTTCTTTGGACAAAAAGTCCAAAGAAATTTGGGGAAGCTATGAGAGAAAAGCTCGAAAGAATTTCTGAAGGCCAAAGACAAAGCCCATTTGCCCCCTTTCTACCCTTTGCAAGGGTTGTTTGAGCTCTGAATTAGTCTTTCAAGTTTTTGCAACGATTCACTTATACTTTTGAGTGTCTTACGCAAGGGTTGTTTGATCCTTAGAAATTTGCCTTAGTCAATTTTATGTGAATCTCAAATTATGACATGTGGTAGCATTCGCTAATCTCATAAACGAAATGAAATGAGGCTTGAAAGACAACACTTGGCAGCATCCGCTGAGTTCTATCAGATTTTTACTCACTATCCTCTGCAAGGGCTATTTGATCCTTTGGCCTTGGGGCAACCCCTTGAACCTACTGATTAAACCAACTAATTAAACGAACTTTGGTTTAACGGCTCAGTGGTTCAATCATTCATTCCCTTTGACCGCTTGAACCAAGATTCTTTGAAACAAGCCTCGTTGAACCTTGAACCTTTAAACCAAAGTGGTTCAATGGTTCATCATTTCAATCGGTTCATCCTTTTTATTTGGCTAAGTCCTTTTGATCTTTTTGAACCAAACATGTTGAACCATTTGGTCGTTAAACCAGGTTGAACCTTTGAACCAGGTTTGAAGGGTCACCTTCCCTTCAGGAGGATGCAAAACAATCAATCCAAAAGAAGCAAGTAGCAAAAAAGGCTGAATCAAGAGAAAGCAGAAGAAAGTCCAAGGGGTGATGCGCTTGAAGATGTCAAAGTCAAGAACAACGAACTAGCCGTTGGAAATTCAAACATAGTGACAGGTGCGCGAACGTCAATTTAAAGGTTCGTAAAATAGCTGTTGATTTTGAATAGCCATAAAGAAGAGCCAAAGAACTTAGTGACCCACCAAAAGAAGCCTGAAGACCATCTGAAGACCGCCTGAAGGGTAGATACCCTTGCGGGGGGCTCTTCTCGACCCAAAATAGACCATTTCTCAAGGCCCCAAAGGGCAGGTCCCCTTTGAGAAAGATCAAATGACAAAGCTGAAGGAATTGCTGAGGAAAGTGATGTGCCCGCAGACGTCAAAGTTGTGATAATGAAATAGCTGTTGATCCTTGTAGGTTTAAATCTATGGACTTGAATGCATTCAAAGGCTTTAAGGCCAAGATCAGCAAGAAGTGACTAAGGAACATAGCATCAAATTGAATCAAGGACCCGATTCAATTAACCAAAAAAGGAGGAATGATGAGGAAGGATTAGAAACATTTGTGCATCAGATATGTTTCTAGAAGCAGATCGCTAGGTGGACATTGAAAGATGCAAACTTTCAATAGCGTGACCCGTTTCTCTGCATTGAGAAAAGCAAATGGGTAAATGCCCCTAAATTCCAGCATGTCTTCTTAACAAAATTCAATGCAACATGATGTGTTACTATTCCCAAGTCCTTTTTGAAGAGGCTATATAAGGGACTCTCTTGTTATTATGAAATCACTCTCTAATTATTAGAAACAAAACTCTGCCCAAATTGAAAGGCATTACTGAGACTTTGAGCTCATATTGTTGATCATATTTTGTTATTGAAATAAGAAAGTGACTTTTTAGACTTTGTATTGTGATATCTTTGTTGTTGCGAAAACTATGCTTATGTCTTTTTCCTTAATATATTTTTTGTTCCTTTAATTCAATAAGCAGAATTAGTGAAAATAGTCAGGAAGGCATCCTGAAGCCAACTGTGGAGAGACTTTGTGCCCCCACAATTGCCTTTAGTGTGTTTTCTTTTTGTTTCTGTGTAAAGGACTTTGGGATGACTTTGTGCCCTCATTGTCCTTCGTATCTCACTCTTGGGCAATTCAAGTGGAGACTTTGTGCTACATCTCAATTTGTTGGTTACTACGACCTTGGTTACATTTTGCAATTACTACCAGGAAGATTCTTATGGTTTGCTGAATGGTACTTCTGAAAAAAGAGGAGTGCTTTTTGTCATTATCCCTAAGATTTCTCCTTTGATTTGCACGCATCATCTTAAAAAAAGAGAGATGGATGATTTATCCTACCCTTGAGTATTATTTTCTGTTTATATATATATATATATATATATAGGGAACCTCCCCTTGATGAGAGGAGGGATTAGTCCCCTTTTGATGTGGTGAACCTACACATTTGGACGACCAATCTTCCTACTTTGGCTGATCAGACCTATTTTGTTTATCAGTATGCTGATCGACAAAATATTCAACCAACATGTTCATCAAGGTGAATTCTCCCATCACCAAAGAATTTGGGGAAATTCTTCCTTGAACTACATGGAAGTTTGTGTAGAGGTGGAGTTAGATTTAGTGGGCCAAAAGAGTTACCCTAGGGGCCTTGAACTACCATGATTTGATTATGAAAAAAAGGGATAACAAATTTGGGCAGCATGTGGATGGGCAACGCTCTACTAACAGTAGAAAATGAAGCTCTACCTTGTGTTAGTGACTTGGTATGGGTAGGAGGAACACTCCTGGATCATTGACCTTGAAGTTGGGGAGGGAATAAGTCAAATTTTTCTTGCTACACCAACTCAAAGATAGGGTTAACAACACCTTGAACTCTCTGGCTTTTAGTATAACATGGAGTTGCCAAATTGTGAAACAAAAATGGAAAAGGATTGGTCTTGCTTTAGCTAGAAGCTTGAGGCTTCAAACTGCTTGTCCATCCCCAACAGAGTTGCCAAAAAGACTGTTGGGTGAATATTTTGTCAATTAGCTAATTGATGAGCAAAATAGGTCTTATCATCCACAACAAAGGAGATTGGTCAGCCCAGTGTGCAGGTTTACTACATCAGAGGTGGACAAATCTCTCCTCTCATCAAGGGAAGGTTCCCTATAAATATGTAGGAGCTATATACTATAGATATAAGTAGAAAATAACACTCAGGGGTAGGATACACCATCCATCTCTCTTTTTTTAGAGATGATGTTCACAGACAAAGGAGAAAATCCAAGTGGAAACATTGAAGGCACTTCTCTTCTTTCAGAAGTGGTCTTACAACAAACAGTTGGAGTTCTTTCTTGTGGGTAACAAGTAATTGGTAACAAAAAGGGTGCAATAACCAACATGATGAAATAGAACATAAAGTTTCCACCTCAACTTCCCAAAGAGTAAAACATGAAGGATAATGGGGGCAAAAAGTCATCCCAGAATCCTCAACATAGAAAGAAACTAAAAACACACACTGAAGACAACTATAACAACACAAAGTCTGAAAGTAATTGACTTCAGGACATCTTCATTCTCACTTCCACTAGTTCTGCCTGTTAAATTAAATAAAATAAGAATGCATCTAGAAGACATACATAAGAACAATCTCTTAAAATGGCACAAGATATAATAGCACAAAGTCTACAAGTGTCTTGCTTTCTCATTCAAATAAAATAAAATGATCAACAATC
Source organism: Torreya grandis (assembly GCA_037957365.1). Lineage (NCBI taxonomy): Eukaryota > Viridiplantae > Streptophyta > Pinopsida > Cupressales > Taxaceae > Torreya > Torreya grandis. The sequence continues at coordinate 105,562 of JARHVA010007073.1, read as the reverse complement.
TGAGCTCAAAGTCTTAGTATTCGCTTTTCAATTGGGCAGAGTTTTGCTTCTATCAAAAAATGAAAAAGATCTCCTTTTTCATAATGAGAGAATTACAATCTATAGCAACCAAGCAAGGCTTGGTGCTCTTTCCCATGGGATAGCTCGTGTGGTAGTCAATGCCTTGAATGCATTTCCAGATTTGTCAAATGACTGTGTTGAAAATAGGGCAGCTATCTTAACTATGGCATGTCATTTCATCTCATATGTCTTTTCCTGGGTCTGGATCATCTGGTCTATCCCCTCTGATGTCTGCGCAACTATCCATTTTGTCTTTACTCTAAGGGAGATCAACAGGCCGCACCTTCAATGTTTGCAAGCTCAAAAATCTACTTTGTAGACTATTCCAACTACCAGAATAACTACTGCATAGATATTTCCCTCTTTGTCTCTTCTTGGTTTTGTCTTTTCCTCGAATCTGAGCCCTTGGGGCTATATTCTCAGCTTTATTGGCTCTTTCGTCTCCTTTTCTCAGTAGCTCTTCCCTTTGGCATTTTGGCCTTTGAATGCATTCAGGTCTGCACTCAAGCTTTCAAAGATCAATGACTATTTCATTGCCATGAATTTGACATCTCCGAGCCCATCATCATTTGAAAGCCACTAGTTGGTTGCCCTAAATTTGACGGCTGTGGGGACGTCACTAGACATCTAAATCCCAATATCTAGTTCACGATGTTTGATTTTTACGTCTGCGAGCCTATTATCTTCCTTGGCAATTCCTTCAGCTTTGTTGTTTGATCCTTTTTTAGAGGGGACCTGCCCTTTGAGGTCTTGAGAAAGGTCTAATTTTTCTCGGGGAGAGCCCCCCCGCAAGGGTTCCTACCCTTTGGGCGGTCTTCGGATGGCCTTCAGGCTTATTTCTCTCAAAGAGTTCTCGAGTTAATTCCTTCAAACAAAATGTCTGAAGGAATTCCTTTAGGCATTTTGTTCGAAGGAAATCTTCCTTCACATTTGCATCTTTCCCACTTTCTGTCAGGCTTCTTCGGTTGGGTTAATTCCTTCCAAAAAAAGTCCAAAGGAATTCCTTCAGACTTTTTGTCTGAAGGAAATGTCTTGACAACTTTACCATGGAAAATCCTTCTGAAGGAATTCTTTTGTTCACTCGGCTTTTGAAATGGTTCAACTCACTCATCGCTTGCCCTCTGCAAGGGCTATCTAACCTCCAAGGTTGCCTTTCAGAAAAGTCGCAAGGGTCTATTTTGGCTGCCAAGTGCCCTCTGCAAGGGCACTTGTCCTTCGGGCTCTTGGAAGACCCCTTTAAATTTCCTAATTGAAAGAATGGCTAAGTGTTGAACCTATTTCTTTATTGCAGAGTCCATAGAGACTGACCTACAGAGTCCGTAGAAACTAACTTGTAAAGTCCATAGATATGAGTTCATAGAACTGGGGGAGTCCGTAGAAATGAGTTCATAGATTTTCTTCTTGCAGTGTTCATAGATTTCTTCTTGCGAAGTCCATAGAAACTGAGTCCGTAGTTTTTCTGTAAGTTTTCTCTAACCTTGAAAGAGTCCATAGAAATCTAGCTTGCGAAGTTCGTAGAAACCTATTTGCAGAGTCCATAGTTTCCTGCCTATGGAGTCTGTAGAAACTGAGTCCATAGTTCCACCTGTAGAGTTCGTAGATTCAAGCCTGTAGAGTCTATAGATTCCTGAAAAAGCTTGAAAAATGAAGGATTTAAAGGCTCATAACAATTTTTGAGAAGGGAAGATATAATTTTGGTTTGTTGAACCAAAATAGTTCAAATGTTGTCCTAAAAATGAGTGACATTTTTGGGGACAACAGGTGTAAAAACATAATTTTTACCCCTATTAGATGTATGAAGTGATGATGTGCTCAAGGGGAGGGTTATTTGTTTGGAATCAATTGTGGTACCACCTAAAGATTCACCATCACTGAGAGAGGATGCCTTTGCATTGGCATGTTTATTGATCTAATCTCTTATAACATGCAAAAATGCATCTGTTAAGGTCTTGTTGTTATTGATATGATTTACCAATGCTTCCTTATCTTCCCTTTGAAATGATTTTTTATTATGATTTTCCATTGCAACAATAAGAAAAATCAGGAAAAAATAGGAAAATCCTAAGCCAAAATAGGGTTTGCACATAAAGACATAGAGGTTTGGTTCACCAAATGTTTAACCCTAAATTGAAAATATATGGGGTATCCAAGGTTGAGAAAAATATAAGTAATTCTAATACAAGGGTGATAAACTAATCTTTAGCATGTCAATTAATAAAAAATTCAGACAAATTGTATTCTAAATTTATACAACTTAGATTGCTAAAAATAGTAAAGTATGACTTTTGATATATATTGAAATGAATTAGAAATAATGATATTTAACTGATTTACTATGTGCTTGTAGTCTTAGCAGGAACATGTTGGAAGTGGACTGGATGATGATCCTAAAATATTCATCAAATTCTAGAAATATCCTTTATGTGGCTTTGGATGCTTGCATTGGGTTTGGATAGTTACGTCAACGCCAGTGTCCTCCTTAGTTGTAGGTGTCTTGTATAGAATATTGACTATATATGGATGTAACCAACTGGATCTTTTGGGTTTTTTGTCACCTTTTTTATAATGTCTTTAGATTATGCACACATGTTGTCACTTTATCAAATGATCAAACCCTAGATTTTCACATTTTAAGTGATTGTGGAAAAAATGGGTTACTGTGTTCATGGTGTCGAGCTAATCCCAAAGACCTCTTTATCAATGGGTGCTACCTGCATAGCCACCACTCTAAAGAGGGCCTCAAACTGATGTAGTTCTCCCATATGTATTATCTTGTGTGTGTATAAGGGTTCAATATGTGATAAGCAAAGGCATGCAATGACCTAGCTTGTAACTTGGCAAATATCTCTCATTGGTTGCTCTTTGAATGCTTCAAACATGTAGAAATACCTATTGCTATCATTTATATGGAAATAGGGACAAATATGGTAGATTTTCTCATTTAAATGCTTAATTAAGTGCATCTTGGTATATTGCCTTGTGTGTTGTATGATTTCTAGGTGAGGAATGAATGAGGGTTGATCTTGTATATATACCAAATCCCTTTTTAAAATATCTCACTTTAAAGCACTTAAATTAACCTTTTGGATATGTTTCTTTTGATATAACTCATATATTAAGATATATCATTCCTTATCCAACCCCCAAAAGTTTTGATATAACTCATATAATTTTGGATTTGATTGATTATTTGTATGTGCAAGCATAAATCAAAGAGTTAACCAATTTTGTGGATTGATGATGTGATGATAAAGGCTCATGTTTATGGATATCATGGATTTTCTATGTTGTTGTATATGGATGTGATGGATGGCTTAACCCTCATGTTTTATTATTTACAATGTACACTTAGTCAGTGAGAATGAATGTTAAGTATGAATAGTTAGTTAAAATAAATGTATGTTTAGAAATAGATGTTGATGATTTGATGGTGCATGTTGTTAATCTTGCACTAAATTCTAAATGGTTGATAAACTTGATGTTTAATATAACATATGTCTAGATGTACCATGATATGAAAAACCATGATGATATTGTTACAATATGTTGTAGGACTGATATATAAGCAACAAGTAAGAAAAACACATAAACAAACAAACAATAAAAAAAACACACACCAAAAAAATAAAAAATGTGTTGATTATGTTGTTGTCCCTTATCTAGTTAAAAACCTAATGTTAGATGAACAATGATACTAATAGCTTTGTTATGCCCTGGGCAATGATATATGTGAGGGGGTTGGATTGGGAATGATATATCTCGATGAAATCTACAATGATATGTTTAAAGTCAACCAAGAATTTTAACAAGACTAGGAACAAGACAAATGTTTTTGGGATTTGAAGGTTTTTCTATTATTATATTTTAGATTTTTTCTTCTTTTTTCCTTTTTACTTCTTTTTGGATTTTTGATAGGGTTATGAGCAAATGGAGAACTCGTTCTAGCAATAGGGATGGAAGTGACAGTGGATGGAATGGTGGAAGGATTCAATATGGGATCTCCAAGGACCATGTCGCATAATAACTATGTTCCCAATCATCCATGTGGATTTTTTATGTTTGCATTGTAATGTGCTGTAAAGAAGATCCAATATACCAAAATGTTTTCAAAACATGTCTCAATGACTCTTCTAAGTCCTTGTCAAGGTGAAAAGTGGGAAGAAATATGGGCATGATTTGTATGGTTTAGGATGGCAAAGTTTGAATGGATTGGGTTACCCCCAAGTGTAGAGTATTTGTAGACAACAGATTCACTCATGACGCTAAAAACTAGTTTTCATTATGGTACTTACCCAAAATGCCATCATAATGGTTTTCATCTTTGGACTTATAATGCAAATGTGTAAAATTAAATACGTAAAATGTAAATGCTAAAATTTAAAACTTGAACATAAACTAAGAACAAATCTGAGTTTCCATTCTAAATCTCACATTAACCTTTGATTAAGAAATGAAAGATAAAATAAGAACTTTACCTTCACTTATTGAATGAAGACTCTCATTTGTTGATGTAGATTTTCTCATGATTTGTAGATTGTGGTTGCTCAAAAGACCTATATGTAAGAATTATAGTAACTTGTACTTATGATTGCTTAATCATTTGATTGTTTGATGACAATATTTCTCTAGAATTTTCACTTACTCAAGAGATGATAATGGCTTCACAAGATGTTGAAAATGATGGATGAAGGGTGCTCTTATAGTTTTTTTGGGATGGAATATTAAATGGTTGGGATAAATCTAGATTTATTTGGATATATTAATTTTGGATGGATGATATTTGATCTTCATTCAATGAAGAAGTTGAGGATTAATTAATTGGATGAGGAAGTTAAGGAAATTAATGAGTTGGTTGAGAGAGTCATTTGATTGGTTTAATGAGTTGTTTAAGGATTAATGATTTGGTTGAGGAAGTTGAGGGAATTATTTTATCAATTTAATGAGGTGGTTACATGGATTTAATGAGCTGATTAATTGATTGATTTATTTATTTTGGCTAAATATGTGTACATGAGATTAATTAAAAGTCAATTAAATTAATTAATCATGATTAATTTAGTTGATTACTTGAGGGGTAATGTTAGTAGGACTAAATGAAATTATTTTATTAATAAGATGGGGGTCATGTTATTATTAGGGTGATGTTAATACATATTTTTTGATGATGGATTGGTATGATGACTGGATTAAGGTAACATGATTAAGATGGTGGAATTAGGGTCTCTACATTTGCCCCTCTTTGAAAGGGAATTGTGACTAAAAGAAGAAAATAATTTTAAAAGAATGTAGAAAAGAATAAATGGGCACAAAACATATGCCCTTAGTGGGATGGTTGATTATGGAGATGATGTAGCTATAATTAGGGATGGTTAGGGATGACTAGGGATGATTAGGGATAATGTTTAGGGATGATAATTGGGAATGATTAGTGACAATGGATGAAATCAAGTGATGATTTGGTTAGAGATGATTCCACCTCGGTAAGGCATGTGGGGATGAAAAACACATATGGGCTCTTAAAATGAGAAGAGGTGTTGGAATGGAAGAATTAAGGTTAAAATGGAGGGATGGGGATGAATAAAGAGAAGTTAGGTCTCACGTATAATATGATGATTATAGATATATATGTTTTGGTGGATGTCATGGATGGATGAGATTAACACACTTGATTTATGGATTGCATGCTTTGATTTATTTTGATTTTTTCCAAGCAAAAATATATGCAAGGGGGTTATATTGGGAATGATATATCTAAATAAAGTTATTTGATGTGCCCCAAGAAATAATGAATGCAAGGGGGTTAGATTGGGAATGATATATCCTGATAAAGTTACGAGATTGGGATTGATTGATTTTTTGGATGTGCAAGCATAAATCAAGGAGTTAATTGATTACGTGTCTTGATGATGAAGGCTCATGTTTATGGATATCATGGATTTTATATGTTGTTGTAGATGTATGTGATGACATATTATATTATTTATGATGCAAACTTAATTAGTGAGAATTGATGTTAAGTATGGATAGTCAATTAGAAGAATTGATGTTGATGACGTGATGGTGCATGCTGCTAATCTTGCATTGAATTACAAATGCTTGAGAAACATGATATTTAATATAGCATATGGCAGGATGCACCATGATATGTAAAATCATTATGCCAATTTTGAAATATGATGTAGGACTGACATAGATGTAACAAACAAGAAAACACACAAACAAACGAGTAATAACAATAACACACATAAAAATAAAAAAATAGATGTGTTGTTCCTTATCAAGTTAAAAAACTTAATGTTTGGTGTTTGATGATGATGATAGTTTTATTGTACCCTAGGAAATGATATATGTGAGGGGGTTGGATAGGGAATAATATATCCCAATCAAAGTTACAATGATTTATTTAAAGTTGACCAAGGATTTTAACAATTTTGGGAATAAGACAAATTCTTTTGGGATTTGATGGCTTTTCTACTATTTTTTTAAAGATATTTTTGGGTTTTTGGAATTTTTGATAGGGTTATGAACAAAGGGAGAACTCATTCTAACATCATGGATGGAAGTGGTAGTGGATGGAATGGTGGAAGGATTCAATATGGGATCTCTAAGGACCATGTCGCATAGGAACCATGTGCTCAGTCATCCACATGCCTTTTTGACATTTCCGCTGCAATGTGCTCTGAATAAAATGCAATATACCAAGATGTTTCCAAAACATGTCTCAATGACTCTTTCATGTTCTTATCAAGGTTTAAAATGGGAATAAGGATGGCCATGATTGGTATGATTACATGTATGGTTTAGGATGGCAAAGGTAGAATGGAGTGGGTTGCCCCCAAGTGTAGGGCACTTGTAGACAACAAATTTACTCATGATGTCATCATCATGGTAATTTCCCAAGGTGCCATAGAAATGGTTTTCACCTTTGGATGATTTTTCTCTCTTTTATTTATTTGTTAATTTGTTTATTACTTTTTTACTTTTTTAAAATTTTATGACTTTATTATGGCAACATTAGGTCCTTCAAGTAATTTTGGTTACGAGTAATCTCTTTTCTAGGACCATGGCCCTGATGTGTGATCCATAGATTCTGTCACAGACTTATTTGATTACTAGTTTGGCTACTTCTAAACATCTTAACCAAGCTTTGTCATAGCTCCTTTGATAGAGGGTGTTGCCAAGGAGGCTAAAGTGGGACGCATATTGGATGAAGGATTTTTGTTAGTTATGTGAATGATTTGGAGGGATGGTGTAGTCATGAACGTAAGTTTAAATATTATGATACCAATGGGGATTGGGACCAAAAATCTCACATACCATTTTAGATTCTAAACATTTTATGAGTGCTTCATACAACTCGATTTTGCATGCTTTAAGAAGATCAAAGATGTCTAAAAATTTTCTTAGAAGGGTAACCAAATTTTCTTATTCTTCGAGATTGTGATAATCCCCAAATTTAATGATCTTAATATTGATTGCTATTATTATGTTGACATTAATTGTTTATTCAACAAGTTATTTTGAGTTATCCCACAATTATGCTAGTACAGGGCCAAGGTTAAGTTCCACATCTATTGGTGTGTCATAAGGGTTTTCACCAATAGATTCACTTTTATTATTCTTATTTTAATTTTAATTTTAATTTTCTGATAGTGACTCAAAGAGGTTTTCAATAAGGGAATTTGATTTTGTATTTTTTTTGTTTCTTATTTTATTTTTAGGTTTTTTATGACCAAGGAAATTTCTTTACTCCAAAAAATAGGTTGTCAAATCAAGGTTGATTTTGAATCCCTATTTATGATCCCCTAGCAAGATGTCATCTCAAAATCCCATGAATTATGTGATAGTTTCATTAGTTTTAAAGAGGTCCAATGATACATGATCTTATTGATCTTAGTCGATAAGTTCAAGATATTGGAGGTCAAAGTGAATGGTAAGGATAACTATGTCATGGAAAAGGTTGGTGGAGGCAAGATCTTCATAGAGACTATGGAAGGAATCTAATTTGACATCAGAATAAGGTTCCTCAAAAATCATGGAAATGTCACTAACATGCTCATATTGATCACTAAGAGGTTTACAACCAATACCATTATATTATTTATTTGAGTGTACTTGTTTAGTTTCTAAGATTCCCTATTGACGAGAGCCAAGTTCTTTCCCTTTGTAGCTCATGATTCAATACATTTTGTTTGCAATGGGATATTCATTACTTTTGATATAAGAAGCTCATCCATATTCATACAATGAGGATTCATTAGAGCTTTCAATTTTCTCATTTTCAAGAAGGCCAAATTTTGATAAATAAGGTCGAGCCAAACTAACAGGATGCATGTTCTAGTTTTTTTCTTAAGTTAGGCCTACTACAACTTCTAGGAGACATAGGGAGTGTAGATGCATAAAGGAATTTTGGATTTCGCTATCTATAAGTACCTTCTTAACTTTATGCTTGGTGTTGGAGGCCTTGATATGCAAGGGGAGATTAATTAATGGGCCAACAAGTGGTATGTTGTGTTAGCCAAAGGTGGGTTGTTAAATCAAAGATACGTGTCCAAAGAGTGATTGGAATTGGGAGGTTGTTCTCTATTTGATATGATTAATTTGAGAATTTTTACTTTGATTTATGTGTGGATTAGTTTGATCATGCTTTGGAAAGGGATCTTGGTATATCCCCAATTGTTGTTTTTTGAACATGGATGCACTCTGCTCTTGGGTAAATGAAGTTCCCTAGAGTGGCGATGGTAGGACATAATTGGATTTTTTTGGCTCAAGGGATTGATTGGTAGGATATTAATTAGGTGATTATTAATTGTGTGATTATTGATTGGGTTGTGGATTAGGTTGTTGATTGGGCCATAATTGATTTTGGGATTGTTGATTATTAATTTTTCATAGAGTTGAATAAAGTGTAGTTTTGGTGACTTGGGGGCTTGATTGTTATGGGACGGTTGATGGTTAGATGATTGATTGGGTTGATTCTTAGACTTTTTATTGGATTGGTTTTTTGATAAAGGTAGCTAAAAATATAGTTTTGGTAGCTTAGAAGCTTGATTTTTATGGGATTGTTGAAGGTTTGATTGCAAATTGCTAGATTTTTCATTATTGGATTTTTTTGATAAGGGTACGATAAAGTGAAGTTTGTTTAGCTCAGAGGCTTGATGGGTATTGAATTTTTAATAGGGTTGATTATTTTGGGATTGATTATTTGATGAAGGTCTTGATGTTGAAGGATTGATATATGATGCTAGGTTTTCCAACTGTTGGCTAAGTTATAGAGTTGGTCAGAGATGATTTGATGTTGGAATTAGGGTTCTAAAACTAGTTTCCTTTTGTAGTTGGCATGGCGGATATCATGATTGGGATTGAAACTAGTGGATGGGATTTTTTTTTGGTTTTGGCTAGCGAGATAGACTAGATTCTAATTAAAAAAGGTTTTCATTGTTAAGATTTTGATTTAGTTAGGTTTGATATCTGTTTTGGTACTCCATTGGTTTGTTCGATTTTGTTACAGGTGGGCTTAGTTTTGGTTTGAAAATTAGTTTCTCAAAAGTGGACAATAACAACACACAAACAATGACAAGCCTACACTAGTCAAGTAGAATTATGATGACTAGTGGCCCATAAATATGCCCTTAAAGACGTTGATGTGGGTGATCTTAGGGAATGCTATTTTCTCAACACCACTATGCAATTACAATAGAATGGTTCTTATGTTAGGTTTAGACATGCTTATATGGGGAAGTTATCATTATACCTTTTTATACATGACGCCTAATTCTATGAGAAAAGGTTATTGTCTAGATCCTAGGTACTGGTGGTCAAATCCACCTCACATCACTTGATTGTTAATCAAGCTTAGCCCTTAAATATGTCCACATCAAGGAATGTTTGAAGTCCATCGAAACATGAAATTTGGATAGCATGTGGTGATAAAATCTAAGTCACTAAACTTTAGTAGCCCATGATTGCATTCGATGATATTAATATAGTTGATGATGATTCAGATTTTCATGCACTATTCATACTAGCCTACATTGAGGAATAACCTATACAATTTTTTATGATGAAAATGGCTAAAGTGAGAACATTTTCATGATGAAACTTCTCCAATATCCTGGGTGAACATGATAAGATTTATAAGATACAAAAAAATCAATAAAAATATTTTATGGATAGAGATAGTACATTAGGATGCATCATATTGCCTCTTCAAGTGGGATCAACCATATTAGCCACACCATTCCTAGTTTTACAAAGTAATGGGGTCTTATATATGTTGTTAGGATGACCATGGATGTAGAGACTTTATCCAAATCCCTCTATAATACATTGATGTCTAAAGTACATATACTTCAATAGAATGGTTATAGTTTTAGGAGATTGATACAATTATGTACTATAGTTAGTGATGCCTCCTCCTCTGCCCCACCACCATTGTGATTGGTGTTAATGCATGTATACCCTTGGACTAAAAAAGAATCAACTTCTACTTGTAAGCACTTGAACAATGTCCTTATCATCTTCATGAGTCTTGGGGATGTCATGACAGTTTAGGAGAGGGTCAGTTGCCATTAGGTTCATACGCAATATGTTCATATGGTGTGTTAATGTAATTTTTTTGTATACTAGTCACCATCTCATCATATTTGGACTTGTGTCAAGGTTCCATCTTATGTTGACTATGTCCAAGAGTCTACAACAGGTCTTAGTGTGATCTTCATTGTCTAAAATCACACATAATGGATGACTTATGGTGTTTTAGTCCATGATCAGTAATGTGTTCATTAAATCATGCCAATGAACTATAGAATGTTTCAAAATCAGGGGGATTAGAGCTAATATGAGGGAAAAATGGTAACCTTACTTCGAACCTTTAACATCTTTTAAGGTTTTTAGCAAGTATTAAGGTAAATACTTCAATTGTTTTTGCATTTGATATCATGTGTGTATTACCTTTGAGGGATGTTCAAACCACTTGAACAATGTTAATAGGCCCCTAGGAAATCATTCAACCATCAAAGTCACCACCAAGGGTAAAATGTTGAGAAATGTTGTCATTGATGTCAAAGGTGGTGTCATTGATGTCAAGGTTGATGTCATTAATGTCAAGGTGCATCTGATGAGGATGTATGGTGATTAATATTTGACATAATTTGAAGGAAACCTAATGTCTCTCTATTAAGATAAAATTTTAAGGTAACCTAATGATTCTTTTGTTGGTTGATGTTAAGTTAAATGTCATGATTCAGATCAGCGTGATGATTATCAATATTGTCACAAAGAGGTTTGATGATCAAATAAGTAGTGAAACATGGTTATGAGGTTATAGGTCATGAAAGAATGTTTATCATAAATATATTGTTACATTAGTTTGATAATGTTATCTGGTGAGTACAAGGTAAGCATGTTTGAGTGTTAATCCTTGAGTACAAGGTGTCTTGAGAAGGCTACTCATAACAATCATAGTCATATCATGATCATGTTCATGGTGAGCATGAAGAGGTATGCAATCATTCGAGGAGAATTTAAGGCATGTGATCAAGGTGTAGAAGTATAAAGGAGTGTTTCAACGTCAGTTGTCAAGTTTCAAGTGCTTGAAAAGCCTAGTCATGGTACTAGTCATGGCATGTAAAGTCTTAGTGAGATAGTTTGAGAATGGTGTCTTGGTGAGATGGATGCATAAAGGCATGAGAGTATGTATGAGGTTTATTTAACATATATTTGAGGAATTGGATCACTCATGAGAGTCTCATGGTGAGTCTATAGGGGTAGGACCTTCAAACCTAGTTTAAACCTAGACCACCTCTAGACCCTACTTGATATAATGAGGCATCATGAGCTATGGTCAAGACATATAAAGGATGTTTGGATGTGTTTAAGAATACTATATGTTGTATGGAATTATATTTATGTGTTGATCATGAAATTGAGGAATTGAGATCATGGAAGAAGGCATGAAGGATAGTTTCAGGCCTAGTAAGGTATGAAGACTATGGTGTAGAGAGAGAATGTAAGCCTAATGGGGTATGAGGTTATGTTTATAAGGAAAAAATGTATATTTTAGTGTTTTAAGATGTATAATATGTTACATAAATCATTTTCACAAATATTTAGGTCATGGTTTGCAAGAAAAATCATGAAAAAGTGGTTTTGAGGTCTCTTGAGTACACAGAATAAAGGCATGCAAACTCAATAAGGAATTTCAAGTTCATTGGCACATGTAACCTCTACATGGGAACCTGATATATCAAGTAGATATGTGGAAGGGTAATATATAATATTTCAAAGCATTATTTTTGGAAATGAGGGGTAGTCCTTTATGAACAATTGTTAACACTATAAATAGTGTTAACCCTCTCTAAAACCCTAACAATGACCCAATGTGAAATATCTTGTTCAAAATGGCCTATAATGATCTAAAATAAATATAAAAACTATTTGATCATGTATTCAACTCTCCCAAGCATCTTCAGGTGTGATTGGTTTGTCAGGTGTGTGAGTAGACCCTATAGGAAAGGGCTAGTTTCTCAAAGATTTACTATAGTAGTAAGAGTTGACTAAGTCAAAGTATGAAATAATTGGATGGAAAAGGTTGATAATTTTATTTTATTTACATTAAATTTTATTCATATGTTATATCCCCTAAGTATGATAAATTTTTCATCCAAGTTGGCCTGTCACTAATAGGCCTAATGGTGGAAATAGTGATAAACCCAGAGAACAATGAGAAGACAATTAGGGATGTGTTATCATTAAATAGGGATAAAACCAAGTGAATGGATATGGTTTCCATAAATTTTAAGACATTATCATGGTTGATATAAGTTTTGGAGTTGAGAGGTTATACTGAAAAATTTGCTCACAAGTTGACTTGTTTGGTTTAGTAAGGTCTGTGAACAGTAAAGTTATGAGATTGGTCTGCAAGACTAATATTTACATTTGATAATATTATATTTATATATAATAATGATATAATTATATCATAGGATCATATAAATTCATAATAAGTAATTGAATATGTCTACACAGGTGTTGAATGTCATTGTCACCAGGATTATGCTTTAAGGTAAATTGGCAGTTCTGGGTAAGCAAGTTGTAATTATGATTTTGAGGATCTATGCTATGAGTTGATGTATATAATGCATATGGTGTTATTTTTTGTGAATTGAAATTAGTGATAATAATTTTTGAAATATTTGAAGTCAGTGAAATTGGTTGAAATGTTGAAGCTAAAATGGCTTGTTTGGTTCTGATCTGATTATGTGTATTGAGGTTAAAATATTGATCTACAAGACTAATATTTGACATTATGCCTTATGAATTTTGTATTCTATAGTGATATATATATGTAAAATGATATTTTTAAATTATTATTGATCATGGTAAGTGTTCTTTTACTTTTTGAAGATCAAGCTGTTCATGACTGGGTTTTAGAGTGTTCTAGCAGTTCTGAGTGGGCTATTTGTAGAAGAAGTTTTTAAGTACTTTTGCTCTGAGTTGAAAAGTATAAAGAACATGGTGATGTTTTTAAGGTAATTTAATTTATTTATATGTGATTTATTTTTATGGTTTTTTATCTAATTTATGTTCAATCTTGTATAGTTCAAGATAGACTTTTTGTGTATGAGAAGGCCTAATTGTGAACAATACAAATGGAGTGCTTTAAGTGGTAATTAAACCTATAAGGTGTTATGGAGCCTAGATGAGATTAGAATAGGTATATTTTATTATTATATTATATGTTACTATCGTGTGTGGAGTTTAAAAGTGTTCCAAGATGGCAAAGTGTAATGTGTCCTATAGTAGACCTAATGGGATTAGGTCTCCATGAGACCTAAAGATGAAATAAGGCCTAATTGAGATATGACAGATATAAAGGGAATAAAAGCACATTTTATTCATGTTTATGATAATTTATAATATCTATTCCATGTTTTACCTAATGAGTTAAGGGTGTTTGTCCTACTAAGTGGCAATATGAACAAGAGGCTTGTATATATATGACATTTTTAGGCTTATTTGAGTGAGTTGAGTGTAAGCGAATAAAATAATATATTGTTGAGTAGAAGGAGGTATTTAAGACCATAAAAGGAGTGTAAAACATATGTAATAAATATTTGATATAGCTTTTGTGTATAAAAATCAAGATCATATGACCTAATCAAGTCAAGAAGAGGGCTAGTTGAGCGAAGAAGCCTAAAAGGCAGTTTGAGAGGAATAAGATGGTAAAGAGCTAAAGAGGTGGTCATCATTAGTTAGTTGAGTAAAAAGGTGTTATGTAGGTGATTAAATAAATTAGGTGGATAAGTTGGTGTTGATTCATCTAGGGGGTTGGTGCCTCCTTATAAGTTGGATCTTGGTAAAGCCTTTTTGGGTTGGCTTAGCTAGTTGGGGTTGGTAGTACATGTGAAATTGGTACCTCACTAAATTTGGTGTTTGTCTTATAGGACTGTATTCAATTTGCATATATTAGTGGGTTGTTTTATTTCCTTTGAGGTTTTCCCACATGTGTGATGTGTTCTTGTGTTTTATGCTTATGTGGATAGGTGTTTATGCTTGTTAGATCTATATGTTTGTTTGAATGGTTCATGATTGTTTAAGTGAAATCGATAAGAAAGTTTTTGAAGACTAATTCACCCCCATCCCCCCTCCTCCCAGTCATTTTTATTTCAACATTTGGTATCATAGAAAGTCATTTGAAGCAGGCCAAATAGCCTAAAAGAGATTCTAGAAGCAAGGATGGCTAGTTAGCAAACACAAAGTGGTTTCTCTACCAGTAATGCTCCATTCTTAAATGAGAATAATTATGACTTTTGGAGCATCAAAATGAAGAAATATCTTATGTCAATGCTCCATGATATATGGTATCTAGTTGTGGATGGATATATTCCACCTCCTACACCACCAACTGATGCATTAGGCAAGAAGGAAAGTGAGATCAATTCCAAGGCAATGAATGACATTCTATGTGGCCTATCAAAGGAAGAGTTTGTGAAGGTGATAAACTGTGAGTCAACCAAGTTGATATGGGAAAAATTGAAGACTATCTATGAAGGAGACACCAAAGTGAATATGTCCAAGTTGTTGATCCACTGGAGACAATTTGAAAGTCTGAAGATTAATGAAGATAAAACCATTGCACCTTACCTATTGAAGGTTGATGAAGTTGTAAATGTCATTAGAGGATTGGGAGAAGAAGTGAAAGAGTCTATAATTATTCAAAAGGTATTGAGATCACTAATTCTTAAGTTTAATTCTAAGGTGTTTGTAGTAGAAGTGATGAAAGATTTGGACAAATTGGAAATGGATGGACTTTATGGCATCTTGACTGCCTATGAGGTGAGAAAAAATGAAGGAAAGCCTCCCAAGAAGAAAGAAAAATTCAAAGTTGAGAAGAAGTCAAAATCCAAGAAGGTCAAGAGTGAGGAATGCTCAGATGTTGATGATGATTAACTAATAGCTATGTTTGCAAGGAAATTGAGGTTTGGATCTAGTAAGCACAAGGGTAACTTACACTTGAAATGTTTCAACTATGGCAAGATTGGTCACTTTGCATCCAAGTGTCCTAATAAGGATACAACTGAGCATGACGAAGAACATGATGAACATCATGGAGACGGTAATAAGGCCTATAAGCCTGACAAAAACAAGAAGGAATTTAAGAAGTATGAAGGTATTAAAAGATCATTCAATAACAAGAGAAGTTTCTATACCAAATAATATAACTCATCTGATGTAAGTGACACAAGCACGTCTGATAGTGATGATGATAGTAATGAAGATGAACACGACAATAATAAAATATTATGCATGGCTATAGAAATAGACAATGAGGGTTGCTCAAATTGGAAAGCCTTATGGTTGATGAAGAATCAGATGAAGAAGAGGCTAAAGTAAACCTTGAGGTAGAATTGGTGGGTGCTCAAGAGGATTTGAAGTTACAAAGAAGGAATAATCACAAGCTAAGATCATTAGTTAAGGACTATGAAGAGTATATTGGTTTATTTTAGGAGAGACTAAGTAACACATCTAAGGAGTATGATGAGATCATCAGTCAAATTGAAGCAAAGATGGAAATAGTCACTATTAGCTTAAAAGTTAAAGAAGAAGAATACACTAGGTATGGAACTGAGATAGAATCCTTGAAAGTTGAGTTGGATCAAGATCTAGCAAGTTGAAGACCTTTGTGAAGTTTTAAAAGAACACTGAGGCTCTAGATTACATCTTGAGTAGTCATAAGTCTGCAAGTGATAAGATAGGTCTTGGTTTCAAGAAGACCAAAAAAAGGTAGCTCAAGTCAAGAAAAATGCTAATGAAGATAAGAAGGTCAACATGAAAAGACTAATCAGACAACCTAATGATATGAAGTATATTAATTCATTAAAGGATTATTGTTATACATGTAATCAGTTTGGTCATAGAGCAAGAGAGTGTATAATACTCTCTAAAAATGAATATGCATGGGATTATGAAAGGAATCATCAGTCAATAGGTATGTACAAGATTGTTTGCTATAACTATCATAATATGGGACACATTGCAAGATTTTGTCCTAATAAAGGTAGAAGACCATTAAGTCAAAACAAGAGGTTTGAAGCTCCTAGAATGCAAGAGAGAAGGCAAATGAATGAATGTAAACCAAAGATAGTAAAGGTGAGTCATGATAAATCTACAAGCTCAAATGGACTATTTGTTATGGTAGAGCATACTTTAGGTGAGAAATCAAGTCAGGAATGTCTGTTATCAACTCATATTGATGATCAAGAAATTGAAAAAGAGGTTAAGCCTATAGTGCCAATCAAGCCTAAAAGGATATTGAAGGATATTCAGTATGATGAGAGCATGGAGATTTGGTAATATCCTGAGCTTGTGTTATTTTAGTGTTATATGGAAAGGGGTAATTCTTTAGGCCTTATAGAGACACGAATCAGTTAGCATAAGCATGGTGGATGCTTGGTTTGAGGGGGATCTATTTAGGTTTCTGATTGAGCTTGATCTATGTTGAAAAGTGGTATTATAATCTGAGTTCATTTGATTGAGGTATGCATAGATTAAGGGGGAGTATGTCCTTGTAATGATTCATATTTTGTGTATTGAGCTTTTGGTGCAAGGTGTAGTTCCAAAAGTTACAGTATGTATGGCCCTTTGTCATTGATGTCAAAGGGGGATAAAGTTCAAGAAGGGAGATTGATCAGATTGGGATAAATTTGAGTGAAGTTTTGAAATCAATGACAAAGGGGGAGTTTGTTGATAAATGTTGTCATTGATGTTAAGGGTGGTTTCATTGATGTCAAGGTTGATGTTGTTAATGTCAAGGTGCATCTGGTGAAGATGTATGGTGAGTGTTCTTTGAGAGAATTTGAAGGCAACCTAATGTCTCTATTTTGAGAGAGAATTTGAAGGCAACCTAATGATTCTCCTGTTGGTTGATGTCAAGTTCAATGTGATTATTTAGGTCATCTTGATGATTGTCAGTATTGTCATAAAGAGGTTTGATCATCAAGTAAGTAGTGAAGTATGGTTACAAGGTTCCAAGTATACATAATGTCATGAGAGCATGTTAATTAGAAAGAGATTATTGCACTAGTGTCAGAGTATTATCTGGTGAGTACAAGGTAAGTATGTTTGAGTGCTAATCCTTGAGTATAAGGTGTCTTGAGAAGGCTAGTCATAAAAAGCATAGTCATATCATGAGCATGCGCATGATGAGCATGAATATGTATGTGTAGAGGTATGAAATCATTTGAGGAGCATGTATGTCATGTGAACAAGGTTTAGAAGCATCAAGGAGTGTTTCAAGGTCAATTATCAAGTTTCAAGTGCTTGAAAAGCTTAGTCATGGCATGTAAAGTCTTAGTGAGATAGTTTGAGCATGGTGGCTTGGTGAGATGGATGCACAAAGCTATAAAAGGCTATATGAGGTTTTTTTAACATGAATGTGAGGTATTTTATCACTCATGAGATTCTAAGGGTGAGCCTAAATGGGTAGGACCTTCAAACCTAGTCTGCACCTAAACCACGTCTAAACCCTGCTTGACCTAATGAGGCATCATGAGCTGTAATCAAAACATATGAAGGATGTTTGGTTGCATTTAAGTATAATATAGGTTTTATGGCATGATATTGAGGTGTTGAGCATGATGTTGAGTGATCCAAAACTTAGAAATTTTGATTGATAAATATCTCAAGAATATGAAAATAACATAGTAATACTGATTTCTCTGAGAAGAGATGTTTTATTACTCAAGATTGCAAATACAACCATATGCTTATCTTTGGGAAGAGATGTATAATTTATATTTTGGGTTACATATTCATTTATACACATTTTGAAGGTAGGAGGAGGATGTGGAAGGTCACCAATCTCAAGGCAGATTAAGTGGTTTGACTTCCATGATTTACAACAATATAGAATTCGAGGAATTACTATTTTAAGAAACTTACTATTTTTAGATTACACTACTAAAATTAAAATTTAGGGCACTTATAGGACACTTATATTAAGTTTTTGGGGGTCAAAATCCACCCAAAAAAGTTTGGTGCCATCTCACCACATTTTTCTCGTTGTTAGCTTTCCAACGATTCAAATGAGGAGTCAATCAGAGCTATGGTGCAAAAGTTATGGCTCCCAAAAGTTTCATCATCAATTGGGGTAGAACCATCACCTGAATTATCACTTGAATTTTTTCTTAGATCATTGAGGTATTTAGAACATGGAAGAAGGTATGAAGGATAGTTCAAGGCCTAGTAAGGTATGTAGACTATGGTGTATAGAGATAATGTAAGCCTAATGGGGTATGAAGTTATGTTTCTAAGGAAATAATGGATAAGTGAGTTTTTTTAGAGGTATGATATGTTGTCTCAAGCATGTTCACAAATTTTGAGGTCATAGTTTGCGAGAAAAAGCATGAAAAGTGGTTTTGAGGTCTCTCGAGTATAGAGAATGAAGGCATATAAACCTGATAAGGACTTTTAGGTGTTCATTGGCACATGTAACCTCTGCATGGGAAACTGATCTATTAAGGAGATATAGTAAAGGGTACTATCTAATATCTCCAGGAATTAGTTTTGGAAATGAGGGGCAGTCCTTTATGAATACTCATTAACACCAAAAATAATATTAACCCTCTCTAAAACCCTAACAATGAACCAATGTGAAAGATATTGTTCAAAAAAGCCTATAATGATTTGAAATAACTATAAAAACTATTTAATCATGTAGTCAACTACCCCAGACATCTTTAGGTGTGGCTGATTTGTCAGGTGTGTGAGTAGACCCTATAGGAAAGTGCTAGTTTCTCAAAGATTTGCTATAGAAGTCAAAGCTGAGCAAGTCAAAGTATGAAAATAATTGGATGGATAAGGTTGAGACTTGAATTTTATGTCCATGAAGGTTTATGGATAGGTTATAACCCCCAATTATTCTAAACTGGTCATCTAATTTGGCTAGTCATTAACAGGCCTAATGGTGGAAATAATGACAAACCCAAGCAATAATGAGAAGATGATTAAGGATGTGTTATCATAAAATAAGGATGAATCCAAGTGAATTTATATATTTTTTATGAATTTTAATAAATTATCAAGGTTGATAGAAGTTTTTTAGGTTAGTGGTTATAGTGAAACATTTGCTCACAAGTTGACTTGTCTGGCTTAGTGAGGTCTGTGTACAATAAGGTTATGAGATTGGTCTAAAAGACTAATATTTCCATTTTATCATATTATATTTCTATCTAATAATGGTATAATTAACTCATAGGATCATATATATGCATCATAAGTCATTGAATATGTATACACAGGTGTTGAAGGTCATTGTCACCAGGACTGTGCTTTAAGGTAAATGCGCAGTTCTAGGTAAGCAAGTTGTAATAATGATTTTGAAGCTCTATAATATGAGTTGATGTATATAATGAATTAGGTGTTGTTTTTTGTGGCTTTAAATTAGTGATAATACTTTTGGAAAGCTTGAAATTCACTGAAAGTGGTTGAAATGTTGAAGCCAAAATGGCTTGTCTAGTTCTGATCTAACTATGTGTACTAAAGTCAAAAGATTGATCTAAAAGACCAATATTTGACATTAGAAATTATGTATTTTGTATTATATATATATATATATATATATATATATATATATATATATATATATATATGTTAAAGGATATTTTAAAAGTATCAATTATCATGGGAAGTGTTCTTTCAGTTGTTAAATATCAAGTTGTTCATGACTGGGTTTTGGAGGGCAGTTCTGAGTGGGCCATTTGCAGAGAAGTGTTTGAGTACTTTTGTTATGATTTGAAAAGTCTAAATCACACGGTGATGTTTTTAAGTTCATTTATTTCAGTTATATTTTATTTATTTCTATGGTTGTTTATCTAATTTATGTTTAATCTCTTGTAGTTCAAGATAGACTTTCTGTGTATGAGAAGGCCTAATTGCAAACATTACAGATTGAGTGCTTCAAGTGGTAATTAAACCTAAAAGGTGTTATGGAGCCTAGATGAGATTATTATAGGTATATTTTATTATCATATGATATGTTACTATCGTGTGTGGAGTTTAAAAGTGTTCCAAAGATGGCAAAGTGTAACGTGTCCTAAAGTAGACCTAATGGGATTAGGGCTCCATGAGACCTAAAGATGAAATAAGGCCTAATTGAGATATGATAGATATAAAAAGACTCAAATCATGTTTTATTAATTTTTATGAGATTTCATAATATCTATTCCATGTCTGACCTAAGGGTTTAAGGGTGTTTGGCTGACTAAGTGGCAATATGAGCAAGAGGCTTATATATATACAAGATAGTTTTAGCCCTATTTGAGTGAGTTGAGTGTAAATGAGTAAAATAATATTTTTTTGAGTAGAAGGAGGTATATTAGAACATAATAGGTATGTATATAATCTATGATTAATATATGATTAGGTTTGGTGTATAAAAATCAAGATCATATGACCTAATCAAGTCAAGAAGAGGGCTAATTGAGTGAAGATGCCTAAAAGGCAGTTTGAGAGGAATAAGATGGTGAAGAGCTGAAGAGGTATTCATCATCAATTGTTTAAGTGAAAAGGTGTTATAGAGGTAATAAAAGTAATTAAGTGTATAATTTTGGTGTTGAGTCATCTAGGGAGTTGATGTCTCCTTGCAAGTTGGATCTTATTAAAGCATATCTAGGTTGGCTTAGCTAGTTGGGGTTGGTGCTCCATGTGAAGTTGGTGCCTCACTAAATTTGGTGTTTTTATTATAGGACTATATTCCATTTTCATATATCAATTTTTTTTTATTCCGCTTGATGGTTTCCCACACGTGTGATGTTTTCTTGTGTTTCATGCTTATGTGGATAGGTGTTTATGCTTGCTAGATCTATATGTTTATTTGAATGGTTCATGATTGTTTAAGTGAAATTGATAAGAAAGTTTTTGAAGACTAATTCACACCCACCCCGCTTGAGCTTATTAATTTTAATTCCAACATAAATTATAATCAAAAGTCTAATATCTATTGCAAATTCATTATAGGGTGGTCTTATATGTAAAAAAAGATCTTTTTTAAGGGTCAAACATACTTCATTCACCATAAAAGGTACCCACACATTTGAAAAGTGAATTTTTATCTTCCTTAAATCCATTCCCTTTAGTTTAAAAGTGTATTTTACCTCTCATTTCCCTCATTTTAGTCTCCAATGGATTCTCAATATCTCAAACATGAAAAAATGTAAAGAAAAGATGTTTTCCAAATGCTTTGAAGACATGTACAAACATATATGGTTAAGCCAAGGTTAGAAAAGGTCAAATATCTCATGGGGGATTCCTTATAAGCATCACAGAGGAAAATCCATGTTAACAGGGCCAAAAGAAAGGTAGAGAACACAAAAAAACTCCATCAAGCTCTTGACAAACTCATAAGGGCCATTTTCATGTTAATGGTACAGTCCATACAGGTTGAGTCAGAGCCCAAGCTCTTGGTCATAGGTAATTTCCCTAGAGGGATTGAAATTAATGGCATTATTTTTTAGATCAAAGTCCTGGGATTTATGAACAATCATTAAGACCCCTAGGTGGTCTTAAACCCTTTGCAAACCCCACAAGATTAGTTACTGGTAGTTTTGAGAGAGGTTCAAGCTCGTTGTAACAATTTAACCATGGGTGAAGATATACAAGGGTATGATGAGTATCCTAAGCTTCTATAAGAATGCTCTCATAGCACTTGCAAGGCCATATCAACATCAAACCTTCCATGGTTGGCAAGATGTAGGTTTATATGTTAGAATATCTATAGTTAATTAAGAAATAGGGCACAAAGATGATAAGTGAAGAGTTTAATGTTACCACCATACCCTTCACATACTCCACATGGTCACCAATGGGTCATATCAGATCTCCTTTGAGTTTCCTCAACACCCACCATGTAAATGAAAGAATAAATCCTCAAGCATTACTCAACTTGCTCTCATGGCAACCAATCTCAAGGTTACAAATCTATAGATGGTGCCTTATTTAGGTTATAGGGGTGATTCAAAAACATGGGGAATTTCCTCTTTCAAAGGGGATAAACTTTCACATGACTCTCAAGATCGACACTCATAAATCAGCTCCAAATGAGTTCATTGGCTATTTAGTTTAAGGTTTTTGAGGATTCGTAGGTTTCATTCTCTCCATTAAAATGCTTGATTTAGCCACTCAAATGTAATAACTTGTTAAATATCCAAATGGAGAATAATTAGGTCTCAATGGGTGGTCTCAAGTAGATAAGAGCAATCCATATGAGGTCTCCCAAAAAACATTTGATTCATAATGACTACATCAAGCCATTTTCACTTTACAGTGAACTTTGCCTCACAAACTCCTAAGAGTGTAAGGCGGTATAAACCCTCTTAAAACCCTTAGTAGAGATTGATAGGAGAATGGGTGAGATATATGGCTTTTAATGCACTATTTTGGCTTGGAGAATACCTGAAACACCTTCAACACTCTGTAGGGCTCATCACTAGTTCACATGCTTGTACTTTCATCTATATAAATGGAAGGAAACATGTAATTTTGCATGGTTTTTGGGGTATAAATAGGGTTCTGATAAATAAGGCACCTAAATACCATTTTCAAATAATGTCAGAGCATGTAAGGAGGTTGAATAGACCCTTAGGAGTCATCTCTAAGTAAGGAGAGATAGGAAATTAACATTGTGGCCTAATAGACCTCCTCGAGCTCTCCCATCACAAACCTACCACCCAAGAGGTAGATTGAGAGGCTAAAAACTTTGTGAAAAAAATGCATGGGACCCAATGCTCTTTGTAAAAGTTGAGGACCCCTATGAACTTTCCATATATGATAGAGAGAGATAGATTCAAGGGGACAATTTTATGAATGATCCTTAAGATTATGGGTATACCCAAATTACCTAGAAGAAGCTTGAGAGGTACAAAATTTTACTGAAATATCATCAGACATGATGCATGGGGGAAAGAGCTATTATGGAAATATGAGGGGGTCTATGTAATCAATATTATGGCATTAAGTATCCAATCTAGGGCCTGTGCTTTATGAACCATCATTAATATGGTAGGCCACCCAAACCCTCCAAAACCCTCATAAAGAACTTGATGGCCAAGAAACTACTCTTAATGGCTCTGATAGCCGTGAAACACCTTGATAACATAAAGAGGACACCTACAGGTCCTATGTGCCCCTTGTTTACTAGAATAGTGGCATGTGTGGGGCAAAATATGTAGGGAAAAAGCTTGTAATGTCTAATTTTGGGACTGTTTTCATGATTCCTAAGCATGTTTGAGCTCTTGAATGAGTTGGAAGGACTCTTGGACATGTGGAGAGATGTAATGGTCTCCAAGTAATCATTCTTGAATCCCTATAGTGGCAAAAACAAGCCTAATGAGCAAACTTGAATTCAAGTGAAGAGGTAACCCTCATTTACATTGAGAACAGAGTGTTGTAGGTCTACTCACATGGTGAAAAGGTGATCTAGGTTAGAAGCATCCCTGTATCAACCTCTCCAAGTCATTATCAAGCTCGAAATGCACTTGAAAATTTTTAAGTCTCAGTTCTCTTTCTCACTAAGGTGATAAATGTATTATACATGCTATAAATGGCATGAAGGATGGTAATTAGATGAGTAATGGCCACGTTCAAGGGCCCAAACATGTAACTACCTTCCAAAAATAGGTGCATGATCTCTTACTACATATGAGGTAGTAGTGGACTATTTTTAATGAGCATGGTGCCTTCATAAAGTCAGTTATGACCAAAAATAGATCATCTACAACACTTCTATGCCCAAAAGGCTCATTAAAGACCTCAATCATGTCAAGATCATGCATGGGATAAGTAGTGTGGGCTATTCTCTACCCCTCATTCATGTTTGTAACTTTTTTTGGATGTGTGATGGTCATTATGGCCTCTCCACTCCATCTCTATGCCATATTATCTCTCTCATTTTCTATAAATTGCGCTTGGAAAGCCATTATACAAATCCATCTATTGGGTATGATATAACTCTACCCATTTATATCTTGAATCCTTTGAGCTAATACAAGGATTGATTCAGCCTTCTCCACACTAGTTTCTAGTGTGTTTAATACTTGCTTGATTTGCATTAGTGTTTTAATTCTTTCTCCCTTTGTAGGTCTTTGTCTCTCACTGAGATGCTAGTGGTTTGGTCTTATGTAGGTCACATGGTGTGTGAAGGTGCTTAGGCTTATGCTTGTAGTGGAAACTGATTGGTAGTGTATTTTATTATACCTTTCATTCATCACCCTCAGGTTATATGCATTTGGCATGGCCTCCATGTGAAATACTAATGTGTTGGAGTCCTTTTAGAGAGAGTGTTGGTGATTATCCCTTGTTTTATCCATAAGTGTTGTTGAAAGATCAAAGAGAGGAGACCAAATACATTGGTGCATCACCACCTGTAGTTTAGAGTTTGTTTTCAAGTCTTTTTCTATCCCTTTTCCTTATAAAGACAAGTAGGAATGGTGATTTGAGTATAGATGATGCATCAGGGGAGCTAGCCCCAAATCTAGAGACTCAACTAACTCATTATGCTATTCACACCTAGAGGTAATTCAATTATATCAACTAGATTAGGTAGGTTTGAAACTCCTATCTCAAGGGTGCAATCCAGATTGATAACAATTGGTTCATACACATATTCAAGATAATTATTCAGAGATGGATGATACACATATTCAAGATAATTATTCAAATAGGGATGATACACATATTCATTATCATTATTTATAGAGGGTCGATATAAATATTTAGGAACACCATTCGAAGATGGTTGATTAACCTATTTATGATCAACATATAGAGTCGATTGTTACACAAATACAAGATCCACCTATACAACCATCTATTCCACATTGATTATGTTAGATATTTACTTAGAGACCATAGAGGATCCCATATTCTATAGTACATAATCAATTAGCACCACATGTAGTTAAACATATTCCACAATGAACACATGCAATGAGACACCCTATAACTACACAACACATACCATAAGTCATTGACATTATAGATCCATTCATCACACCCTGAGTTCTATAAGTATTGATCAGATAGACATGATACACCCATGAGTCTCTATGAGATTATGATCCATCTATATTCAATACCTCCCAACCATGATAGAGTATCCCTCCATCACCCAATACAATCACTTCCCATAACCCTCCCATTGAGTGGATAATTGGCTAGTTTTTCCTATTTGATATATTCCAAAAATACAAATAATCAAATAATAAAAAAATACAAAAACATTCAAATATTTAAAAAATAAAAAATCAAGATGTGAGCATGACATGATTGTTTGTTTACACTATTTACATATGTTATTTATCACATGTTTGGTATATGGAATATTATTTACATACATACATATATTTCATAGTATTTGAGTGCTATGAAAGACATACAAGTTACACTTGGACATACAAATGTTGGTTTTCTCTCTACCTAGTGGCCATGCCAATACTAAGGGCATATTGTTCCATAGGTTTCACTATTACATATTATATCTTTATGTGACCTTAGTACCATGTTGGGGTACCTATATTTATTACACATGCATTTCCAGTTACTCATTTATCACATAATGATACATGATATGTCATTATACTGTGATGTGACATTGATATAAATGGATGTTGTAGACTAGTTCTTTATTTTATGATCCATTATTGTTGTTGTCATTTTACATGTTAGGTTACTTTGTGTGTGGCCCTAGGGATTTTTTTTAATGACATCCTTGATGCCTTTTTTGTGACATTTTTATGTCTTCCTGCATGTGGCCCCTAGCCTTGTTTGTTGTGACATTTTACGTCCCATATATGTGCCCCTTGGCCTTATGTATTACACTAACACTTGCACTTGTTGAGCTTGTTGATATTGATGGGTCCCATAATCTATATCATACATTATTATTGTGTAGTATTATTCTATAATTCTATTGCACACTTCATTGGTATATCTATCTAGACATACCGCTAACATGCCCTTCATTCCATATGTTACGTATAAGCCTTGATCGATATAAACATTACTACAATGACATATTATCCACATGATCAAATGATATTACATGATGTTATCTCTACACATGACATGATACAATCAACTATTCATTTGATATGAGTGACTTATAGGATACATCCATAATTTCAAAATGGGGGAATTATAGTGGGCTTGTCATAGATACACAAGTCTCCATGAGCAAGAAATTGGAGTTGAGTATAGATTTCACATATTTTAGAGATTTAGAGTAATTTAGATATCATATGGTTCAAATACATGACATATATTGTCACATTAGTACAAAGTATAGGGGTATCTACCATTCCTATACATTCACTTTGCATAAATTTGAGCGCAAATTCATACACACTTGGTTGTGTATGCATGGACATATACACATAAGTTTAGAGGAATATGTTTACAAGTTTTCACATATATATAGATTTGAGATATAGATTCTCAAATTTAGCATATAGGTGCATAGCATTCTATATTAGTTGGTATAGATTCAGGGGTATGATACTAGTTGGATCATCAGTATCTATGTTGTTGGTTCCATGTTGGTAGATAGTATATTAATATTTTCCTACATACACATGTATTTCACACATCATTTGAGTGTGATAAAATCATACTCATATACATGATTTATTCCTATATGGATGTTGGACCTTCATTCTACTCATGTCATATAAACATTGGGGGAATTTGATTCTTTGATCTTGATATACATAGGTTATACATTTTTATGATCACTTTCCATTATCATGTTTGAACTTATGTACTTACACATGCCTATATCTTTGAAAATATACTTGATATATTATGTACTTGATGTGTTTTTCTAACATATATATATGAGGACTAGTATGTTATGTTTATGTTGGTTGTTTATGTTTTTACTTTATGCACCTCATTGAGTGTCTTATATTTCTTGTTGATAATTTGAATATGCCCCATTATTTGTGGTACCCATGCCTTTGTTTTCTAGCTTTGACATTTGAATTTGTCATTTATTATTGTATGGGCATTTGAATATGTCATCCCTTGCTTTGTGGATATTTTACTAAGTCATGTCCCTTCGATTGTGCAACATTTGAACATGCCCTTTGCTTGAGCTCTCCTTGGACCATTGTATTTTGACTTGCTTTTGAGTGCTATTGTGTGTATGTTTGATTACTTATTGAGCTTGTATTATAACTCTCTAGACTTTTCCATGATATATATTATGCATTTTAGTCCTTGATATGATCACATCATGTGCACTTCCATGATATATTTATCTAGACATATCCCCTCTATATACTACATGGTGCATTCACAGTTTGCATGGTTATCTTATATTTTTGAAGTAAGGTAACTACCAGTTACTACTTCTCCTCCCCTAAAAAGCGGGGGGGGGGGGGGGGAATATTAATGGGGGCATGCCATAGTGGTATGACTTCCACATTGCTTCATAGATTCATATTATGGTGGGGGCATGTTTTGAAACATGTTCTTCACATTTGTCATAGTTTCAGATTTAGCGGGGGTATATTTTAGAAACATGTTCTCCACATTTATTTAATATTCAACATACCCAAATTACAGTGGGGGAATATTTTGGATACATGTCCTCCACATTGGCACTTACATCAATTTTCAAATTTCTCCATTTATAGTGGGGGCATGTTACAATAAACATGTCCTTCACATGTGTTCAAATTCCAAATTGGCCAAATTCAGAATTATATGATTTAGATACACATTTGTGAAAAAATTCTATACATTGGTACCATTGTTATACATAGTTTCAGCATGAGACATATCTAAGGTGCATATGCTATGCAATTTGCACATATTATTGCAAAATTAAATTAGTTTCAAATTTCAAACATTTATATGGACTGTCATCACCCACCATATTAGACTTTTATGGACTATATTGAGCCAACCTAATGCAGTATTTGGTTTGGTTTTTGGTATGGTTGAGATGACTAAATCAATCAATCTTACAAGTTTATAGGTTGGACTTGATTACATCATCCAACCCCACTAGATTTATAGTGTGAGTTAACTTGGTTCACTCATGCTCACCAAGTTATAAGTATGATTGGGTTGCACTGTTGAGCTAATATCAATTGTCGGGTGGCAACTCATGTTTTCTCCAAGGTTAGGGGCATGTGTCCTCCAATATTCCTCTATCAATTTATAGATATACACATATTCAACTTTTATGTTTGTTTTAATCTAGGATTTATGTTCATAATGATACATATTTTTAAATCAAATTGCCAAAAGGTAAGGTGGTTGCATCGAGACATAGGTGTACTCCTAAACCTGGCTTTTTTATTTTCAATCATTTCAAATGATTTCAATTTAAGACCATATGTAATGATTATAAACTATAACTTGCTCTTGGTTGTAGTTCAATCCCTAAAAAATCACTCAAGTTGGGCTCACATAAAGGCAAGGTATGATATACACACATAGGTATGCATTTCTTCTCCTTTAAACTAACAATTTCATTACTATATTAAAGGGATGTAAAATGTAGATACTATTTATGAATTGTATAACACCTCAATCATGTACACTAGGAAAAAATAGAACTTGGATGTTCCTCTCAGTTTTAGACATTTCCCATTACCAAAAGGCTTGCATCTATTATCTATATATGCTCATTACTTATCTCTTCATCTAACCAATGTCATTATGATGACCCATACATTTGATATTTCCTAGAATATTGTGAACCTATTTACCTTCCATCTCTGCAAGTTTTGGATGTGTACCTACTTTTCTGCTTCCCAGACACTTACATCCCATTCAAATGTCTATGTTGATGTAAGTGTCCTGACCTAACGTAAGTGTTTAGTGCCCTAAATTCATTCCATTTACAAATGAAATGTATACCTATGGTTAGCCTAAGTACTTTAATTCTAGATATTCTCCAAAGGGTTTGGTATAAATACAAGATGAATCCTCATTCATTCACCACCTAGCAAAGACATATCAATCTCATACCTTCTCACAAGTCAATGATTAAAAAGCATTCGAGTCAGCAAAGCTTCCCTATTCTCTCCTATTTCCATATCATTCATAGGGACAAAACATCTACATGTTTGTAGTATCAAAGGAGTATGCCATGATTTCTATTTTCCAAGTTATAAGCTAGGTCACTATTGTACTTGATTTCCACATATTTCACCCTTGTGCACACACAAACCAACACATTAAGAGATAACTACATTAGTCTAAGGCCCACTTTGGAGTAGTGTTTATGTAGGCAACACCCATTGACAGAGGGTCTTTGGGGTTAGCTCAACATTGTGTGTCCATTAACTCTTTTTTTCCATAGCCACTATAAGGTTTTGATATTTAACAAGGAGTGACAGTCCATGATTTAGATCTGAGCACACTAAAGTGAAGGTAACACAAAACCTATAACATTCTAGGTGTTCACATACAAATCTAACATGTATTCCATGTTGAGCACCTGTGTCCAAGTTAGACAAAGACATCAATGAAACTGTTTGAGGTCAATGCAAGTGTTTGAGGTCACATAAGTGCTTAATCAAGAATCCAAGACTAATCTAGAATCTACTTCCAATCTTATTCCTTCTTGTTCTAGATCCAAATCTATATTATTATTAGAACCAACTAAGTATCTTGTTTTCATTATCATTATAATATCTAGCATAGTTTTACTCTATATTATTAGCATATCCTAGCATAATAAATTCAATATATGTTTTATCTGAGTTTTGTAATTAATTGGTTTGCTATAGGTATGTTTATCACCCTTGTGCTCATTCATTTCTACATTCGTAACCCTAACCCCATATGATCCTTATCCAAACCTAGGTTAAACACTTTGGTACTTGAAAACATTTAATTTAACTTGGATTTTAAGTGTTTTAAAATTGGATTGTGATTACTCTTAGTGATAGGTATGCAATTGGGAAGGATAGGGTAGATCTACTAAGTGTGTAATAGTGTATAGATATATAACATATGTGTCAAATCCCCTTTGAATGAGACCTTGATTTATTTATATACGGATCAAATTGAATAATTTTTTATGCCATTGATGTGATAGGTTAATGGGATAACCTTAATGATGGGTTTGATTTTAGAAAATAACAATTTTTGGGCGTGGGTCAAATCTAATCAGTTCGGTCAGTATCAACTGACGGTAGTGACTAGGTCTAGTGGAATTGACTTGTGTATATGCAGATTGATCTGAGAGTCTAGAGATGGTTATGTAGGATGTTTAGCAGGTTTGAAATAAATAATGAGGTTCTTGTAGGTGTATAATAATAGAACATATGGGTTAACTCCTAAGATAACATGTAATTATGAGAGAATGGTGAATTAAGACCTTGTTTGAATGCTCAAGCCATGCATGATAAATGTGTGTCATGTCTATCATTTTCAATTACTCAATACCATATTTTAATATCTACAAATACAAACAACATCAAATTGAGGGTTTTATTGGAGTAATTAATTCAATCAATAAGGAAATAACATCTATTCAAATTGTGTTTAATGAAAAGGATATGCCACATGATAGTTTATATTATGGGCCACTATATATATGAGTATTGATAGGCAACAAAGAAAAAATGATATAGTGGTTTAAAATGATTCAAACATGAATATATGCACCAAACAATTTTATTTATAGCCTTAGACTTAACTTTGATGATTTAGCATATACATTTATAGTTATCATGGGATATGATGGTATTAGAAGAGAACCCCTTATGTTGTTTTACCTATTAGAGTGGGACCAAGGACAATTCAAACTTTCTTTCATGTGGTGCCTGCTACTAGGTCATACATGCTTTGCCTGGTTGGTCATGGATACATTGTAGACACCTAATTTGGTACAAGGCTAGTTATTATAGTACTTTAGTGTTGTTTTGTGTACATGGTTCATCAATTAGGTTTAGGTACTTATTGGTAATTTTCATGTGTGTTTTCCTTTTCTCCTTCTTCTTTGTGTGGTCGCATCTTACCTTATTTCTTCTATTTTATCTCTCTTATTGTTTTATGGCTTTGGGAATCCCTTCCTTTCTCTTTTTCTCACCTCTCTTATTTCTCTTTGTTTGGTGATTTTGTTTATGGGGAATATTCAACGATTTTTTGAATCTATCGTGGACATATTTGGCAATTTAACAAATGGGTCTTGGGTAGATTTGGTGGGCTATTGGATTTATCATTATTTTTTGGGCCCTTGGCCCCCTTATTTTTTTCCTTTGTTTGTCTGGGCCTATTTTATTGGCTTCTTTTTTCTTCATTGTATCAACGTGTGTGCTAATAGGCCCCTAATTCTAATTTGAGAAGAATATGTATACAAGGCCTCCAAATTACATTTTAATAACAAGTATCAAGAGGAATTATCTATCATTTCAAGTCTAGGTACACTATATTGAGATTTATTTTTGTTATTAAGGACTTGCATAAATACCTAGTTGTATTTTGTACCAAAATAAGGGCAGGCAAAATGTGCATGTACTTACATCTCCACTTAGGAAGAGAATATGAAAGCTATTACTCTAAATATCCATTCACACTACACTAGAACTCTATGGGGTCTGATTCTAGAGTGTGTGATATGTAACTATAACTCCTTAATGATTCCCTGACCAATTAACTCTTTCCTTTTTCCTCTTGCAATATTTTTGGTGAATTAGGTCAATAAAATAAAATAAGATGAATCAAAAAATTCTACCCATGAAATTTGGAAAGTGAAGACATAATATTATACGAAATCACTTTGCACACCTGTCAAAAAAATCTTACAAATTCAACTGTAGAAAATAGGTGTTGAATTGTCCTTATAGAAGCAAATATTTCACACATATTTGAACATAAAATTGCACATCCCATACTCATTTATATATTACCAAGATCTTGCATAGGTGTATTAGACTTCAATATTTTCCTCTTCCTTTACATATTTTTCCATGTTCTTACCTTTTTATCATTTAGGTTGTTCTTGTTTGTTGTCATAAGGTAGATTAGTGGTTGTTTCAGACTGTCATATTAATAATCTCCCTTGCACACTCACTTTATATTTATGTGCTTAGGTTATTTGGCCCTGATCAAATTTTAGTTAAAACAACATCAAATGAAATAAATTATATCTATTATGCATCAATGTTTAAAATTTGAACAATAAGGTCAAGTGGTCCTAATTCAAAGGGATACTAATTTTTCAAAAGAACAAACCAAGAATGAAATGGTATACATGGAAGTGTCAAAATGATCATTATAGAATTTATCTAAAGGAAAGGTAAATAAAATACCAAGGTGTAAATTAGTTCCAATAAATGTGTGGTCATCATCTTCTATGTCTCTAAGACAACCATGAGATCATACAAAAAATCAATGCATGAGAAACACTAGTCATTGAGGCAGTTACTTAGTGAATAATGTGACCAAAAAAATAATGACAAGCAGTTATCCTTAGATTTAGGGGTTCCACCATGCCCTATATATGTAACCACTAGTCTTAGAACTTCAAATTTCATATCTTATGGCAATTTTCATATACCTCCTAACATTATTTGTTAGCTTTGGTAACAAATATCTTATCATGGAAGCTGAACACTCTTTATTTATATGATGCATTATATTAATTTGTATATATATTGTGTTTTATTTGGTTTAATCTTGCATGTTTATTGATTGGTTTTATGCCTCTCATGATTGTTACATCTTTTTAATTTCATTTTCATTTATCTTCTTGAGTTATGATTGGCACATAGTTGGCATATTATGACTATGCTAGAGTACACACTATATGTTCACACTTATCTACTTTCTAATGGAGGTTATTTTGCACATATTTATCATACACATGATACTGATGAGGTTATCAAGTTAGATTCAAGATTTACATGAAATAGTTACATACATATGATTTTGTATACATAGTTGATTGGGGGCACCTCCCATGTTGATGTTGGATCATCTAGGTTCATAATAAATATTGCATCAACCAAAAACATGGGTTAGATTTTTATGCATGTTTGTGCAACTTTTTATCTATGATTTTGCATAGAATAAGATCAACAAAAATCCTAAGAACATTATTAAGATTTTGATATGTCAGAAAATGAAAGTAAAGACAGTTTCAGTTGCCTACCTATGGTTAAATGACCCCTTTTTTTGGATGTTGATGAAACTGATGCTTAATGCAAGTGGTAGTTTTGGAAGCACCAACCTTCATTAAGTGGTAGTAACATAATCATTGGTGGTTTCACCCATGTTTAAGGTACAAGTAGAGTAACTATCCAAAATTTAAAAACATGATGTAGGTACCATTTTCCAAGATAAAGAAATCTTGAATAAGCTTGCAAGGGTAAAGGTCAAGAAAACATGATCCAAATCCATTTTTGAAAATTACATAAGAATTTAGATAGAGAGACAAGTTATTAGTGGAAGATATTTATAACTCCAGACATAAAAGAGTAGGAAAGAGAAGCAGAGCAAGAAAGCCTACTCTTAGGATATATGTTTATTGAATCCAGTCAATGGGACTGAGTTTAATGTCTTTTTCCTAGTTTAGTGAGAGAAAGGGTGTGTGTTTGGGTGAATATATATAATATTATTCAATAAAGAGAGTGTTTTTGGTTTCTATTATGTGTTATTATGCTTGTGTGTGTGTGTGTGTGTGTGTGTGTGTGTGTGTGTGTGTGTGTGTGTGTGTGTGTGTGTGTGTGTGTGTGTGTGTGTGTGTGTGTGTGTGTGTGTGTGTTCATAAGGAATGAGTGCAAGTCCCAGCTAAGGAGTAAAACGACCATTAATTTGCACCCCTCACTCTTATTTAAATCAATTAGTATCGAAACAAGGATTGATTTTATGGGTTTAGTGTGTGAGGCTCTTATTGAGTAATTTGTAGGTTGTGAAAGAGAATATTGTATTATTGTGAAGATATGGCACATAGAAGAATGCCTCTTAGAGGAGGAAGGGAACCTAATATTGCAAACTTGTTAGAGATGTTGAGAGGAATACAAATGAGATTAGATTAAATG
Source organism: Torreya grandis (assembly GCA_037957365.1). Lineage (NCBI taxonomy): Eukaryota > Viridiplantae > Streptophyta > Pinopsida > Cupressales > Taxaceae > Torreya > Torreya grandis. The sequence continues at coordinate 70,940 of JARHVA010007073.1, read as the reverse complement.
GAGATTACGCAAAGGATATGAACTATAATTATAGATGCAAGTGATGACGAATAAGGGGGAATTCAAGAAGTTCAATTTGAAGAGTTGGTTGATGAAATAGATGACATATTTTAAAAATATATTGCAAATATGGGAAATAATCCAAATTTAGATACCCCTACAGATGGAGGAAGTTTATGCCTTAAGGATATTATTTATTTGATCACCAAGGTGGATAAGTATTTTGACTATGAGTTAATTTAGGACTCTAAGAGAGTGAGGTTTTCCTACCCCAAGCTTAAGGGACATACATCCTTGTGGTGGGATCATGTACAAATGGAAAGGGATAAAATAGGGAAATATTTAATCAAAAAGGGACATAATGGTCACAAAGATGAAAGGTGAATTTATACCTTTTGATTAGATGATTTTATTCAAAAACTTTCAAAATTTGAGGCAAACAGAAATAAGTATGAAGAAGAGTTTTACAAACTCACCATTAATGCTGATCATGTGGAGGATGATCAAGAGAGGATATCAATTTATATAATTGGACTTCATATTTTCTCTCAATATGAGTTTTGATTATTTATGTTGAATTTAATAAAAGAGACCTCTCATTATGCATTGAAGGTGTAAGAAAATTTGTAAAAGAGGCAAAAAATACATCTAGAGCAAGAGGAAGGTTTTCAAGAGGAAGAAAACACAAAAACAGGGATAAAAGACACCATACGCATGAAGGAGAAGCTATCGCTTCTAAAAATCAAAATTAAAAACATAGAGGAAGAGGGAATTCTTCTAGATAAAGATGATACTTTGGTAAAAGAAGAGGTATATGATTAATGGGTAATAGTTATAAATCTGGAGATGTTGGACACATAACTTTTGAATGTCCTAAGGTATTTTTTAATAATAATATAATAAATAAAGCAATCAATCATATTATTCATGTGGATGAAGAAATTTTTACGTCCTTGACTCACATAGAAGAATTGGAGCATGGTGAAGATCTTGTGATGAAGAGAGTGTTGTTGAAACCAATAGAGGTGGAGAATGAAGCAATGAAATTAAATAATCTTTTCTAGACTATGGGAGATAAGTGTTATAAGGTTATTGTTTATAGTTATAGAATAGATAATTTGGTTTTAAATGACAAGGTAGAGAATTATGGGCTAAAAATAATTATGCATCATACCCATACAAAGATTATTAGTTACTTAAGGGTGATCAAGTGTTAGTAAATGAGCAATGTATGGTTAGTTTTCAAACTGAATATTACAAAGACCAAGGTTTTATGCAATGTAATGCCCATGGTTGTATGCTATATATTATTGGGAAGAAAATGGTATTTTGATAGAGATGTCATGTATGACGGCAGATCAAACACCTACACACTTTTAGAATATGGTAAGAGGTTCACATTGACCTCAAAACCAAGAGGGAATACTCAAAACCAAGAGGGAAGCTATAATAAGAGTAGATTCAAATTGGGTCTCATTCAACTTGAAATTATAGGAGACTTCTATTAGCTATTTTGAATCACTAGTTATAGTCATATGCATGTGTGTATACACACAAACACACACACACGCGCGCGCACACACACACACACACACACACACACACACACACACACACACACACACACACACACACACACACACACACACACACACACACACACACACACACACACACACACACACACACACACACACACACACACACACACACACTCACTCATTCACTTAGTCACACACACACACACACACACACTCTCTCTCTCTCTCACACACACACACACAAGAATATTTTTAAATTATTTTTCTTGGCATGTTTCACGTCAAAAATTTTGGGTTGTAGAGTCATAATTTCTTGTGAGAAGCATTGTATTAGGGTTTGATTATATAGCCTTTGAGGTTCGAGTATAAAAATATCCATTAGACGATGGTTATATGCTTTGCGATGAAAGTATATTGTATATTATTTATAAGTATCTTCATGATTGATTCTCTTAATGAGGGTCTTAATGTTTCTTGTTGCTACTGAATAGAGTGTTTGAATCTTTAGGTACAAGTAATAGGTCGATCTAGTAGGATTTCAGTGTCCATATATTTTTTGTGCTTACCATAGCCTACACAATGATTAATTAGGTAACAAAAAAATTACAATAGTTTGGTTTCATTTTCAGGACCCCATTCAAAGTGATCATCAAGATTAGATTCAAAAATGGTGGGATGTATATCTCTAAGGCTTGTAGAAGCTTGCTTTGAATAAAAATATTTAGAGTTTGTGAAAAATGTTATTGGAATAGGTTTGAAGCCTAAGAAGTTGTTGGAAAATCATATTTTGTGAGTTTTCATAGCACAACCACGAATGGTTAGATACATATGTGGTTGGAAGGAGTTGAATATTCAGAACTAAGTATGCTTGGATTGAAAAGTGATTTTAAATGATTCCACATCTAACATATATGTCTATCAGGGCACTCATTAGATAAATAACATGAATTTTATTTTGTGATAAAATTAAAATAAACAATCACTAAGAAAGAGGTTAAAGCCCGTGGGATTTATGTTGGCCATTACGTGCATGTTTTATAGGTGAGATGTTGTTTGGTTCAAATTATTTTGTATTGTATCCCTAATACTATTGGCTTAGATTGTGCCTATTACGATGACCCATTTATCGATGATTTGTGATGGCCCAATGTTTTCATCTAGATCACTTAGGCTAAATCAAGGTTTATGATTTTTTTTTAAATTTGTGCAAACTAGGTTTTATATTTTTTAGGGATTTTTGTTGATGCGATATAGAGAATTGTATTCCATGAACCCAAACCTTACCCAAATGAGGTTTATTTCAAATTTGGGAGTGTTTTATTCCAACTGTTAAAGGTTGTGGACATATTTTATATCGACATCCTTTAATTTTTTTTATTTTCACTTGACATAAATTTGAATATGTAATTAAAAAATAATTTAAAATAAACACTATGGGCCTATTTATTTCAAACTTGGGAGTGTTTGCTACCAACTATTAAAGGTTGTGTTCTTTGATATTTTTTGGAAAACTTTAGTGGGTTCATAATATATATTTGGAGGAAGTACTTGCCATCTTATTTTTAAATGGTGCATATTAAAATTATTTCCATATCTTCTTTCTTGTATGGATATACTATAATATTCATCATAATGATCACCATGAATATATATTTACCATTTCCTACAATGCTTTAGATGGGTTTCACTTCATGCATCTTCTATCTACACGTGTATGAATGTACAAGAAAAGATGTTTGTAACAATAGTATCAAATTTGAGTTATCCATTCATTTTAATCATACAAATTTAGTTAGGATGTTAGGGGCAAGTTATCTGTTGTAGGGTATGTAATATTATAGATAACTTCTTTACTATTATTTTGAAATGTTCAACAAAATACTGACACTAGCCATATCGGTATATGTGACCCATTTATAATGAACCTGCTTCAATATACTGATTTGTCTTGATATTTTCCATACATTGCAACATTTTCACTATGCACTTATTCTAAGACTAATTGAAGTTTGAGCACTGAATATCATGAAATTTGGCATTGAATTATTAGTACATTTTATGGTTATCTAACTTATTTTATTTACTCGATGCATATTATGTGGTTGATTTTGATTATTTGGCTATATTTTTAATATTATATATATTTTTGTATGACTATATCCTAAAATCATATCCAAACCCAAAACAAAATTGTCATATCAGCTTACCCAAATCCCTTGTCCACATCTTTACTACTACCGAGACTACCTACTTAGCATGTAACATATGTAAAAAGTGTCAAAGATGTATCTAATGTCTACAAAGCATCAAAAGCCTCAAGAACATTTATACCATGATTCCTAACAATATCCAAAGAATAAAAATGTGACCAATAATTTGGAGCTGTCTCTTGTACTCTTCCTACTTTCTTGTTTATTGCAACCACTCAACAAGCTTCACGAAAAAATGGTAGCATTGGGGTGGAGTGTAATTTAGTGAGTTGTTCACTTTTATGTTTGACCTTAAATTTAACATATAGTTGATCGTAACATGTCAATTTCAACCTCAAATTTGACATCCATTTGACCATCACTTAGATTTTTTATTTTCACTTGGAGAAGTCAATAAAATATTCATCATATCTTGGACATACGATGGAGTTTGGATCTCCATTTTTTCTTGGAAATGTTTTTTTTGAACTAAACACATTAGTGTTGTTAGATAGATACCATTTTCACCAGTCAATGTGAAAATATGTTATGTGAAAAATCCAAGATAAGAACTTCAATATGTATATATCTCAACATATTCCATATAGATGTATTTAAGATATTTGTAATGGTAATAATAATTTTTTTTAGTTTTTCGTATAGATTTTATTAATTATGCTAATAGGCATTATTTAATGGAAACAGTGGATGGTGGTGGATTATAATGTTCAGGGGTTGTTAATAATTAATGAATACTTTAAATTTGACATTCATTTAATTATTTTTGGATAGTTTTGACATTTAATTTGACATCCATTTGACTATTACACTAAAGTTTTTGAGTCTTAATTGGAGAAGTCAATATAAAAATATTAATATCTTGAGCATTCAGTGGATCTTGAAGCCCCTTTTCTTTTCCTCAAAAATATTTTTTTGAGCCCAAATTTTTATTTAAAAAATAATAAGTCATTAATCACTACGATATGTAACAAAACCAAATAATAAATATGTTTAAAATATTTATACTTATTTAATTCTTACATACATATTTATTTGAAGATTAAATCAATGTAAAAACAAACCTAGATAGCTTACCTAATGGTAATGTGTTTGACTTCAAAAGTGATAGTTATAAGGGCTCATCCAAGTAAATACCCCAAATATATAAATTAAAAAAAGAGAGAGTCTCCATGTGAATTATGAATTAACACACAATGACATTTAGAATGGAAGGCATAGCTTATGGAGCTAGATCCTCAATTGAGCTATCTGAGATGAAGCAATACACTATGTGAGCCAATGATAAAGGGGAAAGAGCGGACATCGAATATGCATTCCTCCACAACATTAAAATTGACATGGAAAAAAAAAAGGGGAACACATGATTTAGCTCCATATAAATAGAAAATATTATCTTGGACATTACATTCCACTTCATTTGATCAATTTTTAGTTTGCATTTTGAATTAAAGTTTGAAAGAGAGATGGCATGGAAAATGTAGATGGAGAGGAAATCAATAAGAGGGAATTTCCCCCACAAAGAGCTCACAACAAAGGCAACATGAAATTTCATCCTCTGTAATTAAAAGTGTGAATAAGCCTCACCACTATAGGCATGCTACCATTTTTCTACTTGAAATCCATAAATATCAAAATAACATTGAGTTTTTGATCTAAAAGTTGTCCTTTCGGCACTTAGTGTGGGAAATAACACATGATTCAAGGCAGATACGAGGTTTCAAAATTTATTTTTATCATTTTTTGGGTCTATGAAGATCAAAAAATTTCAAGTTAAAGAGATCAAATATTTTGTTATAAGTCATGCTTTCAGCTTGCAATTTCTCAAATTTATCATTTTCAATAAAGACATTATATTTCAATGAAATCCAATTGCTACTCAGTAAGTGTTTGCATGTAGTGATATTTCAACATTTTTTAGCCATTTATCTCAAAAAAATGTATTGGACTAAAACAATACAATAGATAAAAGTTGAAGAGACAAACAACCTAAGGTTATATACAAGCATAGATCATAGTTTTGGTAAAAATTAAGATTTTCTTAGCTAATGTTTTTGTAGGTTTTTGAGCTTATTTAAAAGATTTCTCCTTGAATAACCTCCAAAATATTAATAGGATGATGATAGGAAGTTTATATAAGAAGTGATACAAACTATTTGATGAAATGTATGTTTAAAGTAGCATATTTTCTCTAGGTATATCAATTCCAATGAAGCTTGCAACTTAAATATCCTAGTATACTATTTCTAGACTCAAAGATCCCAATATTTTTTTGGATGTATCCTAATATCAACTCAAATTTCTTACTTTTGATTATGCCCATGGGTAATTTAGCTTCATAAGAAATGTTATTCGTATACTGTTCCCTAACATTTTAGGACTAAGATATCTCATATCATCTTAGTAGATGTTTTATTAAATATCAAATTTGGATTTTTAGTGATTTTTCTAAAAAAAAAGTAATGGTACTTGTCTAGAATTTTGATGTATATGAAGTTGTGATAAAATATATTTTAGAACTTTCTAACTTAGATAGAATAAAAATTAAATTTTAATCAAATTATATTGTGCCTGTTTATATATTTATATATAAATTTTTTATTTTCTACATTAAAATTATAAAAGAAATAAAATAAAAAATGAGTTTTAAAGGTCGACTAATGCTTAATTAAATTAAATAATTTTTTTACAAGGATAATTAAAAAAATTGCATGCTCATAACATTAAATTAAAATGTCAACCATCCACAACAATGTAAGTAATAATGTTATGAATCTCAAGATGAACTAGTCCTTAACCATTTATTTTTGTTATTTCTAAGAATATGCAAAGATAATTCAAATTCAAGACCTTGAAGTCTAAAATAAAATACACTTTTAAAATACTACCAAAAAAAATATACACTCAATTTATCCAAAGTGTTAACTATGTGGATAACAAGGGAATTAGTAGCGTTGTGTATCTCAAGATCAACTAGTATTAAAAATATTCAAATGCAAGATATTAAACTTTAAAGGCTTACATTATGTTAATAAAAATTTTACCTCCTTTAGTGCACATGTAGTTTTAGTGGATAAAAAAACTCACGTTAAATTTACAGTGTCTTATTTTTAAAAGTATTTTTATCAATAGTTTTATCTCTATCAATAATATGTAAAAAACTCACATTAAATTTAAATTGTGTCTTATGTTTATTATGTCTTAATATATTAATACCTTGTTATATATGATAGTTTTGTCAATGAAAAAATTCCCTCTGGTTTTGCTTTGTTTTTAATGCAATTTTAAATTATTTGATGGATTGGTTTTTAATTTTCAATCCTTATGGTTTACAATTCCATTTGTAGGAGGATTTTGGTTTGAAAACAGTGCTTAGTGGTTAATGAGATGTGGGAATATTTCACCTACTTTCTCCTTGTGTATTATCTTGCATGCTTTGATATCTTTCCATTGATGTTAACCTCTAAAGACTCATGTGGGCTTACTTTAGTTTTTCTAATTTTTTATACAACATTATGTCCTCGACCTCCCTTGGATAATTTAAGACACATATTTAAATGTATGTTAGTAGTGATTATTCTTCTTCATCCATCATAAATGGTTTATATAGGTGTAAATTATCATAATAGAAGACTACATACACAAGTGACATAATATCGCATGCATACAAGTGTACTCTTTCCTCAATCTTTACCTTCCAATCCCAAATTTATAATTTAAAATTTCACATATGGACATTGATTACTACATGTGTTATTGCATATATTTCTATTGATTATCTTGCACAATCAATATTTCAAATCAAAAGACAAATTTTTTCATGCACACTATCTAGTCCTCATGGATCATACCTCCCTCTTGGAGGATTTGGTCCCATTAAAGCATAGTGGTTGAAAATATGTGAGAGATTTCAAAATATCCTTGAGGTACCATGTTTATTTCCTTTGATGAAAACTTGTTGAGACTCTCATTGCCCTTTTTAACTTTCCATTGCAATAACATATTCTCCTTCAACTCCCCTTGCAAATCCAAAGAAAAGTATTTTATAGAGGGTATCTATTTTCCATTTTCGATGAACATCGATGGCTCATATACATGTAATTTCTTAAAATTTATTTCTAAGTACATTTAAATGATTGTGAAGGGTGCATGGGGCATGGGGAGGATCAAGATTTTACATGTTACTTTCAATTCCCATTGTGGTTTTAAGATTTATTTATAAATTTTTAGATCTAGTTTCAGATATGCACTTGGCTTTCAAAAATTTGATCCAAACTTAGCTTTCTTATTCACCTCTTTTTGTTTACATCCATTTTTTTTCCAAAATTTGATGCATGTACCTTTGTTCATTAAGTGCATATAACTTCCAAGATTTAGGTAAGGTATGATCATCTCAATTTTTAAATTTGATTTTTAGATTTATGTCCTACTTGTGCTTACTACATTGGCTTCACTTTCTTCATGTTATTCATGGTTATATCTTATGCATAGAATGCTTATACCTACACATCCTACTTGACGTAGTGCTTGATTGAGTGGTATTATTTGTGATTTGACACAACTACCTTTTTATATCACTCATGTTTCTAAGATGACAGTCATTATTGAAGTGATTTTTAGTGACATCCATTTTACCATTTATACAAATGAGAATAATCAATCCAGATCCTTGGAAAGAATATTACTATACATTATTCTACTACCAATAATACTAGTGAGGATAGATAAAATGATTATGTAGACACATCTATTTTTATTGACATTCCAAGTTTTGAGGGCATAGAAGAATCAAATTTTGATTCTTATATTTCAACTGCCCCTAAGAACATGATGCTATGATTTTTATAGATATTAAAACATGAAATGAAAGAGTTAGAAAAAAATGTTTTCCTGAGTGTAACCCTATAGATCCATTGCATTATAATAATCCACCCATTTGAGGCTCTAATTATACGTTAGGTGGTGAGGCTAGTGCTTCTCATTTTATTATTTATATTTATTTACCTCTGCCTAGTGCTACACCCCCTCCTCGAGTGGATCCTTATATTCATAAACAATCGAATGATTCTATCATTCCTCTTATTACTAATCTAATGACATATGCGCCTCCAAGATAAAATTATTATATTTCATCCCTTGGTTTTGGACAGAGTTAAAATACTAATCATGCCTTCATTACAACTAATCTTAATCATATTAAGGTATAAATTATTACATACATGCATACCAATGTTAATCCTACACCTAATGGTACATATTGATGCTATGTAATTATGACTTGCTCAATTTTATATATCATCAAATAAACCTATCCATGTTGTTTCTTCTTATGATATATTAGACAACCCTTTGGCTTTAGAAGTTATTATTCACCCCATACCTCCTTCATTTCAAGTTCCTAAGTTTTCATTCTATAGTGGTAATGGCGATCCATCACATCATATTAACACCTATTTTATATCTTGATTTGGTTTTCAACATGATTATTTACTTATGTCTGAGATATTTCATAGAAATATCATAGGGTATGCCTTAGATTGGTTTTATACCCTACCCATGGTTTTTGTGCAAAGATTCAAGGATTTGGTCAATATGTTCTTATCACACTTCTATATAAATATTAGTAAAAAGGTAAAACTTTCTCAAATTGCTCAAATCAAATAAGGATTTACTAAATATTTCACTAATTATGTGATTAGAATTAAAACCATGATTACAAAAATGTCACACCAGATTTTTGATATCAAGCTTTAAATTATATCATCAATTAGTTTGCTTTCTTCATTTTAGAAAAAGGTCATGTTAACATGTATGAATATTTTGATAATATTTTCCATGCATTATGTAATAGTGATATTAAATTTATGGATGCTAATATGTTAAAGTATACTTATTTATATTCTACATCCTCTACCTCCAAATATCATGGAAAGACAACATTCAAATCTAAGACTAATGATGCCCCTAATTTTATAAACAAGAACGAGGCCAAAAAAATTAACATAGTTTCACAAACCAATGATATGATTATATTTCTCACTTTTAGGAAAACTCACCAATTAAAATTTTTACCATACCCACCTTTTAAAGTGATTAAATGATTACTTGAGTAAAATTTTATTACTTTACTTGAGCCATATCAATTAAATAATACTACTTGAGAATTTCCTAAAGGGTATAATGCCAAATTAATTTGTGACTATCATCAAGCCTCCACACATTCAACAAATTGATGCTTCAAATTGAGACATATGATTCAAGATCTCATCAATAACAATATTATTCAAATTGAAGGCCATAATTCTACATTGAAGTAATTTATCATAATGCATAATCCATGATTAAAATTATTTATCAATCCATTTCCAGATAATACTAAAAAGTAAGAAAATGTGCATATGACAACATATATACAACATTTGACTATTTCACATGAACGTGATATTGATAACATCAATGACATGGTTTTGAGTTATCCAAAGCTCGCACCTTCTATTAAATTATATGAATCGATACATAAAGATGAATCAAATAATGGTCTTCTATATATTCACACACATGTTTCCCATCACCATTCAAGTACACAAGGAATTTTGATTGAAAATAGTTTTATGTAAAATACTATTTCTATTTCGATCCTATATTGTAAAGGCTATACTGAGTGACATTTACTTAGGATGACTATGACACTTTGAAGTTATGAAAGCATTACCTGCACACCACTTAGTATTATTACACTAATAGTTATAGTAAGTCCTCAGACCCTTATAGTTTTATTTTATGTCATTCCCTATTCAGGATCATATAATATTTTACTTGGACACTAATGTCTCAACTAAATGAGAGTGATAAATTATACATTACATCATTGTCTCAAGTATGTGCTTGATAGGAAACACATAGTGATAATATTTTTGATAGAACTGTTGACAATCAAAATTCATTGTGCACCATAATGGTGATAGGAAACATATGTGTGAATATATAGAGGACTATTTTTTTATTCATAATTGGGTATCTTATGGTCATAAAATATATAAATTATGTTATAGGCCACTTGGGGCAATTTATTTATGACATACATGCTTCGAAGATGGTATCTTACTATGTTAGACATCAATGCCTTTATTTCCTATCTTATATATGATATGTGTAATCCTTTACTTTGAGATACATGATTCACATGTTTATCTCACATATCAAAAGTAGGGAATATATTATGTTCATTTTAATTTACAACTTCCTATGATCTAGGAAATTCTTATACTATTTTGATCTTATAAGTGAGGGCAATTATAATTTGATATTTTCTAGACATACCTAGTGCATACCTGTTGTTTCCACCATGAAATATATTATTGATACTTCCTAACATTTATCTCTTTATATTATCATCATATTTTTTCATCTTTGATTTTCTGTCACTGAAAGTTTTACTCATACAGGATGTAGTGTATGTTCTGAGACTTAGATTTAGATATGGGTATTCTTACTTGACACTAATTTGGAGATATTTCACAAGGACACTTACATAATATAGAGATGTTGAGGACTCATGATGAGGTCACTATAAAACCTCCAGACAAACTAGATATATCAATTTCAGCTCCCTTTATTTATTTTAGTATATCACTAATTGTTTGTGCCTTTACAAGTCTACACCTTATTTTAGTTCTAGGATAGTTTTTAGTCATATATTTAAATTATTCTAGGGTAATTGTGTGTTTTTTTATTATCATTTATTATTAGCATCTTATTGATCTATTTTCTCCAAATTTTTTCTATATCCCTACCCCTACCTCACCTTTCCTATCTCTCATCTTTCTCTCCCCTCCCCTTCTTATTTCTTATGGTTTATGGGAATTTTACCATAACTATAAAATGTATAGTTTTAGTTCCCTAGAACCATGTAATGTATGGTTGTAGGGTGGTCCCTTGTGACCTTTATTTTGGGTCTCATGTGCCTTGTGTTACATATTTTTAAGCCTTTCCTACCATTGTATGTCAGTTTACACAATAATATGGTCCTAATTTAAATTTGAGTAATCTATAAATTCATTGGTGTATTAGTGCATATAGGACATTTTATGAATGAATAATAAGACATGAATTCATCCATATATATATATATCAATTATAGAAGATCAAGATCAACTAATATAAGCATTTACAATAGAATTCAAGTAGATATGAGGCATTTATTTTTCCACAATGCATTCATTATAGCATAAAAAGTAAAATAGGGCTAGGCCTTGCATTAACTAGACTATGTATACACATAATATTTTCAAACTTTTATTGATTACTGACACTTCGTATCTTGTAGGAACCTATCGAGTCTCAATCTCTATGAGTGCATGCCTTAAGGGGTGCACCGAGAAAGGGGTGGGTAGACCATCAATGCTTCGTAATATTATTGTTCCTTTTTCCACTTTCCATCTACACATTTGTCTCCTAAAATCTTGAACCCTAAGCTTATTTCTCTATTTCATATCCATTCCAGTCATTGTCATGTTTTATTCCCTCATTTATTATCTTGTTACCCTTTTGACCTGTTCAACAAACTAGGTCGACTTGGTCGACCTAGTGTGTTTTGGGGACATTTTAGCTCTTTTGGTTTGTTAACCTCCTAACCAACCAAGCACAAACCTAGTGAGTTAGACTGAAAACATGCTAGGTCGGCCCGATCGGCCTAGTACATTTGACATGTCCACATTTTTTTAGGCAAGTTACCACTATATATATATAAGGTCATTTACCACCATTTCATAAGAGTTGAAGAGAATGAAGAATCAAGCAAATAAATGCGAACACACATCTATTTATTGACCATTCTACTTGAGGAATAAAGCTTTAAGGTTCAATACTTTCTTTGGAGCTCTGATCTTGTCTTATGGAGAAGCCTTTTTGGATGCTTAGGTAGGTCATGTAGCCTAGAACTGATTTATCTTGGTTATCCTTACAACCATAATAATCTCTTGAAAATCACCTTGCCTAAGGGAGAGATTGAGGCTCGACAGGTTCATCTTCAAAGGTAAGTATTCCTAACTTTATTTATCCTTTGTAAGAGTAGATAGATAATGCAGGATGTATTCTTCTCTTCCATGTATTAGGATTCTGTATACATTGATGTGAGTGTATATCTCTTATGCATGTTTAGTTTAGTTGTTATTTATTTGTTTTATTCTAACCCCACTTTATGCCTCAAGCTTTGGTGCGAACTAGATTAGCTTACTTTTCTTGTTATTAGAATAGTTTACAATCTTATTTATTAACATAAGTGAAATATGAAATCATAGGACTATTTTAGGGTTGTTGTGCAATTGTATTAGACTATAGGCTTTAGAACCCTTCCTATCATGATATGTTGTGACAAGTGATACAAGTGATCCCTTAATTGGGTCTAGTGGATCCCCATATTGGTCATGCTACCGCTTAACAAATGTATACCCAATCATCAGTGATGTGCTTTATCTCATCCGATCCAATATTAATTCATGTACATCATGCAATTTTGATTACATACATTCTAGTGAACCCAATGTGAAACTAACCCTTGCAAGATTTATTTCACTTATATCATATATTTTGACACACTAGTTTGATTCTATCGACCCAGTCATTTTTCTCTATGCATAGGAACAGGTAACTGAATCAATCGGCTTAACCCAATATAGGTTTTCAACACTTTGTAGACTTTCAATTCAGCCTACTAGGTCAACCAGGTTGACCTAGTATATTTTTAGCCACTTTATAATAGGTTCCTATACAACCTGATCGATCATCTAGACCTAGTAAAGTTTTCAATTTTCCAAAATTTTTCAACACTTTTTTAGTAGGTTTCTGTATTGCTTGGTCGACCAACTCAACCCAATTTACAAGTTTTTGATAGTTTACTCCAAGGTTCTTGATCAATAATCTCCTTCATTTTCATCTCTAAATCATCAAGGTTAATTTCTATTTTTTTGTATCTTTCTTTTTTTGTACTTTCCATTCAAGTTTGTAGTCTTCAAAACTGCCCCTGCACAGCCAACTAGATTGACCTAGTTGACCTAGTTCTATGTTTTGTGTGCTATCTGAAACAACTAAGTTAACCTTGTTGACCTAGTAGGTTTTCTAGACCCTATCTTCAATAGTACTAGCTTGACCCTGTCGACCTAGTTTTGTATGTTGTGCATATAGTGTTTTCATTATACCTTATTTCAAAGTTGGAATTCACCTTGTATGCTAATCACATCTTTTCTTTCAATTGTTTGCATGCTTATAATAGTTTACATAGTATAATTAGGAGGTTTTTAATTAACTTCTTAATTTCACTATTTCTATTTTATGCACACATAACCAAATCACATAATATTAACAAGCATTTTAACATTTGATCACCCATGCCAACCTACTTGGATTTCATCACCAAGTGGGAAGCTGACTTGATGCTCTAGTCAAGTATAAAGCATGGTTAATGGTATATTTTGGCTAAGCACTTGACACCCTTATCACTACGATGTGTGAAGTGAGGGGGTAGGCCCCAATACCAAGCCTGTATCATTTCCACTATGGTCCCTTTCATCCTAAACTCACCTAAACTCATCCATAGATTATTATCTAGAACTTTACTTAAAACTAACTCCCTATCATTTAAAATTATTCTTAAAAATATAATTAACATTCTAGGTTGACCAATTCGTTAGCTTTACTTTTCAAGTTATCTACTTGCTCTTTGTTCAATTGTGTGTGAAAAAACTTGCATTAGCTAGCATTGGTGCAAGGTTTTGCTTTGTGTGCATCAATTGGATTGGCCAACATCAATTAAATTGACTATCTATTTAATTTTAGTATTTAATTTCTTAGATCAACTACAAACTATCTCATTTCATTTTACAAACTTATTATCAGCTCTTTCTTTTACTTTCTATTCACTATACTAAGTCGACATAGTCGACCTAACATCTTTTTTAGCCCTGTACATTGCACTAGGTCAACCTATCACTATTTACAAGATTTTTTCCCCTTTATATTAGTCTTTTTTCTCTCTAATGGGTCGATCTTATGGACCTTGTACAATTTCATAGTCCTTATTTTTGCACTAGGTTGACTAGGTTGACCTAGTTCTATTTCAGTCACTTTCTAATTTCTTTGCTTTCTCATCTTTCTTCCTCTCCCTTTCATCATGAAATTTTTGTTTGGTGACAACATTGAATTTAAATCAATATACATGATGGAATTTACCAATCCTCATAAGGTCTCCCATAGACAAAGTAGGGTTCCTTTCAAGAATGCTAGTAATGTTCATATTGTAACCTGCACAATGGACTATGGGACCCCTCCTCTTCTCTTAGAAGATAAACTTGAGTTAGAGCATACTCCTAAAATGCTTTTATTTATCATGAAATTCCATCAACATAGAGGGAAGGATCCTTCCACCATCTATAACCTCATGATTAACCATTAAGTTGAAAAACCTCATTCTCCTACTCCCACCTTCTCGACTAGATTTGAGGGTACCAATTTCTTTGCTTCTCAACCTCTTCCTTCAATATTGACTCCTTATTATGCCATGACATCTTCTTCTTTAACTTTTTCTACTTCCATGCCTAGTATATCAACTAACATGGTAGGTTCTACATCTAGTGGGCCTCTCATAAGACCCACTATCCTTAATCTATCCACTAGTTCATTATTTGTTACCCAAGGCACTCATGATTCTGGTGCTTCTTCTCAACAATTTACTGGTCCATCTTTTTCTTCACAAGAAAATTTTTCCACAAGTCCCTCAAATTCTCATAGCTCTTCTCATGCTCATATCAACACTAATAGTGGTACCCAAGCCACTAGTACCAACACAAACACCAAACTACTTCTTCTAATAACAGTAATCAAAATCATCAACTATTATTGCAAACTCTCAATCAAATGAATACATTCCAAGCTCATAATACAAATCAAATGACGAGAATTCAAAACCACATTCTTAATCTTTAATCCAATCCTCAACTAATGACTTGGGGCACACCTAACCAAAGTGTTCCTCCTCCCCCTCTTCAATATTCTCAAGGTAATCTCATTCCTCAACCTCCATTAGTCAACAAAGTCATCAAGCATTTACAAAATGAACCTCTTACTATTCAAATCACTAGCATTGACATAGGAGGTATAACGCCTACAATCTCTTATAATGGATCAACTGATCCTACCCTTCATCTTAAGACATTTGGAAATCTTTATAAGGATTGTGTTAAATTAAACACCTTTGTTTCTATGAAACTCCTTGCCAAAACACTCATGGGTGATGCCTTGGATTGGTATAATCAACTTAGATCTCATTCCATTACTAGTTTGGAATATTTAGTGAATGTTTTAGTACAATAATTCTAAACTAGTGATCTTCCTAAAAATACTTTGGCCTATTTCATTAATTTCAAACAAAACAAAAATAAAACTGCCCAAACCTTTGTTAAATGAAGGAATACTTTATCAAACAAATGTTAACATAACATGGCCAATGGTAATCTCTTTCATCTCTTTATTAATGCTCTTTATCCTAAATTACAATATCAAGTCTACACCCTCTCTCCACATACTTTGGAGGAGGCCATTGATCAAGCTAAATGATAAGATTTATTTATGTGTCAATTCGAGCCACCCCAACCTTATGTGGGTCCTCGTCTGTTACTTAAAAACAAAAACTACAATATTAATAATGATGGTGTTACTAATTCATATGATACCATTCACAATGTTCAAGATGTTGTATCTACCCCTTCTTCAAAATTAGATCCTTCTCAATAATATACTAATCCTCATTTATCTTCACCTAATAGCATTAATGTTCATAAAACTCTCTCCTTAGCTGAATGACTTAAGCATGTACCTAGGCCTCTTCCTTGAGAGATTGACCCTACTCATCCTATGAAAACTTGGTAGGATCCTAGCAAGTTTTCTTGGTTTCATGCTAGTTGGGGTCACTCTCATGAGACTTGTAGACAACTTCATAATTTAGCTATGGATTTTCTTCATCACCCTAATTTTGATCATGATTTTATCACTCACAAGCATAAACAAGCTTATGAAATTGCTTTCAAGGACTATAAATCTCATGACAAAGCTCAAGCCTTAAATCAAGCAAATGCTCATTTATCTATCTATAAATATCAATTACCTAGTCATCAACCAACCCAAGCAAATCAAGACAAGCCCACTTCTTCCATAAATAATGTAGAAAGTCTTCTTGAACCAACTTCCGAAGAGAATGTGGTTAGCATGACTAATATGCAAAGGGTGGTGGCTTTCATTGATTCTCAACCTATCTACACCTTGCTTCCTTCTCAAACATACCATGTTATCCAAAATTCTTCTCTAACTCATTTGAATGAGTTGGGGCAAGAAGATCTTATAACCTTTAATGATAATCCAATTTATGATTCTCCCTTGGATAACACATCCCATTCTATTTCTACCATTCTTCCATCATCTCCTAATACCAATGATAATCAATCTTCCAATGACAATCAACCTTCTATTAACACTTATACTTCTCAAGATCAATCTAAAACTATTACTTCATCATCTCAATATAATTTACAACCTTATTTTAAAAATTCTCATTCTTATCAACACAAATTTCAATGATCTTTGGCTCCTACTTCCAAAGACCTCCTTAACCATTACACACCTATATCTAAAAATCTTCTCATGGGTTATGATGAATGGGATCCCATTGAGGAGCTCACTAATCTCCCATCTCAAATTTCATTTCTTGAACATATGAGGAGCTCGCCCCATCATCAGAACCATCTTATGCAACTATTATTTGAGATGAATGTCCCTCATCCTCCCTTAGCAGGACAAGAGGTAGCCTTATCTGGTTTCAAGGATAGTATCTTGCAACAATGTGAAGAGATGTCCATCAATGTTGATGAAACTATAGACACTTCTCTTTCTTTGAAATTTCCTAGTTTCATTCCTTCTCCATCACCACCTTCTCTTGGTGATGGTTTTCTTCCATTTCCTAAATGAATCCTCTACCCACAAAATGGGATAATGATTCATCTCCTTCTTCCATGACTTTTACACCTTCTCCTATGAGTGTTTCTCTAAAAATTACTCACAAGCGTATCTATTGCTTTTATGGGATAGATAATCACTCTTCTACCCATTGTTGTAAGTTGTGACAATATATTGATACCTTGTATCCTTCTTCCCCATTAATAGAGACTACCTTCCCTCCTCCAGAGATCCTTCATAAATATATACCTAAGTATGGTGAGAGGTATTGTATATGGCACCAATACGACACACATCACACTAATTGTTATCGTATCCTTTAACATCTTAAGGACCATCTTATAGCTATTCCTAAAAATTATACCTTTCATCCCATAGGTCATTCTTACAAGAAGGCTCCCCCTACTTCTCCCATAGCTACACCTCCTATGGTCCCTTCACCACCTTTTGTCCCTCCACCTGTGGTTCCTTCTCCACTCGTGGACCCTCCTTCAGTGATGGATCCTTCTCCATTAGTGATTATTGCATCTCCCATATATCCTATTCTCATGCATTCCCCTGACCATCCTTTACCTGATTTCCCTCCTCAGCATGATCCAATGAGTATTCCTACTTTTTTAGCTGAGGAGATTTAAAAAGAAGTATTTGCCCAATATTCAATAAAGATTGACAAAACATTAGTAGTAGTTCATATTTAGCTTCATAGAGATTTATCCCATGTCTTGGATAATGTGTGTGGATAGATTTACCAGTATTTATGAACACATGCATGGTGTTTCCTCATTTTCTATTTAAATTGGACATGTGCTCTAATATTATTTCTCTTTTTGATTATATCATTTAACGCTATGTCAAATTATTTCTTATCTTATATCATGTTCTCCTTTTTATTGTACTATAGTTAGTTTATGTTTTTGTTTTAGATTTTACATATACTTATCTTTTCCTTATCATTGCAATTTTTCACTTATCATTGCTTTCTTTTCCTTTAGAGTTTTTCTCAAAACTCTTCCCTTATATCTTCATGATTGTTTACTTTCTTATCTTTATTTTTCATAGATAGTTGTCATGGTGACTTGGTTATATCTACCTTGTTCCCATTGGTTATTATCCCCTTTTACCATGTGATCAGTTAGCAACAATCTTTCTCATTACTATTTCCTCTTACCAGTCCACCTTTGGATCTCCCTTTTCTTTCTTCCTTTTCCACAAAATAAGCATATACACGATTGAGACTTGAGATCACATAATTGTTCATTGTCAAGCCTAAGTGTCCTAGTTAGTCTTTTTTCTTTGGTTACTTATATTCCTTTAACCTCAACCTACAACTCATTTGTGTGTATCACTATATCTCTCATGATTGGTCATTCCAAATCCATATGGAGGAGGAATCTTAAAAAGGCCTTCAAAAGAAAGTTAAAAGCCAAATCATTTAAACAAAAGGCAATGATATCAAAAGGAAAATATATGCAATATCTTAAAAGTCTAATCACACTAAAAGACATGATTCAAAGCACATTTCCTTCTTCTAGTGAAAGCTCAAACTCCATAGTTAGCCTCATGATAGAGCTAAGGTCCTTTAGCTTGTGGTAGACCAGTAGATTAGAAGAGGAGACTACAAAAAAAAACTTATAATATTACCTACTTTCTCACGCAAGTACCCAATCTTCATAGTAGATTGATGAATTTGTAAGGGGTTCTGAGGAGCAAGAAACACATTGTGAGGAGGTAGGTCCATTTTACTTTTCCTTGTACCAATCTACATTCATGAGTTGATCTTAGCAGCACACTTATCTTCCTTTAAAGCTCTATGCCTATAGGGAATATGTTTTCTTTGTACATAGATGACCACTAGTCACTTAGTGTCTTCTCATGTCCTTAGTATGCCTCTTTCATCATAAGGTCTTCTCATAAGATGCCTAAGTCTTTTATTTTTACACTCCCTTTTTCATTCCTTTTCATTCATATTTCCTCTTGGGAAATATTGTTTTTCTTTTTGATCACTCCCCATGGGATTTCATTTGTGAGTTTCTTTGTAAGACCATGGATAAGAACCGACATCCCTCACAAATTAGCACATTTTACATCCTATTACCCACTTCCTTGATTTAACATTACTTAATCCTTCTGCTTAGCAATGTTATTTTGGTACACCTTGGGTTTTATTTTGTGAGTTGTAGTATAAGACCGTGGATAGGACCCAACCCTCCTCATAAAACAAAAAATTTCCAATAAACAAGTCACCATCAAATTACATGTGTCAAGTAAGAGATAAGAATCGATTGATTATGAGGTTACACATCATTTACATGCTTCCAAGCTTAAATTAGTATGTTTTATGCTTACTTCATTTTTATTTCACCTTTTATTTTCTTATCTTTTGAGTGCATGTAAGATTACAACCATTTCTTGAATTTCTCATACTTCCCAGCTTGAAATAGTATGATAAATTTAAGACCAAGTTTTTGAAAATTTTGTTTTTCTTTTATACTTCCCATTGTGAAATAGTATAATTGATTGACTTAAATATTGATTTGCTTATATTACCATTTGTGCCCTTTTACATGCCTTCCATTTTATTACATTGTTTGTCATATTTCCCAACGTGATATTTAGTATGATTTTCTTTGTTTTAATTTGGTACAAAAAGATTTTACCTTGGTTTAAAAACAAATCACATTTTACCTTCTTGTTTTCCATTTTCTTGGATTTTTATACTTAGTCCTTTTTTGTTATTACACATTTCCCAACTTGAACTAGTGTGTAGTACATTCTTTGATTGATTATATTTTTCCAAGTCCCTTTTTTGCCTATTTCTTTTTCACCATGCATGTGTAATCCATAATGCTAGAAAAGAAACCACAATGCATATATTTCCTATAGTATATACAACAAAGCTAAATACATGTGCTAGAAAGAAATATATCCAAAGCATCCATAGCCTCAACCATAATGAACAAACACAACCATCATAAAGATAACATACTCAACTAACACCTAAAATCCAAAATGATACATCATATATATCTCAAGAGTTTGATACAACATATACAATCATATACAATGCTCCAGCTCTAGGGATGGGCTCCATCATGTCTATCTCATGGCCTAGCCACACTGCCTGCTGAGGCCTCAGTCTGACTCCTCTGAATGGTACACTATAATGAGGTAGTCCAAATCTCAATCCCTCTACATGCCCTTATCTACACTTATAACTGTACCAACTCAATCTAGGTCACTACATGTGCCTATATCAGCCAGGTCTATATCATCGTATATGTTTGCATCATCTATGTCACTATGTCTAGATGTGCATCTCACTCATCGTCTAGGGCCTGTTAGGCCTACCTCTCCACTACACCCATATTTATTGGTGGCTATGCCCTCTCTCTACATCTATATCTGCCTCACAACCTCTCCCTCTAGTCTGAACCAACTTGCCTGAGCTGGGATAGATTGTACACTCAGATCCTCTAGTATCATGGGGTCATATGACTGTAGATTCTCATCTAGGATGTCATGGAGTGTTCCCCTAACCAAGGACCCCCATCTCTCCTCCTTATCCTTAGGTATGCCTATAAAATCACACCAGATGGATATTAGATCACTATCATATCACATAATATCTATTTATCTACTAAATAACAACTTAAGAAATAATTTAACCATATTCATACCTAGCTATGTCTTAGATCCTATGGTCTTACCATCCACATGAACACCTAAAAAAGTATTCCCATTTTCATAGCATCATAGTACCTCCTCATTAGGTTGCCTCCTTAGCTCAAACCTAACTGTCATGTCTCATGTCCATCCCAGTCTATACCTAAATGGTCTCTCTCTCTCTCTCATCTATCTCTCCTCTGACTCCTCTATTAAATCACTACGGATGATGATGGTCTCTACTCTCTCCTCATACATCTATCAATACCATGTCCTCAGTGGTCATAACTCATATTTTTATGGATATGGTGGTACATCTAGTATCTTCACCTCTGGCTCCACCGCCTCTTGCTCTGTCCCTCATCATGCTCGACTAGTCCATGATCACTCATGACATGGCCTCAATGTCAGTCTCACTATCAATGGTCTAAATCCCTCTTCCCTCGTGGCTCTCTCACATATCGATTTTAATACTCGAGCATGAGTATCAGTGTCGTTGGATGAGGTAGACCCATCTACCCTAGCATCTATTCCACTAGATGTGGCTCTCAACACCATGTACAATGTCCTATCACTTCTCTCCTCTCTAGCACTGGTCCAACTATGTGCTAGCTCTCCTAAGTAGTCACTAGCTATTCATATGGTTACCATAATATGTCAGTGTATCTCACCATCTATAACACTAGCACGTGGGGCACAACCTGCACTACCTAGTCTTCTCGCCATCTCCTCACTTGAGGTAACCTATCATCAATCATATGGGGCAACCCAATGGCCGATACATAAGAATATATCATATATTCATGTTATCAATAATATGATTGATCCTATGGTCTTATTTCATCTGACCCATATCTCAAATAGATCATGAACAAGCTAGACCTAGATGACAGAGCCCAGATCATATAATACTCCCACCTCTAACATCATCTTGCTCAAGGCTACCATGTATAGTGGTGCCTTACCATTTGACTTATGACAGAGCACCCACTGTGTCACAAGGTCTATCACTACTTTTTAGAGATCCAAAATCTATGATATATGCACATCATCCATACTCTCCATCCTAGTAATATTGACTCTAATCCTATATCCCACATGGCTAAGGCTCCCCTCTCTTCTATGCTATCTGGTATCCCTATGGTCACTAGTGCTCCTACTATGGGCAATCCAAGGATGACATGGACATCATCTAGTGTGATAGCCACATATATCACAATTTGACAAGAATTTTCCTATTTTTGTCTTATTTTATCCTAAATTTCTTATTTTTCCTCTTATCTTGTTCTCCTTGGTGTTAAGTTTCCATTTTGGCCCTTATGGACCAATTAGACACTTTTTCACTAGGTTTCAACCTACAGATTACACTAGGTCGACCTATACCTACTAGGTCAACCATATGGATTTTTCCCCTAATTCAACCTACTAGGTCGACCTGGTCGACCTAGTAGGTTCAGTGTGCTGACCTAGTACATTTTACTAAAAATGTGTATTTTTCCTATTTTCTCCCTATTTCCTTTAAACCCATTTCTCATCTTCCTATTTACTACCCTTAAAATCTAATTTTGTTCATTTTTGACATATATAAAGGATTAAAAACAAATTTTATCAAAAAATCACTTAATTCAATACAAATTTAAAAAACTGGTGTAAGATCTGTAGTTACATACTTGTAGTTCACCTGCTGCCACCTCTGGGTGTCCCCCTCATCTAGCATGTCATCCTCTCACCATCCTAGCATTTTTTGGTCTCAAAGTTCTATTTTCTCCTTTAACAATTCAAAATACCAAATTAATTCTCTTTTTCCCTATTTAAAACCACTTTTCAACAATTCAAATTCTTCAATTATTTTCCTTCAGATTCTTTATTTTGCTTATATCTTTGTTTCTGCTCATCCATTTTTCAAACCATAAAATTATTTAAAATCATGATGACGTAGATATTATTTTCCACTATCATATACCTATCTTCCAAAAATTTCAATTTTTGGATGTTTTTGGCACTGACTTCCACTAGTTCACCTAGTGTGCTTTACATTGGATGCCTTCAATTTCTTGAAATCTTCTTCTTTATCTACAACATTAAGGTAAGTTAAAGGTATGTATTTTTAAATTATATCCTTTAATTTATCTTATTTGCTTCTTAATACACTTTACTTAGCATTAATGTTGTGTGTTATCATGTTCTATCTCCAAAGCACCACCCTGTGTTGCACTTACATGACACATGATGAGCTTCGACTGGGGCATATGTATACACACAATATTTTCAAACTTTTATTGATTACTGACACCTCATATCTTTTAAGAACCTATAGAGTCTCAATCTCTCTTAGTGCATGACTTAAGGGGTACACTGGGAAAGGGGTAGGCAGACCATCGGTGCTTCGTAAGATTATTGTTCTTTTTGCCATTTGACATATACACAGTTGTCTCCTAAAACCTTAAAACCTAAGCTTATTTCTCTCTTTCCTAGCCATTTTAGTCATTGTCATGTTTTATTCCCTCATTTCTTGCCTTTTTACCTTTTTGACTTGTTCAACAAACTAGGTCGACCTAGTCGACCTAGTGTGTTTTGGGGACATTTTAGCTCTTTTGGTTTGTTAGCCTCCTAGCCGACCTAGCATAGACCTAATGAGTTAACCCAAAAATGTGCTAGGTTGACCTGATCAAACTAGTACAATTGACATGTCTGAAATTTTTTAGGCAAGTTACCACTATATATACAAGGTCATTTACCACCATTTCATAAGAGTTGAAGAAAGTGAAGAATCAAGTGAAGTGCAAACAAACATCTGATTATAGACCATTCTACTTGAGGAATAAAACTTTAGGGTTCAATTGGAGAATTATTTTGGATGCTTAGGTAGGTCATGTAGCCTAAAAATAATTTATCTTGGTTATCCTTACAACCACAACAATCTCTTGTGAAGCACCTTGGCCAAGGGAGAGATTAAGCCTTGGTAGGTTCATCTTAAAGAAGTATTCCTAAATTTATTTCTCCTTTGTAAGAGTAGATAGATAATGTTGTATGTATTCTTATCTTCCATGTATTAGGATTATGTATATATTGACGTGAGTATATGTCTCCTATGCATGTTTAGTTTAGTTGTTATTTATTTGTTTTGTTCTAACCCCCACTTTGTGCCACAAGATTTGGTGCACACTATATTAGTTTAATTTTCTTGTTATTAGAATAGTTTACTTTATTGTTTGGTAGCATAAGTAAAGTATCAAATAATAGGACTCTTTTAGGGTTATTGTGTGATTGCGTTAGATTGTAGGCTTTGGAACCCTTCCTAGCATGATATGTTATGACAAGTGATACAAGTGATCCCCTAATTGATCTAGTGGATCCCCATATTGGTCATGATCCCAATTAACAAGTGTATACCCAATCAGAAGTGTAGGTGTGATCTATTTTATCCGATCCAAGATTAATTCATGTACATCATGCAATTTCAATTGCATACAGACTAATTGTTGAAAATAAGTTATAATTATCATGTTGTTTATGAATTTGTTTTCCAACATTTTATCATCATAATAATAATTTAGGGAGAAAACATGCCTCTTAATAGACCCCCCATTCTTTTCCAACTTTTCTATATTTTATTGCTTTTCTAGGGTTTTAAAGGAGATAATTTAGTAGAGATAAGCATAAAATTTGAGAAAAGTGAGCGAGGTTTTTAGAGTCTTGAAATTAAAAAATGGGATCATCAAATAAAATTTTGAAAATTTGAAAGTTTCTTGAAACAATACTTGATGGTTTTGGAAGAGTGCACTAATAGTAAAAAATAGAGCATTAAAATGTTCTAGGAAGTACTCTTTGTTTGCTCTATTTTTTCTGGGTTTTGTTTTCCATGTTGCATTCACTGTTGTATACTTTTTATGTCTATCTCAGAATTTATGAAAAATAAAATATTTTTATAAAACCCCCTCTTATCATTTATGACTATATCAAAACATTAGTTTATTCAATTAACTCTAATATACCAATTCAATTCTAATTAAACTTATTACATGTAGTGTGTTATGGGTACATGCATTCCATGTTGTAAAATCAAATTCACATAAAGTATTTGTTAAATATATTATTTTCTATGAGTTGACATAAACTTTTAAAAATAATTTTTAAGGACATGTTAGGGGAATATTTAGCATATTAAATTGATTTATATTTCAAAGAGCATGCATGAGGAAATAAATTTAAAAAATATATAGTTTTATAGGAATTTATGTAATACATGTATGGAAACAAAGCCACTATATTTTGAATTAACCACCAATGCTCTATATTTCCACTTATTGTTAGAAGAATAATTACTATATTTAAATTATATTTTACTTTGGAGTGTGTATTCCAATATTTACCTCCTAAACTTAATGGTAGATGAATGATTAGATGAATGATTATGCCCTAACTAAACTTTAATGGTAGATGAATGATTGGAGTGTGTATTCCAATATTTAATGGTAGATGAATGATTATGCCCTAAATAAACTTTAATTCTTTCAGTCATGCAATAATATACTTAACATAAAGTAGACTATGACCTAACTAATCAATAATTCTTTCAGTCATTGAACAATAGAGTCAACATAATACTTCTTAGTTCTTTAGTGATAATTATGATAATATAAAGGATACAAATGTATAATTATTTATAATGGGCTTGCAAAACATACATACATACATATAATTTATGTCATTATGGGATTTAAACCATAAATCATCTTATATATATGATATGTTCTATGTTTTAAATCCCTTAATGATGTAAATTGTATGTACACACACATAATAGTGGTGAATGTACATTAACTAATGATTTCACTAGGTTTATATGTTATCATGTTACATATTAATATTACCTAGAATTAATATTAATAGTTGTGTGCTTACCGGTTTTGCATCCTGCATATTGAACCATTTCAACACCTTGTTCACATAATCCTCTTGAGACAAAATCAACCTGTGATTTTTTTTGTCTCTCTTAATGCTCATGCCAAGGATTTTCTTTGCTACTCCCAAATCCTTCATGGCAAATGTTTGAGCTAATTTCACCTTAAGCTCAGAGATATCCTGCATGTGTGATCCTGCAACTAGCATATCATCTACATACAACAACAGAATAATATATCTACCATTATCCAATCTCTTAAAATACACACAATGGTACATAATTATTAGAAAAAGAAGTCGAGGCTGATGTGATTGCTTCCCCGCGCTTGAAACAAAAATATTGTGTACCGTATTCGGTAATTAATGAAGTGTTGTTAAGGTTTTTGGTGTGACTGATTGGAATACTTTGAAAGCTAAGTTTGAAGCCAGATTCAAACCTACAGAAGATGCACATACACTTCTGGCTCAACTGACACAAATGAAAAAAGATCCGCATGAGCCTATGAGAGACTTCATAGCTAAATTTGACAAGTTGAGAAACATAATTCCTATGATTGCCAGACCTATAGCTGAAAATCTTAAATGTTTTTTCATTAATTTTAATTATATTTCACTTTGGAGTGTGTATTCCAATATTTACTTTGGATTCAAACTTCACTTCAGCAGGTTTTTTCAAATTTATTACATTCGATGCATGGTAAGTTTGTGCATGATAATGAAGTCCATATTATTCAAAACATTTTTAGCAACCTATCCTACCTTTGAGATCACATATTAAATCATCTAATGGGGTTTTTAAAGATATAATAATTCAACCTCATGTGATACCTGCTACAATTTCACTACATTCATCCATGGTTCCTACTACATTTGAGTCTCCAACATCACCTCCAATAGTTATTATTTATCCAACATCTACATATACGACACCAACACTATCTCAAGTGAGAGATATTCAAACTCCATCTCCTATAGTTATACAAGTGATTTACATCCCAAGATTGATTTGTAATCTTTTAATATGGATGATATTCAAGCATCTTCTTTATCATGACATATATTTATGTATGCTTCTCTAGAGATTCATTGAGACAAAGATTACACTTATTACACAAATTTTGACTAATTTTATAATAATTTGAGTAAAACATATAGATCCAATATTATAAATCATACATCATATATTAGATCATTGGTTAGCTATGTTAGCTCACATTTTGTGCTTCATTAATACATATTTATTGTATTATAGTTTTCTTACTATACATGTCTTCTTTTATTATATATGTCATATATTTCACGTACTTTCCTCCCTTGAATTTGATTTCATTCCTTCTATTCTTTTGTGTTTGACATCATTGGTGATTCCATCTATTTTACCTTAATATTCTTATATTCTTTTAGGTTTCTATTGATTGCTATGTTGCATTAGCCCTTGCCCTTTGATTGTTTAATCCATTCCAAACACTTTCATGTATTTCTAGATGATGATAACATACATATCAAGATCTTCCATCCTAATCTACATTGAATTTTGAGGGTAGTAGTATTTTTTTTTGGAATCTTCCTCTTATTTATGTTTGTTTGTGACTTTTGGCTTTCTTATTTGCATTCTTGTTGTGCCCTTTGGCTTTTATTTTCATTTGAGATTCATTTTTTATCCTTATGTTCACCCTTTGGCCTTGTTATTCGTATTATTTCTTGCTTGTGCCCCTTGGATTCCTTTGTTGCTTCTTATATAAAATTATAAAATGTAAAAACAATAGAAAATTTAAAAAAAAAGGCTTTATCAATGGATACATGTCATCTTTATATACCTATGCTAGATGTTTTTCATATCCATGATTTTCACATGTGCTTCTCATGATGTTTATTTGAGTGGTTAAGATGCATGATATACAAGTTATAAATTATTATGGACTATTATATGTTACGAGAATACTCTCTTACCCACACTCCAAGGGGCATGATCACATTGATGACATGCTTTACTTAAGATACATATCTATGTACTGAATTTTATAGTGTTATATTTATTACTTCTCATTTATCATATTGAGTTATCTTATATAAAATATAACATATATTTATAGCATATACATCTTGCATGTTACATGAATATCTACATTGTATGGTTACATTGTTTGTGTAGTTACATTGCAATTGTTACATTCTTGCTTTTAGTGCATGTCTATGTTTGGTCGAATAGTTAAATGTGTAAAATTGTGTGTGTTTGGAGTATTTTTTATTGTTACATTATTGTCTATAAAGGATCCTATAGTTTTCATGTCATCATGTCTTATGATTCATCTATCCTTACATGATGTTTTCCTATGTAGCTACATACTTGTGTGCAATTTATGTAGTGTACTATGATATATTTTATGATGGTTGCCATGATATATATCATAAATTTACTATGTTGGTAACCATGATCATACAAATGCACATTTCTATTTTCCATATTAATATGTTTGGTGCCTACATTTCCATGGTGCTTACCATAGATCTATGGGGTCATACTATTATTGTGTGCTTCATTACTTAATATAGCCCTACTAGGGGCATACTTAAGACATGTGGGGTATAACATTTGGGGCATTGAACCCTTCTCCTTGAGTTACTACTATGATATGCATTTAACACATACAAATAATTAATTAAGGTATATTATTTCCACCCATCTATTCATATGAGGATGCACACATTTATATTGAGCTTTACATGATGCTATTTTATGATGGTTGCACTTTTAGTTATTTTTATAATGATATTATATGATGGTTACAAGCAATTTTTACTATTTTCACACTTTAATTATATACATTTTATAACACATGATGATTTTGAATATTTATTTGAGACGAATGATTTTAATCTAAGTTTTTCAAATCCCTCATCTCAAAAGGAGGGAATATATCCAAATATTTTAGTTTTCACGATGGAGCAAAAATATTGAGCAAAAAATAGTAATTAAAAGTATGGAGAAAAAATTATCAAGCAAAAGTATGGAGAAAAAATCAATTAGAAAAAATATTGAGAGAACTTGAGAAAATTAAGAGCCCCAGAGGCCCAATTGTCTACTTCCTTGATGAAGAAGTGGATTGGGTTGCAATAACTCTTGAAAAGTTCTCGTTAGGATATTATTTTATTTTTTTATGATAAATGATGACATTGGTACCACTAAATGTTGTTATTCCTATGCTCCCCCTTTCAATTTACATTATTGACAAAATTTTTCACATTGATTTTACATTGACTAATTGTTTAAATTAACCATTCTTTTCAAGTATGCATGCATTATAGTATACAAAAAATCCTTGTGGATGGATCCTAGCTTGAACATCTTTTGATTCATCCTTCCTTACCTATGTAAGTCAAGGTATGTTCTTCAATTATTTATTTTTATAATTTATGCATGCATGCATTCACTCACATACACACACCAAAGTAGGAAAATAGTGTAGACATCTAAATTTTGAGCAAGTCCCTTTGCCATAACACATTTTACCCATTTTTGCACACTTGGTCTACTTGTCTATATTTTTATATATTTAGGACAATTCCTAACCCACATTATTTTATCTTCTACCTTCTACCTTCTAGATGTATTCACTTTTATGCCATTTCAATTTTTAAGCCTTGTATCCAAATCTTCTGAGATGCTTGCACCCTTCGTAGGCATCTTTATATCCTAGGACAAATTCATTGGTCACAATCTGATTTTTGAATCTTCCCCTTGTAGATTTTGCACCATCAAATATGTTCCCTTTATTTTTGTGGGTCCTTTCACCTCGACCTAAATTTTTATGCCTTTAATTTCACATATTAATATTTTTTATAGTAAAGCATTGTGCATGTCATGTCCTAAAGATCCCTTTGTACAAACTATTTATAGTCATTTTTGAAGTATGAATAAAAAGTGAATCTCTATAATCCAAGTAAAATAATCAATTTGTATATCTATTACTACACTTACATTTTAATAGTTCATTTCTTCTTAAAGCTATTGTGACATCATCCATTCGTACCAAAAGAAGGTTAGGTGAATGTTCATGTAGTTACATCATCACTTCTGGGGAAGAGGAGATTAAAACCATTGCTTGCCATTTCATTTACACTGCATAAGAACAATGTAGGGTTTTATTATAACATGTCAAACAAATAATTATGGATGAAAAATAAAATGAAAAATTGATGAAAACCAAAGCTATTAAATTAAATTAATGAAGATAAATTGCAATATTTACATCCAAACATATGACTATTCACTTCATATTCCAAGAAGACTATTTAGATTATTATGTAGACTATCCACCTACCACTACCAGACAAAATGTCTCCTACTATCCCTCCTAGAATTATCAATATTATTTACAATAATATTACACCTCTCACACCATGTAACATGTAGGGGTTGTTTTAAGACTAATAATACCTTTTAAAATTTCAAACATTTCTCTTCCAAGCACTTTGTTAATATGTTTGTTAGTTGCTTTGCAATAGAATAATGTGGAAATTTTACACTACCCTCTTTCACATAATGTCAAATCAAATGAAATTTGGTGTTGATTATTCTTTTACATTTTAATTATAGATGTGTTATCAACTATGGGTGTTGTTGATGAAGCATGTTACTCGTGAGAATCTAAAAGAACACTTCTGAGCCACAATTTATTTGGTTGCCAGTGAAACTACCATAAATTATGCTTATAATAAATAAATTACTAACAATTAGTGATTCTTTGACTTCCAACTGGATACTATTATTCCTGATTTCATTATAAAACTCGAAGTAAATTTTTCATCTTCAAAATCACCAGCATAGTCAAAATATAAATATCTGACCAGTTTGAAGTCTTATGCCCTGAAGTAATTGAGCCCAAAAGTTTGTGTTCCCTTGAGATACCAAAGGACTCTTTTTTCTACTACCCAATGGATTTATCTAGGGTTTTTCATGAATCAAGAAAGAATACCAACATTGAAATAAATATATAGTCTAGTTGTGGTCACATAGATTTGACTTCCATTGAGCTATCTATATTTAGTGGCATCTACTAAATCTATGTTATCTTATGATTTCAATTTCAAATTTTATTCCATGGGCATATTAAGAGGCTTAAAATATATCATTTCAATTTTTATTAGAATTTCATCAATATATTTCTATTGAGTGATGAAATTCTACCTTGATTTTTGAATCAATTCAATACCCAAATAACAATGAAGATAACCTAGATCTATCATTTATAAGCCTTTCATCACCTTTGATTTGAAATTTTTAATGTTATCATTATTTCCTATGATGAGAAGATAATTCACATACAACACTATAAATACAATTATTTTTACAAAATTATTTGCATCTTCAAACTCAAAATGTTTGAAATTCATTTTCAAGAGGTGCTCAGTGAGTTTTTTGTACCATACTCTTAGGACTTGTTTCAAACCATACAATGATTTTTTTAGTTTTCACAATTTTTGCTCTCTGACATCTACTAGAAAATCTTTTGGTTGAGTCATGTACATTGTTTCCTTGAGATCACTGTTCAGAAATCTAAATTTTACATCTATTTGTTGAAATTTCCATTTGATGTGAGCTGCCAAAGCCAACATCATCTGAATGGTAGTCCATTTTTTGTTACTTAAAAGGTTTAATTGTAGTTTATTCCTTATTTTTGAGGAAATACATTCTCAACAAGCCTTGCATTGTATTATCAAGTGATCCATATGATTTTTACTTGTTTCGAAATACACACTTGCAACCAATAGGTTTACAACCGATTGGAGGATCAACCAGTTCCCAAGTTCCATTTTTGACCAATGAATCATACTCACTCATCATTGTTTTGATCCAAGCATCAAGATTTTCAACTTGTTTGAATAAAATAGGTTCAGAGTTAAAAGAAACATTGACTTCTTCTTCTAGAGAGTCTTTCATGGTAATATTTTTTTTTATCTTATCTTGAATTTCATCTAGGAACTTATCTTATTTTTGTGTAGTTGTATGTACACTTCTAGAGCCTATTTTTTAAACCTTGTTAGGTTTGACATATTTTAATGTTTTTAATACCCATTTTGGTATCTATTTCTGGGTATCTTGCAGAATCATAGGTGCCTTATTTCTTGATTTGAATCTCTATTTTTTTGACATCGGAGACCATCTTCAGGTGGAGTTTCAATTTCTTCTACAGAGGGAGTGTCATATTCAATTAACGATTCAATAAATATTCAACTAATTACCAATTATGGGTTTCCCCTTCATTATTTAGAACCTCCATATCAACCTCCTTGAAAACATCAAATTTGGCATATTTATCAAGTCGATTCAATTTTTGACTAATTTTTGTTTTGTGTCTTTCATAGTTTCAAAAAATACATCTCTTACAATGATAAATTTATTATTTTTCTCATCAAATAGTTTGTATTTATTTGAGGACTTTGAGTATCCCAAAATCATCCATTTACTTCTCCTATGTTCCTGTTTATTCTTTTTATTTTTGGGAATTAATGCGTAGCATGTGGAATTAAAAATCCAAATATATTGTATTGAAGGGAGATGACCACACCATAATTCATATGGATTTTTCATTCTGATTACTGCTAATGGCAATCAATTATGAATATATACTATTGTTTGAGTTGTTTCTTCCTAGAGATGAAAATTTATTCCTTCGAAATATAATATTTTGTGAATAATGTTCATCATAGTTTTGATCATCCATTCAATTAATACACTATGTTACTTATTCCATTTTACTTGAGATAAGTTTCAAATACCTTTGATGTGAATTCACCATAATTGTTAGTCCTAAGTGTCCCAATGTAGGACTAGGCTTCATTTTCAACCATTATTTGAATTTTTTAAAAAGTTATGAATGCTTCTAAATTTTATTTAGAAAGTATATGCAATTCATTATGTTATATTAATCAATTAACAACATCAAATACTGGTGACTAATGGTAGAAATAATTGGTAGATAACACTTATTAGAGTAAACCAACTACAATTTCCTATTGGATTTTCATTCCAACTTTTCAAATAATTCCCTTTCCTATTTGGCCAATATGCAAGCTTAACATTTTTCAATGTTTTTAGGTAGTGTTGGTAATCCTAAAACATCATTTTATACATTAAGTGCTTTTTTCATAGTGTGTGTGCCAAAATTAGGCTTATTAGAGAAGTTTAGTTGGCATTCCTTCTTCAGCGAGATAAGAAAAAACTCTTGGCACTGAGTGCTTACCCCTGAGTTTTAGAATTTTTTCTTTCTCATATCCAGTCAAAACAACTGCATTATCACATTTAATTATGACTTCACCTCTCCA
This sequence comes from Torreya grandis, assembly GCA_037957365.1. Taxonomy (NCBI): domain Eukaryota; kingdom Viridiplantae; phylum Streptophyta; class Pinopsida; order Cupressales; family Taxaceae; genus Torreya; species Torreya grandis. The sequence goes on along the minus strand of JARHVA010007073.1, from coordinate 37,297 downwards.
TCATGGCATTGTTTTTGAATAAGCACAGGAGACAACAAGTTTTTTTTCAACTAAGGAAGGTATATTACTTTTTATAGGATGGAGTTTGGAAGCCTCAGTGACTTGAGTCTAATTGAACCTTTGCCTTGATTTATAGACATGTTTTATTTACTAAATATACTGGTTCACACAATTTTATTCATAAAACTCCTCAAATAAGTCCCTTCATAAAGTCATATGTTGAGTGGCACCAGTGTCTATAACCCATGCATTATCCTATGTTAAACTCTTTAAGGCATTATTTTATTTGTCATAGATGGAAATAACATATTCACTATAAAATTGAGCTAAATATGGGTTTGAGTTTTTCTTCTCATTTTATACTTTTATTTTTATAGGATTCAATTTTGTCCCATGATATTTTACATTCATGGGTCTCGTGACTCCCTTTCTTTTCATAATGTTTGCAAAATAAATGTTGTTTTCCAATTTTATTTTCTTGATGTTGGCTATTTTTTTTCCATATTTGTCATCTCGACCTTTTTTCCATTTGTCTCTATCATTTCTTACATTCTTATAATTATTTCTCTTTTGATTAGCATATCAAATACTTTCTCGTGTGGACTCAATTTTTATTCCAAAGCCTTTTTCTCTTTCAATCATACTCTCAACCAGTTTATCAAAAGTGAGAGTATTCAATAGATTATTAACCTTAAAAGAATCTAAGTAGGTTGAATATAGGAAGAAGACCCTTTATGAAGATAGTCATAACAATTTTTACATTAGCAACATCAACATCATGGTTGATAACACATATTTCAAAAGCCAAAATCATGATATCACCATTTCTTAACTCAAGAATGAATAGTTTAAACTATAACCATATGAACTCCAAATTCTCATATAGGTCCTTCAATTTGGGAAATGTTTCCTAAGGAGTGTTTCACCCCTATATGCGATGAAAAAATAACATTAATTGAGGCCTACATCAAGGCTAATGCTTTTGAATTCTTCAACTTCCTGGATGGTATCTCCTTTACTTCTTTAGGTTCAACAAGTTATGCATCCCCATCATAGATGTTGAACTACAAGTTATTAAAGATAAGTGTATTCTCCACCTGTCTTGACCATTCTAACTAGGTTTTTTTTCCAATCAATTTTATGCCACCAATAATTTTGATTGAAAGCATGTTTGTTATATAGGGAGATGAAAGGGTTCTTTATCACTCCAAAAATATTTCCTTTTTTATATACCACCCAAATGATATACCAAACCTATTTAAATGTTTATATTTATTATATGCACATCAATACGTGGAAAAATATTGTCCTTTTTTTACCCACTAGTACGTAAAAGAGACATTAAATCACATGAGAGCATAATAGGTTGTGGTACCTAGGTAGTACGTGAAAAGATTCAATCTATCTACAAAACTCATTTAGAGATAAATCCTTTTATGTGGACATAATAATCATATATACTCAGAGTATTCTATATTTTTGGATTTACATCTAGCTATAGTCACGAATGGGTAATTACTGAAATAGGAAAATGAAAAATTTCCTTATTTTTCCTTGCTAATTTATAGGGACGATACCACAAACATTGTTGTTACAACTAATTTAGGATATAAGTGTAGTAGTTTGATCACAATGACATCACTAATAGACAATTTTGTTTGAGACATTATTGATACTAAAAGTTATGATTTTGTTTGTGTTTGCACAAATTGATTGTTTTTCAAAATTTACTTGATTTTTGGTTTGCAATTGACTTATTTATTAGTTTTGAATAATTCAAAAATAAAAATATATATCATTATTCTATGGGAATATCCAAGAAAAATATGCTTTTATTTGAAATAAAAAAGCATAAAGGAAATTAATTTTGTTTTAAAAATTTACCTGCTTTTCCCACATGGTGATTTTGAATTCTTAATGGATTTTTGGTGTGATGTTATTAGCTAATTTAATCCAAACATCATATAACAACTTAGTTTGAAAATGATAACACAAAGATAAAGTGCCTATGGTGGAATTCCATATTGTTTTATCAGGGAAATACAAACAAGAAAGAAAGCAATGTATAATCTAAGGCAAATAAATACTACCAAAACAATTTAAATTGTAGTGAATGTTAAATAATGTGCAATTAAAACTTAAAAAATACAGCCAATGAAAGACAAGAAGTCTTGAAATATCAATAAAACAACCAAAATGTCTTGCCACACAATCCTAAAATAGCTATATGTAATTATAGTTGTAACATCCCCACAGGGATCTAACAAGAAATACGTGATTTTTTTTAACAATATAATCTTCCATTAGATTATACCATGAGAATATAATTAGGGTTTCATATAAATTACTATAAGTATGATAACTGTAAAATAAGGCAGGTGACATTTATCCATTATTGACCACTATCAACATGTGAGACACATCATTACTGAATATAGAAAGTAATTACAGATATCTAGTCATGGTTGGTATAAATATATAGCCAGTGTTGTCAATATACAATAAGTAAGTAATTATAGATCATCATGATAATGTTTCAATAATAAATACAATACAATGTACATATATAAGATACATGGCTCCACAGAGCGTATGTTTTCCAAACTCTAGTATTTATGGCTTTTTTCAAATGTCGTCTCCAAATAAGTACTGTTGTGGGGAGGGAGAGCATCATCTGAGCACTTTTTCACACCAACCACTGACCATCGATCCCCTAAAAAATTATCCATTAGGGAATATCCATCCCTTCATAGATGAGTAGATATTGATGATGCGGGGCTACATATAGACAAATTAGTACCCGTGTGTTATATGATTTTTAAAAAAAACATGCAGTATAACATAAAGAAACCCTTTTTAACAAGATATCGCACAAACATGTAAATCATACATATGAAATGACATTGCCTCACTAACATTACTTTGGCCAAAAAATTTAATAGTTAATGATCTCTAAGATCAGTCAATTTCAAACACACCACTTGATCAAATTACTTTCATCTAGCATTGTGATGCTAATAAGCTAGTAAAGTTTGTCTCACTACTTACTCACTATCTACAATGCACGATTTGATTAACATAGTATAACCAATAGATTCATATAGATTTCATCCTACTAACAATCATAAAACATGCTAAACACGGGAATAATCTAAATGCATACATTTATTCTATAAAATGTATGAATGAATCTCACAATATTATCTATCACATAAATAATTTAGCATAATAATTATAGTTTATACCATCCGCTACACTATACATTTAAATTAATTTTTTTTAATTCTAATAAGTAGTTTCCAATAAAAGGCACTCTATGACATCCCATAATATCATAGTCCATTTCTCTTAAGCACAACTACTCAATACAAATGACCAATCATAACAATTCCAAGAATCAAAGGCCTCATAATCCTAATTATGTTTTGTTTGAACACGATCCTTCATCTATACATGTTGTTATGTTTTAGAAACTATGTACATCTATATGTGGCTAGTTTCCTATTCTTCCAAAGTCTATGTCTTAGTTTATATCAATCAATAAAACTATAGGCACACACCACAATACAACAATACATGCTATATATTTATATACACTTGTACATACTAGCACATTTAGAGTACATATTGTACCCTGTTTTCAAAGGAATAATGTGAAATACATCAACACTATGAAATACATTAACCTATCAAGCTGAGAGGATTTAATCAATATGGTGTTTAATATAGTTATTATTCCAAATTAACTCATACTTATATATATGGTCGGTTGAAAGTATAATCGCACCCACGGTTATCAAAATAGAACATACCAATTATATAGATGTACTTGGCATGGTTTTTTAGTTTAATTCCTTTTCACAGTGCACTGCTTTTATACATCATTGTATATGTTAATAAATATCACTTCACTTATAGTCCCATATATATATAAAATTGAAATACTTGATCTACCTAAAAAGTGTCATAGATCCATTATTATGAAAACTTAAATGGATCTACATATGTAATTATCAACATTATTACATAACATTAATATACCTATTTAAGTTAATTTATGGTTCAATATATTAGCTTAATTGTATTATCACTTAATCCATACAATACATAATCTTAATGGATCCCGTAACTTAATCAATGAAGTTAAAGTATTATTAATATTAAATGCTATTACAGATCACAGGTATATGCTACTATGATTTTAAAAACTTTGTTATATCATTTCACATATTTGTATGTCATATGATATAATTTTTTTGGTACCTATATCATTTAATAACCTTATATTTAGTTCACTATTCATTGAGCATTGCCAGCAAAAGACTACACCACCTACTTATGCACATCAGGTAAGAGAATATATATGAATCATCATACAAATATATCATGGCAAAAGACTACACCACCTACTTTATATATATATATATATATATATATATATATATATATATATATATATATATATATATATATATAATTATAGGGCACCTAAATATATAACTATTTCATGTGTCATCAAAATTATATGGCTATATAACATATCATGGTGCCCTTTATATATATTTGCCTACTTCTAGTTTTTAACTAAGAATAGTTACTTTATTTATATGATGACTTATATAAGTTGCTATTGATACTAAAATTAATGCATAACCAGATTAGTGCCTACCATATTATCGACTACCAAATTAGATATTAACATAGTTCATTTGTTTCTTATGTATCAATGTATTCACTACATTTATAGCAACTTAATTCACTTTAATGTATTAGCTTTAATTAATTTTCTTTAATCTAATATGTAACGTGTAATCACTATTTCAGGTAGATCATTTGCATATATAACAACTTAATTTAGAATTATTTAGAATTCTAGGTCTCCTTCCATAACTGTTACATGCATATTAAGTCGAATTATGATTATTGGATTAGCTATAATAACTATATTAAGTGTATCCATTTAATTTGAAAAATGAATATATGTCTGACTGTATCAAATTGGGTCACTATGCTATCTTGGTTACTATGTTTGACCAAATTATATTTTATATTCTCTAAAGGTTCGCTATTTCCCAGATGTATATACTATGCTGCCCTTTGGTTTACTAGATTTATGTATCATATTGGATATAACCAATGGACCAGATCTATCCACTGCCAAGATGAAATGTGTGCTATAACCCAATAATATGTATACTAAATTATTTAACAAGTATCTATAGACTGCTCCATACATAATTTAGATAATTTAACAAATCGCAATATTGTGTATTTCCTAAAATTTAGTTTGACCTCTATATGGGAGTTGCCATATATGTGTTTTTGATTTCATATATATAACATGTATATATGTATTTATTTATGCAGTTCATGAACACAGACACAGACACACACACACACACACATACATATATATATAATTCATATAAATATACAAAATTTAAATGCAATGTTTACCTGGCAAAAATACTTTGTTGATCATTTCCTTTTGCTTCCTTGTCTTCTCCAATCTTTCTTCTCTTTTGTACTGTGCCCTCTCTCCATTCTTTCCTTCCTTTTTTTAAGAGTATGGTGCTTTTTTTCTTTTTAATATTTTCCCTTCCTTTTTGTTTTTATTTATTTATTATTTCCAATTCACTTTTTGGTGTATTTAAAATACAATTGCTTATTTTAATTTTAATCAAATTATTTTGTGTTTTATTTCTTTTATGGGAATTTATTTCCAATTATAAAATTCAAAACAATTATTTTATCTATTTATTCCTTTTTTCTACTTTATACACTTTTTAAAATATATTTACTAATTAATAATAATATGACTTAATGATATATATACATCATAAAATACTGTTAAAATAACAAATCAACATGATCATACTATAAGAATATTCACTACAACTATCTCATAACAATATAATCATGTAATCTAAATAATATTCAATTATCCCATAACAACATATAACTCATAACTTAGCTAAAAATAACCAAATCAAATTACTAACTATAAATATCCATAGATAATCAAATAATTTTATTTAGCAAGGAATTGGGATGTAACAAGAGTGTAGCTATAGCGAGGAATTGGGATGTAACAAGAGTGTAGCTATATCACTCAAAACACAATCAAAGCACCAAAACTCCACACAAATATGTAGTATAATGTTTCACTCAATACTATAAAACCCCAAAATTCTTTATTGAATAGCTAACACATTGGTTTCAAGTAGACACAGTTCATTTTAGCATCCAATACCTTTTAGAACAGCCAGAAGGCAATCTCTAACCATAAAACATTGAGTTTGAATGTATTTTGATTGGGTAAAAATGAATATGCATTAGGGAGGATGAATGAAGGAAGAAAAGAATTAATTGCAAACCTAAGCTTTGATTCCAATGTCAGGTATGAATTATGCATGCCAAATAAAATGATAATTTGGTGTGCAAACCAAATATATTACATTAAATGAATGAAGAGAGAATATACTATTTATATCCAAAAATATGACTATTCACTTCATATTCCAAGAAGACTATTCAGCTTCCTACATAGACTATCCATATACCACTATGAGACAAAATTTCCCCTGTAATTAATCCAATGGTTATCAGTATTATTTAAAATAATATAACATAACATGCATGATACATAGATACAATTCCATTGAAGATGCTTGACAAATACTTCTATCCCCTCTCATTTGCATATGTTTGTTAAAACAAATTATGTCAAAAAAGGAAAAAGACATCATTTCAAAAATTCTACCCATCAATTTAGAGAAGTGAAAATATAAGAATTTAAATTTAAAAAAGGTTTCTAAAAGAGATTCATCACCGAGGAACATATTTGTCAGTCATAAAGGAACATCATTGGATTTTCCCTAGGCAAATTCATTAGTTAAGAAGCAGGGATGAATTTTGAAGTATACAATTAATAATCAAGATTATACACATAAATCACTCATTCTTTCTAGACTAGGTTTGCACTTCCAAAATTTTAGAAATATACCAAGGTGGGACTATTCCATCTCTTTTTCCTTTCATATTATCTATTACTTGTAAAAAATATTTCAATTAGATGTTGTTACCATTTTTCAGCCACTGTAGTTGATATGATTTACTATTTTAAACTACTATATCTTAAATCTACCATGTGTGTATTTTTTTTTATCATTCTAATAGTGTCATTATGCCTTACTGTTACATTTTGGTAAAACAACCCCAAAATGGCACGGTTCCTAATTTTAACTTTAAGTGATGCAAATTCTGTGGATTTTATTCAAATTCCACTTGATATGTAATCAGGGCAAATTTTAGTGACAAATATTTATTAATTCATGAATATTCTAATTTGGAGAATATGAAATTGGCAATTTTTTTTGAATATCACATAGGGCCCATTCACCTAAAATTTTGAGATATTATTTTTTTAGGGGTCGACTCACCAATGCTTTATAATAATTATGGGGTTATCAGTTAAATTTTCATATATATGTACATATATTCTCAGAGTTCACCAACTTACCACTGAAGTATCTTTATCACATCGTCAAGATCTTGAGCCTTGAGGTCACACTATGCTGCTCAACTACTTACAATCACTTGATAGAATTATGTTGCTTGGTAGTACCTAACTGCCCTACAATAATACACCATTTAATAGTAATACACCATCTAGTAGTACAAATCCATGTGGCAGCACTGTATCTCATGGTAGCACTATGTCGCATGATAACAAACTGTCACTTGATAGCATTGAACTACTCAACAGTAATATACTATTTGATAGTACCATGTCGTATGATAACAAACTCTCACTTGACAACACTAAACTACTTGACAGTAATTGTTGCTTAATAACTCTATCCATCTAATAGCTCTTTGCTGCTTGACATCAGTGCTTCATAGTAACTTCCTGATAGCATTGTGCCCCACTGTGACCACTTGGTAGTATTGCACCACCCAAAAATACTTTATGACTTGATAACATTCAAATGCTTTGCCTACCAACCTGTTATCACCCATCTGCATCTTGCATCCTATAATATCCTACCTTAGTTATTATGTTGTCAAGAAGTAATGACAAAGGTAAAACACCATAGCAAATATCAAAAAATTCTAACATACTATCTTATTTTAGAAATCCAAAAAAAAAAGACTGCATAAATGACATGCACTGTAAATATAGGTAATTCTAAAACTTTTTTAAAAAATATCAGATATATTTTTTAATTGTAGAATAATTTCAATACAAAAATTGACATGGATAATGACACTATTTAATTAGAAAGAATTAATCCCAATAACTTCTCACCACCCAAAGATTTTATTAATGACATGCCACCCAAAGAAGACACTCCTCTAAGCATTTCAGAAGAGAATTGTAGTTCTTTTCAGACACCAAATTTTGTTGAAAATTCCACTCAAAAAATTTAATAGAGGAAGAGAAGTACATGGATAATAGGAAGGTCTTTTCAAGTTGACTGAACTGTAAAATATCCATTTATATAACATGTAGAACTAAAAAATGGCAATGATCCTCTAACAGAATGTAGATGTACAATATGTAGTTGAAAACTTCAAAAAGAGCACATAATGCAACTTAAATTGGACACAATTGAGAAGCATTTTGGAACATATATATATATATATATATATATATATATATATATATATATATATATAATGACACTATTTAATTAGAAAGAATTAATCCCAATAACTTCTCACCACCCAAAGATTTTATTAATGACATGCCACCCAAAGAAGACACTCCTCTAAGCACTTCAGAAGAGAATTGTAGTTCTTTTCAGACACCAAATTTTGTTGAAAATTCCACTCAAAAAATTTAATAGAGGAAGAGAAGTACATGGATAATAGGAAGGTCTTTTCAAGTTGACTGAACTGTAAAATATCCATTTATATAACATGTAGAACTAAAAAATGGCAATGATCCTCTAACAGAATGTAGATGTACAATATGTAGTTGAAAACTTCAAAAAGAGCACATAATGCAACTTAAATTGGACACAATTGAGAAGCATTTTGGAACATATATATATATATATATATATATATATATATCTGTGAAGCACGTAGATGGATAGATAACAAGAACATAGATGAAAAAATGGAGAAGAATTTATGAATACAAAAAATGATCAGAAATGATAAAAACATCTTGCTAAGAAAGGGGGAACAATCAAGTTCAATTTGTAAAAGTTATGTAATCCAATCTTAAGGCAAAATATGTACAGTTCTCTACTATTTTTCATATTTTAAAAAATGGCAGACCCATTTCCAAAATTTTAGATTACAAAATTTTGTTTCAACATAATGGGTTTCTTGATATTCCATAGTCACATTGGTCAGATAGTAGTGCTTGGGAAATGACAAATTATCTAGCAATGGTTGAGAAAGAAGATTTGAAAAAAAGTGTTAAGAGATCACTGTTTATCTCACTTCCCATCGATGAAGTCACTTTAGTTGACAACACAACTTGGGTTTGCATGCATGTGTATACTTTTGAAAACTATTCAAGGCAATCTCATCTATTAACTGTCCATAAAATGGTAGAAAATTGAAATGTAGAAAACCTTCATAAATTGGTTGTATTCAATTTAAAAGAGACAGTTGGGATGGATAATTATGCCATAATTATGATGCTAGTATGTGTTGGCATTGATGGTGCATCAGTGATGCAGGGGCATAGAAGTGGTCTTTGTGTTCACCTTCAAATAATAGTTTTTCTATTTATGATTCTAATTCATTGCATGGCTCATAGGATGAATCTTGCATACAAAATTGTTAGCACATTCAATAATGTCTCAAAAGTCGAAGAGCTTATTTGTGACTTACATGCTTACATGTCAATCAACTCAAAAATATTTTTGGAGTTCCATAAATTTGCAATTGGGGTGATTGATGGTAAAAAACTACCAAAAGATGTTGAAACTAGATGGATTTTCATGTATGAACCTACATGCAATTCTTTTGAGGAATATCTATTTTTAATAGGTTTTATGTATAAATATTGTAGGAAAGTTGACAAAGCAAAAAATTTGCTGTGTCATTTAACAGATTTTGAAACATTACTCATATTATGAGATATTTTGCCAATGTTGAAGAAAACAACTGTTTAATGAAACATGCCCAAGAGAGATCTATTTATATTATTGACTTCATATGTTTGAGAAATGTGTATGTCAATCTTTAGATATATTATACACATCAAATAAAAGCTTTCACGGACCTATTTTTATAACCTGACAAATTTTAATATATTTTCAAAATCCAGAGAGTTATTTGAAATTCAATATACATGATCATCTTTGTGTCATGGTAAACAACATTGAGATCTCAATGCACACATGCTCTAGAAGACTTGAAGTTATGGGAGTTAAACTTGAATATGTACCTATGCCATGTCTACTATATGATACTATTTTATCTAAAACATGAATTAAATTAAGCAAAATCTCACAAAGTTCATAAATTGAGATCAGAAAACATTTTCAAAGGGATGAGTTGTTGGAGGGCATGGGAGTTGTGAATCCCATTTTTTAAAATAGTGTTAACAACTAAGAATAGATTAGCAGTTTATTTCATAAATACATGGGTACAATGTTAGGCATTTCTATAAATATGTAGATGTGAATGGAGTTTAGATTAATGATATTTTAAATAAACAATTGCTGACATCTCAGTCAACACTATTTGGGATTATAATGATGGATCAATTTTAGTGTTTAAGTGACCCAACATAAAATGGTGCCATTACACGGTTATGATTTTTTTTAAAAATCCAAGTAGCGTCTTACAAGAAAGTATTAGTGAATATTTTAGATTATATGAACTTGTTCAAACAATGATTTTGGGTTTTGTGGAAGACGATCGAGTGTTTAGTGCATTATCTTTTGTGAAGTCAAAATTTAGAAATATATTGGATAAAAATCTAGAGACTTTCTTGAGACTATATGTTTCGCATTATTCTATGGACAAGTATCCTTATGATAGAGCACTGGCAATATGAAGCTCTCTAGTTGAAAGAAGAGGCGTTAATAATACAACTACCAATATAGAGGATGTACATATGGAGATTGAATACAACATTGTCATGGTAGATACAAATCACACTTATGATGAGCAAGTGTCTTAATGATTATTTTAACTACCTAACTTTTACTTTGATAAGTATAGCAATTATTGTTTTCTAAAATATTTCATATCCTTTCATCTTCACATAGTTTAACTTTGCCCAAATTTTAGTTTGATAAGTATGGAAATTACTATTTTTTGAAATATTTCATATTCTTTTATATTCAAGTAGTTTAAATTTTGTAATCTATTTCCTGTATGTAAAAATTATGAATCTTATTCAATAGACTGAAATTAAGCACTTTATTTGTCCTATTACAATTATGTGTATTTTAAATAGTACTTCTATAACGTTTGCAATCTATGTCATTCATTAAGAAGCAATCATAATTCTAATCAACATTCTGCAAAGCATTCACTAGAGCATTCATTGAAGCATACAAGTCTTATGTGTAGACATACACGGTGCACCATAAGACAATAGTTCTCATGCCACTAAAACTTCTTCAATTATTAAGATTTGTTGTTTTCATTATCTTAATTGTCTATAGTAGTAATTTAATATATGCAATAAAATTTGAACCAAAGATAGATAAATATTTTAATCACACCAATATTATTCTATTACACATTTATAGTCGAACCATTACACAAATATACAAGAAATATTTTTTACCTACAATTGGGGATCGCATATTTCCAAATTCCACCACAATTTCCACATATCCCTATAATAACTCAATATAACAACTATAACACAACCTATATATATTATATTGTTGTTACATAACATTATAACTATAAATAATATCAATAGTTAAATTTCTTAACATTGCCTCCACAATAGTTTAGATTGAAAAATATTTAAACAATGCATTCAAATAGTACAACTACTAGAACAATATAACTCCATAGAATATTTACTCTTCTTTATCTCCATAGAATATTTAAACTTGACCATAATACATTTAAAATATTAAAATTATATACCCAGAGTATTTGAAACAAGTGTAAAATATCATTAACATTATAAATTGTATTGAAAAAAATAAGTGTTTTTGAAACAAACATAATATAAATCATTATCATTTTGAACATTATAAACTCTTTGAAATAAACTAACATTTATTTGGAATAGAATCTCCACCTACTTATTGCTTTCCATCTCCCTCCATTGAAACCCCATTGGCTTGACCTGCTTGTGTATCCTCCATAATAACTCCTTCCTTCTTAAGATCCTCTACAACATAATTGATATTTGTAAGATTTTTCCTCTTTTCATTCACTACATCACCAGCTGAAAGAATATTTGGATCCGCATCTATGTTTTGCTTCAATACAATGTTTGGATTCATCCCACGTTCTTTAATAATTTTCTTCAAAGTGTTGTTTTGTTTATTTAATAAAACAAGCTTTTCCTTGAATGCAATTATCGAGGTGATACTTTTACAAGGGTTTTTCAAATGCACATTAAGAAGCTATGTTTCTTTCTTCAAATTTTCATATTTTACCTACAATTAATAAATATATATGTCTCAAGCACATACAAATTATAATAACTAAAATACACGTTATAGATAATGAAAACTTATCTCAACTTTTTCTTTCTCTGCTTGTGAGATGGTAACAAGGTTTATATCTCTAGCCCATTTATTGAAATAGGCCTGGGCTTCTCCATTTAAATTTTCCAGCCTATTTATCATAATCCTCAAAACATTATCATTGTAAACATTGTTAGTAAAAATTAATCCAGATTGAACTTGCTAGAATAAAACCTCAATCTTTGAGGGTTTATTTTGAACAAGCAAAAATAAATTAACTCTTTGGGAGTGATTGTGATAACGGGCATTGATTTTATTTGATTAATGATTTTTCCCTCATCTTCCATTGTTTTAAATCATTAAATTCCCTAATAAAACCCTCCCTCAAATTATCAAGAAGATTTTTTGAAACTAGATTATTCAATGAAAAATTAGTTATGGAATCATCATAGACGTTTAAATTATCAGTGGGGGGTGGGGTAGATGGGGAAGAGGTAGCCATAAAAGGCACTACTATAGGGATATTATTAACGTGAATAAAATCATATGGATTGAATCTACCATTAATCAGACCCCACTTTCAATCCCAAGAAACTCTTCATCCAAATCAATTTGCTGCAAACATGTAAGACCCTATGTACTAGAAATACCACAAATAGAAAAAGTTGGAAAATAATTTTTTTGTAGGGTTCCTCTACTCTATGCAGGAAGGGAGATATTATTTCCTCTTCTTTGAGTCTAGATGGGTGGTGGGGGTGCTAACATACATCTTGGTCTCCTCACAGATGTAGGGTGGTCTGAAAAATAAAAATATAGTCACAACTAGTAAATTCAAAAACATAAAATTAATGAAAATTGAAAATAATGTTGTTATTATGTGTAGTCAGGGTGACTGCCTATTCTATTATAATATTTTTTTATGGGTGTTTCTCTTCCATTATGATTTTATTTGAAGGAGTTGTCTCTTCGTCTCTCATTGTCCTTGTGGGAGTGACAGGGGTGGTTTCACTTGCAAAACGATCAAATTATCTAGTTAATCAACTACCCAATTCTAAGAAACTTCAATTCAAAAAAAAGATGTAAGGTGACAAACATTGATTGTGTTGGCAAGAAGAATCCTCAAAAACAACTATTCGAGAGTCAATTTCAACAAAAAAATAAATTAAAAATTAATATGAAAAATATTTTTTCATTAAATAATACAAGAAATAAACATTCAAAGAAATTTGGGTGAACATTGAGGTGGAGACGAAACATAACACTTCTTGGGCATTTGGAAATTCAAAATTAATTAAACGAAGACTCCATGGACTCAGTATCACTAGATCCCTCTGGAGAATGCCAACCTTTGGATGCCATCTATTTTTTTATGGCATATGCACACACTCTTACCTGTAACAACTAACAGGCCATTAAATGTTAAAATTATATATATATATATATATATATATATATATATATATATATATATATATATATATATATATATATATATATATAATTTTAACATTTAATGGCCTGTTAGTTGTTACAGGTAAGAGTGTAATAAATAGCTGAAAAGGGAACATGAGTGATAATTATGAAAGCTAAACTTAACTCCTGTTCATCGACAAATAAAGAATTAGGCTTTCATTTTTTGATGGAGGGTAGTGGGAATTGCAGTATTTTGTATCTCATATAAGGCCTTGAAATTCAAGGCCAGAATATAGTTGGAAGATGAAATGGTGTGTCCTTAGAAAATGCATAATTCAATTCATCCCTAATCTTGTTGGATACAATCATGTACCAGTCACATTTGACACTCAATAGAGAATGAAAAATGTAGTAAATAACCGAGAAGGGAATGTCCAATGGTCTTCCCTGCAAAACATTTTTGCATTAGAATAAATGCATAATAGATTTGAGAAATGGATTAGAGATTTTTTCTATGGGGATTCCCCTTTTGAGCCTACTATTTTCAAAGAAAATATAAAACATGCAATTGCCATTAGGACAAAAAATTAATTATAATAAATGATGAAGGAATAATTAAAAAATGTGAATATCATTAATAAATTTGACACTTACCAGCTAGGTCTATGGCTAATTTACAGATAGACTCCAAGTAATTTTTGTTGACATCAGATAAGAAAACCTTGGTACTAATAGGGCTTGCATTGAAATGTAGAAGGCCTATTAAATTGTGGATGTCCAATGGAGAGGTGCCAAAGGAGACTAATTTATTGTTAAATCAGACATATAAATGGGTCTCAGTATGATTATAATAGGCATCGAGAGATCACAACAGGTTGTGATTGATTGTGTCTTATTGAGTCATCTCTACAAGTCCTCTGAATTTGCATTGATCTATCCAATCCACATAGGACTCTAGTTGTTCCAACATCTAGAGGAAGTCTCGACACAATAGATTCTTAAAAATCAAGTTTTAAATGACCCCTGTTTTAGTTTTCATGGATTCGAAAGCCATTAAAACTTCACTATAGAGTCGTAGACTTGGAAGTTGTAGGTTAAGCCTAAAAAAAAGGGAGGGATGAAAAAAAACTTAGAATAAAGTGTGAAAATGAGGGAATTGGAGGATATTTATAAGCCATGAGGGAAATTGAAAGCAACTGATTAGTGTAACCAATGAGAGATGGTCATGCTTAGGTTTACAACCACTCGATAACAAACATATGGAAATGAGAAATAACACATAGATGTCTGATAGCATACTACTAGATGATAGCAAGGTTCTGAGCAGTGGTCGCATGCCACTATGTGGTATCATGTCATCATGTGACAACATTGCCCTCACTTGGTACCGACATGCTGAATGAATGCATTATGTCATATAGTAGCATAATATTGCATGACAACATGATGTCGCATGAGGGAAAATTACCACTCAGAAGCATCATGTTGTATGGTGGCATATTACCTCTCGATATTATGATGTCATGTCACAACATGATGTTGTACGACAACATATTACCGTTCAACGATATAGTGTTGCCTAGTACCATAGTGCCACCTAGTGATATGATGTTAGGCAGTAGCATGATGCCACATGATAACCTATTATTGCATGATAGCATAGTGCCACTCAGTGGTATGGTGCCACCTGATAACATGTTATTGTGTGGTGGCATAATGTCATGTGATAGTATACTATTGCATGGTAGCATAGTGTCACCTGATAGCATGGTGCTACTTGAAATCATAATACTGTGCATCAAAAAAACATTGCCCTGTCACCCCAGCAGAATTCTATCAAATCATTATATGGAAAACAAACAAGGAAATCCCCCCTGTACTCATGGATTTTCCAAGGCTATGAATCTGATTCGTCTAAACAAACCTAGGGGGTTTCCATTATGACCTTTTAAAATGAACCCTGTATGTAATAATATTTATTTTTTAGATATTTTAGATATGTTTTGTCATCATGTAATATTTTAATTTTATTACTTTAGATTATAGTAGTTATTATTATTTGATATTAATTCATGTATGTATAGAAAAATAATAATGTTTTTTATAGGTTTTTATTTACATTAAATTTTGATCTAAAGATTTAAGTGTGCAATATTTTTTATGTGTAAGTTTTCACACACACACACACACACACACACACACACACACACACACACACACACACACACACACACACACACACACACACACACACATAAATATTTTCATGCACATATTTCAAAATATAAAGTGGAAAACAAATTAAAGAACTAAAAATGCTCACAAGTTATTTATTAGTAGTGAATTTGCATGATATTAGTGTTTGCATTAATAAATCTTATAATATTTTGCTTGGAAGGACATGGATAAATCAAATGGGAGAAATTCCATCTATGTTACATCAATACTTAAAATATGTTCAAGAGATAAAATTATTACCACTCATCAATTTGTTTATTATCCTTTTGAAAAAGTTCAAAAAGGAGACATTACCTAAGTAAAATACCACAACTACATCTAATGATAATTTCCCAGATAAGTAGGCCTAAAATTTAATAGTTTAGTATCACATCTACAAAATTATACTTTTAACAACCTCCTAAAATTTAACATTTTAGTATCACATCTACAAAAGTATACTTTTAACAACCTCTTATTACTACACAAATAAAAACAATAAAAAATGATCCAATTTTTTAACTCAAAATTTGGATAAAGGATCATACTAATATACACGGAGGTATAATAAAAAATATGGATAAAGGAAATGAAATTTATGATGATGATAATAAAGATGAAAATTAATGTCCTTATTAAACTCTTGGTAACCCTGACAATTGTATCTCACCCCTAATGATACTTCTATGGAGTATGATTATATTATTGGTTAGTTTTGATTACTTTCGTGTACATAGTTTGATTTTAATTTATTGCTTCTTTTTTACTTATTTCCTTCACTTATTTTATTTTTCTTCCCTATTATTTTATTTAGTATACATCTTTTAGGAATACTTGTTTCTTTATTCACCTAATTCTTTGTTTGGTGACTCACTTGGATCCTCCTATGCTCTATTCTTTTTCATTTTAAGCTCTTCCTAGTTTCCTATGTTGTCCTTTTATCGTGTTTTAATTTTGAATTTACATTCTTCTTTCCTTGCTTTTATATATTCATTATGGTTAATTTTTTCCATTCTTTAGCTTGCTTACATTTACCCTATCCTTTTATAATATTGTTGATTGTCCTCCTATGGCTTCCTTATTATTTTACATATTCATTCTTCTAGTTTTTTTGATTAATTTTTGTGTTTATATTTTTTTTATTCATGCCCTTGAATTTTTTTGTTGCGTATTATACCAAAATCTTATGCTAACTTCCATAATATGATAACATATTTATTAAGGCAACATGCCCCTAAGTGAAAAATGTCTAATGAAAGTTGTAGGCCAATAGGGATCCCCTTTCTTTCTTATTCTCATTCCTTCTATTTTAATTGATGAGATTGCATTATTTTATTAATTGTTTCATGTCTGATAAAATAATTCTGCATTTATCTTCTTGAGTTTGATTTGCACACAACTAGTACATTTTGTTATGTTGCAGTATAAACTATATGTTCATGATTATTTTCCTATTAGAGGAGGTTTTATTGCAAGTATGACTTATGTACATGCTAATGATGAGATTGTTGAGATAGATGCAAGATTTGTATTAAATATAGGCTCATGATTATGGATTCATGATAGGCTGGGTGCACATCCTGTGCTTGATTTGGGATAATTTTTTAGGCATTTCTTGGCACCATTTTTTTCCTTCAGAAAAAAATTGTAACTTCATATTGATTAAAATAGAAATTATATTTTGTAGATGCAACAACATTCCAAAATAAAAGGAGTACAAGAAAGGGGTGTGTGCATCCCACTAGAAGCCCCACCATGGGGAAGTGTCAGCACATAACAAGATGATGCCAACATAAAAATGAAATAAAAATAAGACAAGAAAGTCCAAAAAAATAAGACCAAGGGCTCAAAAATTATATTTTTTTACATCTTCCACATCCCTTGAGAAGGTTCTACTATGAAAATTTGCAACTCTTATGTTAGTTGTTCCTGAAAACAAGAGTTTTAAATTTGAATGGATTGCTAGTTCATTATCAAAATTTGAATTGTCTGATTCATGTCCTCTCTTTACACCCATTGATGGGTTCTTCAAATAAGTATTTTTATCTTCTCCTCTTTCTCGCTCAACATGTACCAATTATTCAACAAGTATATTTGGTTTTCCATATTTATTATTATGTGGCTATGTTGTATTATAATTTCCCTTCCCATGATATTTAGTTCCACCCTCTACCACTTATTCTGGAGGAAACCATCTTTTAGAGTTTAACTTGGTCCCCTAATTTTGGGAAGGAGATTGGTCTTGGGTATAGGTAGCTTGTAGGTGACCTAGTAGCTTACAAATATAACATCAAAATGCAGTATTTTCATAATCTAGAACTTGTATGTGCTTGGTTTGACCATATTTAAGAATCACTTTATCTGGTAATCCCTTGCTGAGATCAATATCCATGCATATGTGCATGTACCCACTATAATTATCTCTACATCATATTTGATAAAAGTGGCCAAGGAGTTACCAATCTCTTTAGAAGCATACCAAAAATGTAAGGGCAAGTTTAGAAGGTGAACCCAAACTAGCATCTTGGTAACTAAGTGAGTATTTGGGTCAAATTCAGGGAACCAAGGAGTGATGAAAAAACCCACATTTCCCCAAAACCATGGGCCTTACACAAATATTATATGATAGACTTCCTAATCATAGATATTAAAAATGAATAATCCCTTGGAACATAGGGCTATCTCACACTATTTTGTCCATGTTATATGAATATAATGAAATAAGGCTAGAGTAGTTGGCCAAAGCCCATTAAATATTTATATAACTACTACATTTAATAAATATATCTAGTATTGGGTTACTTCCTCCCCTATGATCTACACAATCAGTACCTCCTCAACATGCTCTACAATATAGGCACTAGGGATAGATTATTGATTCAAAGCACTAGGATTGGGGACTAAGTTTTTTTACCATTTTTTGAATGCCATGGGTTCGGAAGTTAATGTGTTCCCTGAACCTGTAGCTCCTCCATGCATCCTCAACACCAAGAAGAGGGTGGAGTCCTTTTCCAAGATTGTATATTGATATAGGATTATGATCCTAAAGTTGTTTACCCTCATGCAAGAGATGCTATAAATCTATTGAAATCCTAAGAGAAAGCTCTAATTTTTGCTTTAGATCTACCACAAGATATGTCAATTGAATCCATTGACAAATGGTTTTCTCATGAAGGGAGTGCACCATTATCTGATGCCTTATCTTCTTACATTATGTACTCTTTCCTATAATATTATCAATAATGGAATAACATGTCAACATTTTGTCAAAATGTTGACAACCTTCGTCCATACTTTGGCACTGAAGTTTGGTAGCATTAGCAAAATAGTCATAGTGCATGTCCATACCCATATTGAATGGTGTCACTCCCCTTTGCTCTAACCCAACTGAAGTAACATTAAAATCCTCTAAGTCTTCCCCAATCTACTTTGCATACTTTCCTTCTACCAAGGAGAGAGTCTTATTTGATGGGACCAAAATCTACTTAGGCATTTTGTCAAGCATATTGCAGTCTTATGTGAAGATCCTTCCTAAACAAATTAACATATAATTATAAATCCATGAAATAAATATGAAAAACCAACAATATATTTAATGAAACAAATAAAATTGAATTAAAAATAGCAGAATTATAGAATCACTGGCTTCTTCGAAGGGGCAACCTCCTTTGAGCAAGCTCAATTCAATACAATTCATGGATGCCTTCATTGGGCCTTAATACTAAGTTAAATACTAATTATATTCTAACAACTATTTCATCTCATGCATGTGGGATAAAAAAAAATATGTCCAGGGATGACTTACAAAGCATATGCATCCAAAGCAACTACTATGATAATAATGTAAATAGAAGAGTAGAAAACAGGTTCCTAACATGCCCTCCCTCTTGGAAAAATCTTTATCCTCAAAGCTTCAATTGTGGAAAGCATTGCTAAATCTGGAATAATGGTTCCCATGTGGCACCTTTAGGTTGTAGTCCTTGCCACTTAATTAAAAATTTTGTGATGGTGCGAGAACGAAGTTGGTGGGTGCATCAAGCCAAGACTGCTTCTAGTTCGAGGAGGGATCCTTCATTATCAAGTTCTGGGAAGACTGTTTGTGCTTGAATGTTGGTGTCAAGAACTCTCTTCAGACATGAGACATGAAATACTAGGTGAATGTGGGAGGAAGGTGGAAGCTCCAACTTGTAAGTAACAAACCCAATCTACTAGAAAACTTTATATGGACCATAAAAATTAGGGGAAAGCTTTTGACACCCCTTTTGTTATAGGGATGATTGTTTGTATGGTTGTAGGTAAAGAAAAACCATATCACCTGCTTGAAAGGTATGCTCAGAGTGGTGTTGATTAGCTTGCTGCTTCATGTGATTTTGTGCCAAATGAAGATTGTCCCGCAAGATGTGGAAAATTTGATCTCGATGGCAGAGAGTAGTGTTGACTTCCTGAACCAGTGAACTACCAGGTGTATATAGGAGAAGTGGTGGGGTAACTTGCCCATAAAATACTTCATATGGGGTAATTTTAGTAGAGGTGTGGTAGGATGTACTATACCACCATTCTACAAGAGGTAACCATTTGACCCACTAATGTGGCTACTCTGTGATAAAATAATGAAGATAGGTTTCTAGACATTTATTGACAATTTTAGTATGGACATCAGTCTATGGATGATATCCTGAACTCATTTTTAATTATGTACCCAAATGCTTGAAAATTTCTTGCCAAAAATGGTTGGTGAAGGTGGAATCACGATTTGAGACAATAAAAGTAGGAACACCATGAAGTCGAAATATGTGATCAAGAAATGTTTGAGCAATAGTGGAAGCAGTGTAAGGATGGGCCAAAGTGCAAAAATGAGCATATTTAGAGAGGAAATCGACTAAGACAAGAATCACTGATTTATCACCAAATTTTGGGAGGCCTTCAATGAAATCCATGGAAATCTTGGTCTAAATACATGTTGGAATGGGAAGTGGTTGGAGTAAACCAGGTGGGGCAACTGTTTCACCTTTAGTACATTGGTAGATATCATATTTAGCAACAAATATTTTTATATCCTTCTTGAGTCCATGCCAAAAGAAATTATGACAAACTCTCTCATACATTTTTAGAAACCCTGAATGACTAGTAGAAGGGGAAGTATGCATCTCCTATAAAACTAGTTGTTTGAACTTGGAGCTTGTTGGTAACATTAGGTGACCTTTATATCACAATGTGTACCCATCCCAAGTATAATGAGATTTAGCAAATGGATCAATAGATAGTTAAATAATGAGTTGTTGGGTTGGAAGATCATTATGCCACTCATTTTGAAGATCATGGAGCCAGGTGGAAATGGGAAGAGAGACTACACATAGGTGCATCATATCTTCAAACCGGTGAGAGAGAGAATCATCCACCAAGTTTTCCTTACCTTTTTTGTAGGTAATTTCATAATCATATCCCATGAGTTTAGAAACCCATTTTTGTTGCTTTGGAGAAGATACCCATTATTCTAGAAAATATTTGAGGCTTTGATGGTTGGTTTTAATACAGAAGTGTTAACCAATGAAATAGGGGCACCATTTATTAACTACATGGAGAATATCCACCATCTCTTTTTTTATGTGGAACATACCAAATTACTTCTAGTTAGGGCCTTACTGGTGAAGGTGATGGGATGACCCTCCTGTATAAGTACAACACCAAGCCCTGTTCCACACGCATCACACTCAAGCACAAATGGCTTGGATAAATTGGGCATGGCCAAGATTGGCATGGTGCACATGGCATCTTTAAGGTCGTCAAATGCTTGAAAAGATGCAAGAAACTATGAAAATGTATCTTTTTTGAGCATAGCTATCAATAGAGCTATAATTATGCCATAATCTTTGATAATTTTTTTTTAGTATCCTGTCAAACCAAGAATTCCACATGAGCTTTTGAGGGTCTTTGGTTGGGGCCAATTTGTCATAGCTATAATTTTGGTGGGGTTGACATGAACACCATCAGATGCGATAATATGTGCCAAATACTCCACCTCTATTTGCCCAAAAGAACATTTTGATTATTTGACACATAGGTGGTTAGCAGCAAGAATGCCCAAGGTGGTGTTGAGGTGGTGGAGGTGAGCCTCCCACGTGGGACTATAGATAAGAATGTCATCAAAGAAGACCAAGAGTAACTTATGCAAAAAGGGGCATAATACTTGGTTCATCAAAATTTGGAATGTGGAGGGGGCATTAGTAAGCCCAAATGGCATGACAAGGAACTCATAATGGCCATCATGTGTGTGAAAGGCTGTCTTAAGAATGTTGACATCATGAAGATGAATTTGGTGATACCTCGAGTGCAGGTCCAATTTGGAGAAAAATTGTGCACCATGGAGTTCATCAAGGAGTTCATTGATGATAGGGATTGGAAATTTATCCTTAACGATTATTTTGTTCAGACCTTGATAATCAATGCAAAGACACCAAGAACCATCCTTATTATGAATAAGCAATACTGGTGAAGAATACAGACTAGTGATGGGTCGAATAACCCCAACCTATAGGAGATCATAGATGATATTTTTGATCTCAATCTTTTGTTGAAATGGGTACTAGTAGGGCTGAATGTTGGGAGGTGCACTGCCAGGAAGTAGTGGGATGTTATGGTCCTAAGGCTAATGAGGTGGCAATCTAGTAGGTTCCTAAAAAACTAAGGCATGCTTGACCAAAAGGTTATGCAAGTCGAAAGGTGGGTGAGAGTCCAATGGTGAAGTACTATGAAGATAAAAGAGTTGGGAAATGATGTTGTGGGATCCCCATTTGAGAAGTTTCTCCATGAGATGAGAGATGACAATGTTGGTGGAGCCTAAAAGAAGGCCTTGTAGGGTGTTTTTCTATCAATTCTCTAAGAATTACATCCAAAGCTCTAAAAATTCCCAAAGGATGGGGCCAAGTGTTCATAACCACTAGGCACCGAGAATAACATCACATTTACCTAAGGATAAAACAAACATGTCAAACTGAAGGTTATAGTCACCCACTAAAATATAAACATTATGACACTTGCCCTTGCAGGGTAATGTGCCTCTATTAGCAATAATGACCTCAAAACTAGAACATGGCTGGATAAAACAATCCACTTGCTTGGCAATCCAAGGGTCGATGAAGTTGTGAGTGATACCAGAGTTAATATGGATGGTGAGGATTTGCTTCTTAAAATAACCCTAGATACACATTGTTAGAGGAGCAGTGACTCCTACCAAAGCATGCATGAATATTTTTAGAGAGAAATCTGGGTGCATAGCATCATCAACTTCTTATGCAATCTCTTCGGTAGTATCTTAATAATCTTCAGTATCTGGTGGAGATTCAACATCTAGTAGGTCTAATTTTTGCTTGATGAATTTGTGCCCTAGAACCCATTTATCATCACAATTGTAACAAAGCCTTTTCTAATGACATGTACACATTTTAGCTCCTATGAGATGTTTGATGGGGGTTGTCCTGGCATTGGGTTTTTGGAAAGAGGGCTTGGAGGGTGCTCAATTAGAATTGCAATGCTGGGTAGTCATTTTGTCTTCAATGAGTTTTGTGAGACCCAAGACTGCCATCATAGTCTGAGGTTGAAACATCTTGACCTCATAGCAAATGGGATCTTTGAGGCCACTAATAAAACAAATCTTGAAGAAGTCATCTGATAACCCTTCAGTGTGATTTTTTAGTGTCTTAAATTCAATTTGATAATCATGAATGGTGCCTATTTGATGAAGCTTGGTGAGGGCTCCTATAAAATCCTTGAATGCTGAGGGATTGAACCTACCCAAAAGTAGGGATGCAAAAGTTGTCTAATCAGGTTCATCATTAGATTTGAGATACCAACGATACCATTGGAGTGCCTCTAGTTCCAAGTGGAAGGAAGCAATTATAACTTTGTTGAGATGATAAGTATTATAAAGGTTGAAGTATTGCTCAACACGATAAATCAAACTTGTTGAGTCTATACCATTGAACCGTGGAAAGTCCAATTTGGTCACACATGGTGGGTGGGTGGATGAAAAAGTATTCTCAAAAGAATACTATCTTCTATAATCTGTTGAGTAAAAGGTCATTCTGTTCATTCAATCGACGCACCATATCACTTAAGTCAGTGACCTGGGTCATCAAAGCTATAATTTCTTCCTCCATGATCTTGGTGCCTGCACGTGTGACTACCATAACCCTTTTTTTGGCAATGGGTGTGAAATCTAAAGTTAAGACATGTTTAGTAAACGGATTTTTAATGTGGATGAAATTGGTAGGGTTAAAGGTACGTTTACTAAATTTTTTGTATAGGAGTATGATTGACAAAGATGAGGGCAGTTTTAGAGGGGAAAATGGAAAAACTAAAAAAGTTATCAAAGAGGGATGAAGAATCAGAAAAGGGAGATGAACACTATGTAAAATTTTTCAGGTAAACGAACAAAATAGACATAGAACTCAAAAAAATAGAAAAATGAGATTTACGAGAATTCAGAGTGGAATTGGGATATGGGATCTCAAGGAAGAAAATGTGGAGAATTGAATTTCAAGTGTCCTAGTAAATTTTAAGAAGCAACAGGGCTACAGATGGGAATATATTGCAAAAGAAATTACAACATTTTCTTGATTTTTGGTTTTTCTGATTTCTAGTTTTCTGCTACTCTGTTGATAGTCTTCTGAAACTTATATGGTTTTATAAATTGTTCTAATTTTTGATTTGCTTGATGAAAATGGACCCCAATTTTGAATGGTTTCCTAAAGGTTTTTTAGAAATCACTCTGGCCACCAATGCCATCTGAGCGAGTACCGTTCTCCAAAAAAAATTTGGCCATAAAATTACCTCTTAGTGACAACTCTTGGTTTTCCTCATGGGTAGGAACTAGTCAATCAGGAAGGGGTCATTGCCCTTTCATTGGCAGGTCCTCTCAATAAGCCAACTACTTTGGGGTTCCTGTGTTACTCCTCACAATGAGTTTTAGGGCTTTCACCCAAACACTTCCCATAATTAAGTGAATAGGTTTTACCCTGATCTGAAATAGAAGATAAAATCTAGATCAGAACACAAACACAATGTGATTGAGCAGAAAATCATGATCTTTGGTGACATCTTGTTGATAAAATGAAACTTTAGATCTGGACTGTCACATGGAAGGGTTAGGAATGGATCTCTTACCACTTTTTGATCACAAGGGTCCAATTACTGTAAGGTGAGAGCATACAGTGGGTAGAAAAAAAAAATTCTTCTTGGAAAGCGATTTAATACTAGATGTAAGGATCCTTCTTGAAAAAATTAGCATGTAATTACAAATACATGAAATACACTATGAAAAATTAGCAATATATTAAATGAAACAAATAGAACTGAATTACAAATAGCAGAATTGCAGAATTGCTGGCCTCTTCGAGGGGGCAGCCTCCTTTGAGCAAGCTCAATTCAATACAATTCGTGGATGCCTTCATTGGGCCCTACTACTGACTTAAATACTAATTCTATTCTAACAACTATTTCATCTCATACATGTGAGATAAAACAAATATGCTCCAGGGATGACTTATAAAGCATATGCATCCAAAGCAACTACTATGCTAATAATGTAAATAAAAGAGTAGAACACGGGTTCCTAACATCTTACTCCTCTTTTCTATTTTACACTCGTGTATCTGCTAGTGAAGTACCATGATTTATAGTTTCTACTAGGAAAGTGATGGGTTTAATAAAACCAAACCCACTTCAGTAGAGACATGACTAACTTGAATAGCTCAATCTTCAGCTATGCATTCAAACACATTTATGAGTAGAATGCAACTTTGTTCATGGGGGATTGTGAGTTAATCCATGAGCTTCACCCTTCTATCTGTGCTTGGCCATCTAATTTACTCCTCACATATTTACACCCTAAAATCTGGTTGTAATATCTAGTCACTCTCATCTGATGGGCTCCTACTCTGCCTCGTACCAAGTTATCACTAAACCCTGCACTCTATATTCCAAAATATCTGTTGTGAATTCCATCTCTTGGCACTGTTACAGGCTATATATTTCATAATTTCCTTTCTCCTATTGATATTTTATGTTATCTTGTATATTATGGCCTATCTTGCTTATTGTGTGTGTCCATAAGTGCTTAATGTCTTCATATATGATCTCATTATATTTTTTCTTTTTATGTTCTTGCATCCAATGTTGTTTTATGATTTATTATATTGGTACTTTGTTTTCCATGTGTTTATTTTCATAGTTTCATTTCTTGCTCCATATTTCATGTATATGCCTTGATTGCCCTTGTATACTATGTGCATTATAGGCTTATGTTTTATATGATTTCACTATTTATTTTGTGTGCCATCATTTATTTTACTATTTACCATTTGTGTGATGTGTTCACTCTATTATTAGCGTTCTTTCCCTAATTTCATTTACATATTTTTTACATGATATTTCTTGCTTTATGTGTGATATGTTTTCTTGACTTGTCATTGTGAACTCTAAGCATGCCATTTCTTGTTATGTGTTTTATGTGTGTTTCTTGCTTATCTTTATATAGTTTTTATGTGTCATGCTTATTCCATGCATAATGTGCATTTATTATTTGTCTTTGTATACTCTTTGTGTGGTTTATTTTTTCCATGCTTAGTGTGTGGTCTTTTCTTGCCTTGTCTACTCTACATTTCTATGTTTCATGAAATTATTTATATAATGCATAGCTACCCTTATTTTTAATGATAATGATTTTCATTGATTTTGTATGTTTCCATTATTCATATAATGAATTATTGAGGGAAAAGCTCCATATTTTTACTTAACATTGATATATCTATTGCTACATTGCTTGTATTTTGGCATGTTACCTTGGTGCTTGATTGATTAGATTTTTATTATGAGGAGTGTATTATTCATGTGCCTATCCATTATCTATTTGGGGTATCATGATCTTAAATTTACATTATTTATATTCTTCTCATGTGGGGAATCTTATCTTTGTGATTCATTGATTACATGGTACCCATGAGGGGCATATTAATCTTGTGCTTACATTTCTTATGTGTTTATTATTTGAGGCATCTTAGACTTGTATTTATATAAATTATGTCATAGGACCATTTGGGACTATTTATTTATGAAATATATACTTCTAAGATGATACCTTAGTATGTTATATTTTAGTATTTTTATTTCCTATATTACACATGATGTGTGTAATCCTTTTTTTCAAGATATGTGATTCACATGTTTAACCCACATCTCAAAAGAGGGCATATTTTATATCCTTTTTTTATTTTCAACATCTTAGACCCAAAACATTCTTGTACTATTTTACTCCTATGAGTGAGGGCAATTATATATTGACATTTATGAGATATACCTAGTGCATGTCATGTGTTCCCATCATGGGATATATTCTAGATATCTCCTAAAATTACCGTCTTTATATTCTCATCATATTTTTTAGCTTTGATTTTTTGTCACTAAAATTTGTACTCATGTAGGGTGTAACATAAGTTCCAAGACTTAGATTTCTACAAGGGCATTCTTATTTAACTTTGATTTGAAGATATTTCAAAAAGACATTCACACAAATCTAGATATGTTGGGGACTCATACGGGAGTCTCTTCCAAACCTAAAATTAAATTAGTTATATCAATCTCAATTCGTATTTATTTATTTTAGCATGTTATTGATTATTTGGGCACTTATCCACATGCACATGTCCTTTGTAGGTCTACAAAAGATGTGGTGTTGATGTAGGAGTGTCGAAACTATTGCAAGAGCTTTGAGAGCACATAATATTTATTGTATCTCCCCTTATTTAATTTTATTTAACATGTATGTGAACACACACAAATTAAATTAGGACATTATGTAGATACCTTATTTTAGTTTGGGAGCAGTATAAAGTTGTATAATAGATTTATAATAGGGTACTTGTGTGTTGTCAATTATCAATTCTTATTTTTTATTGATGTGTTTTTCCCATGTTTATGGCTATATCCATACCCACTACCTCTCCATTCCTCTCTCTCCTCTTTCTCTCCCATCCCTTCCTTGTTTCATGTGGTTTATACGATTTTTCCTATAACTATATAATGTATAGTTTTGGTGCCCCAGAATCATGTAGTATATAGTTACAGGGTGGGCCCTTGTGACTGTTGTTTTGGGTCTCATGTACATTATGCTCCTTATTTTTCAACCTTTCTCATCATTGTATATTAGTTTACGAAATAATATGGTCCTAATTTTTTGATTGAAAAATGTACTTTTATTGATATAAAAAAATCTATAGTACAACGTTAATCATACAAAAAAGATAGGTGAAGCAGTCACACCCCAAAAGCAAAGCCATACCAAGCAAGACAAGTCAAGAAAATAAAAGAACAATAAAAAAATCATATATGGCCAAATCCTGTATCCACAATATGACTTTTTTTGCCTTTTTATTTTGAACCTCAATCTAGCCCTTTGAACGACCAATATCTAATGGACTAGAAATAAACATCGAAAGATCAAGATTATGATGAGGTTCAAATAGGGGCTGATCCTTCTTAGATTTAAAAGTTTCAGATTCATGTGAACTCTTGATACCTCCCCCTGTAGCATTACCTACAGATGTCATTTGGCAAGAGGAATCTACCATAGTTAATTCTCTAATAAACTTTGAGCCTTCTTTCTTCCCTATGCCATTTTTAGAATTTTTTGTTTCATTGTTTGGAAAAGTGTGCTCATATGGTTTCTAGCCTTTAGAATGAGAAGACTGGTCCTTTTCTTTTTTAGCTTGCTTACATGAGGACAAACCCCTTAGAGATGGCCAATTTGGTAGCAAAAACGACATCTAAAGGTAGTGTTTTCATAATCAAAGGTTTGGATCTGAAAGAAGTTTTTGTGTTTCAAATGGGTTTTATCTGAGAGACCTTTAATAAGGTTCACCTCCACACAAATGTGAGCATAGGTAAATAACCATTACGTAGGCCACTCAATATCCATCTTGATGAATTTTCCTAGCGAGTTACCAATGGCTTCACATACTGAGGGGTGCTAGTAAAGAAAAGAGAGGTTTGAGAGCTGAACCCAAACCAAAATTTTAGAAACCACCATTGTTGAGGGATCAAAGTCGAATAACCAAGGGGTAATAAAGAGCCCAAATCTTTCCCATAACTAAGGTCCTTTCTTCATAACTCTTCGATAATCCTTCGGTTTAAAAAACTGAACTATAAAAAAATCTTTTAGAACATAAATGGATCACTCATTCATTGGTCTAGGTAGCATAGACCCTTGGTGCAAATCTTATGACTGAGGCTAACATCCATTAAACCTACAAATCATTGCATAATATTTAAATTTAGAAATCAACCCAATTACCTTAAGAAGAGAGATCTCTACTTCAAGCACTTCATCTGACTTCTCCACAATGTAAAAACTGAGAGAAATTCAAGGGGAAGCTAAAGGAGCTTTACGCTGAGCCTCATCTTTGAAGGAATATTCAGAGTTGTATTTCATGGAGCCACCAATTGAAAAACCCTGAATGCCATATCGTAGGTCAGGGGAAGATGGTTGTCGATCTCACTACAGACCTGCTACAGATCCCAGCCACCGTTATAGGGCTCTGCTCACCTACTAGGGGTTTTAATCACCGATTTACCTCACCTATTTCTTTTTTGCCTTCCATTTTATAATAAATACTCATGACTTTTTCTTGTGTATCTCCTTCATTTAATTGTACTTACATGATCCTAATTTAAATTTGAGAAGTCTATAAATTTATAAATGCATTAGTGACTATTGGATATGATATGAATGATTATCAAGATAAAAATCTATGCATTAGACAATTTAATATAATATACTATTACAAATCTAATTATACTTATTTTATGGGCAAATGTATTCCATGTTTTAAAACCAAATTCCTATGACATGACATAAAAATTGTAAGGGGAATATTTGGCATATTAAATTGATTCATATTCCTTGGTTCATATTCCAAAAAGTACTCATGACTAATAAAACATTAAAAGCAATATTGTTTTATAGATATTCGTGTAATACATATGTGGAACAAAGCCTCCATATTTTGAATTGACCAACGCCTTATCTTCCCTTCTTTTCGTAGTGATAATTAATCTCCATAAAATTAAATTATTTAAACTTCATTTCAAAAGATTTTTACAAAGTTTTGGCATTCGATGCATGGGAGATTGTTCACCACAAAAAATAATAATAATAACTTCTTAAAAGTTTTAATTTAATTATTAAAAATATCAATTACATTGATTAGATAGTTTTGAGTTGGAATGTTTCTTCATGACCCTAAACACAAGAAAATGGAACAATATTTATAAGACTTGTAGAATGCCTAATTTAAATATGTAGTTAAAATAAAATATCAATGGTTAATTATTGGAACCATATGGGGAACTTTTGAGAAGAAAGTAATGATTGTTCCAGTTGATTTTAAAGTTTACGTTTAATTTATTCAACAAACTATCAGGATAATTAGTTAGAATTAGTCATTTTATTTTAAGTAATATTATTTTAAATTTGGTAATGCAATACCTTACATGTAACATCTTAGAAACGTATTAACCTTTATAATGTAAATTAAGTAATAATAAAACATTTATATAATCTATTTTGAAACAAAAAAAATGATATAAGTGGTGTGTTTCTTCATGACTTTGAAGACAAGAAAATGGAACAATATTTGTAAGACTTATAGATTGCTTAATTTAAATATGTGATTAAAATAAAATATCAATGGTTAATCATTTATGCATATCTGTCACTTATTATTATGTCATCGGTAGTGTTTTAGTTTGAAATGTACAACTTATATGGGTGATTAATAGAAAAAAAATTCTCACAATAAAAATATCTTCTGAATACCCACATTGTAAAGGATTGTGTAACATCAAAACTAAATACTTGTTAAAACAACAATTTCAACCATGTCTTTATGAAGTACCTACAACTATATTAAATCACTCAAATTAATGCCTAAAAAAACTCCGTCAAATAAATTAAAATCAATAAAATCCTCAAATTTGTGTCCTAAAATTTCATTAAACTAATCAAAATCAAAAGAATGATAGAAATGGTTATCTAAAAAAAATCATTTCGATAGCTCAAAATTGACATAAACCTCATATTCATATTGAAATTTGAAACATTAACATACAAGATAAAAATACACATGATAACACATTTGGGTGATTGAAAGAGAGTGTGGACATAATTTTCCATGTCTATGGTGTCTACACTATGTACCCTTACCAATTACAATCTTAGGTACATCGGGAGCCTCTTATATATCCAATCTGGAAAAAAATCACCAACCTCTTGTCAGTGCTCTTAAGCCAAAATAATATAAATATCATGTGCTAATTATACCCATATGCACACACCTATGTTGTATATTTTTCCTTTCTCTAAAGTATCATTATGGCAATGATTGCATCCACCCATACAACTTGTGATACAATACACATGTCACCATCAACCCAATAATCAACTTCCATATGCCTATAATTAGAGCTACATATACATCTCTAATGCGCACGATGAAAAAATGTAGATGATAATAATCTCTTGATGTGGCACATTAAATTAGTGCCTACCTATTTACATTTATCTATGAGATATCATGTATCATTAACATATTAAAACTAGGTAGCCCTAAAATAGTGGGGACATCCTTAAGAATAATGTCACCTATGTAGCATCCCCATCCACCACCCATCTAAATGTGTTAATGTGAATCTCTTAGAAGTCCATAAACATGAATAGGAGATCAATATCCAATGGAAACTAAAGCATCTCTATAATACCTCTAAACCCAAAGTTAATGATTAGCTAGGCCATGTCCTTACTCGATATTTGACCCAGTAACTCAAGTAGCTATGGGAAACTATCGTCTACCATAGTCAAACTTATCTCTAATCCAAAAAAAATCAAACAACCTATAATTAATTATATATAACTAATTTGACCATCTTAACATGCGTCATCAGTTGTATATACAAATATTTCATCATTGGTCATGTTGGAAAACATTAACATTATTGTCAATTTTTTACATATTGCATATCATCAGCCATTTAACTTGACATCATCAACAATATGTGCATTTTCTACATGTAGAAAACTAATTTTAGTAGAAGACCTTTTTCCATCGTGTCTTTGTCATGATTTATCACATGTTCTATTTGGGTATATCTAGTTATTTCATACACTTTTTACCCAACATTGGACCCTGCACAACCTTGCATCATCCATATTTCCTCATAAACACCTCAAATATATAAGTTGTCAACACCGAGATCCTAGTCATTCGTCCTCTATTAAGCTTGATCTTTGGTTTGAGACTTTTTTCATGTTGGGTCAAAATCAACGATTCACTCATTCTATCTATTCACAATTACTAGTACATCAATTTTGACCCATATACTTTTATGGATCCCTTCTTCCTTAGGTCAATTTTTGATGCCTTGATTTTTGTTTGTTATTGTATTTTATGTTTTGCCTATGAACTTAAGTGTCTTTGGAAAGCCTATATATAAAAATATACCCATAGACATCTCATACTTAATGTTCCTCATCTATATATCTTATAGGGCAAGTATTTCATGCAAATGATCAAGTCTTATCAATAGTTATGCATATTTGTC
This sequence comes from Torreya grandis, assembly GCA_037957365.1. Taxonomy (NCBI): domain Eukaryota; kingdom Viridiplantae; phylum Streptophyta; class Pinopsida; order Cupressales; family Taxaceae; genus Torreya; species Torreya grandis. The sequence goes on along the minus strand of JARHVA010007073.1, from coordinate 4,382 downwards.
AAAGGAATATATGCATTGAACTAGTTATTCCCTCACCTATCTTATGTCATCACATTTTATAGAAATAAGGTCATAACAAAGTATATAATTGTATTTGATTATCTAGAGAGATTTGGTGAAATATTTTCTCTCAATCTGGTTGGAGACACACACAAGCACTAGAAATACATTGAGCCATAATTGTGAGTGTATTAGCTATGTAGTTGCAACCCCTCAAGATGGTGCATGGGCCACTAACCCTTTGCACATTTATATTCATAAAAAATCATGGAGAATTAGATCAAAGTCAAAGAATAAGCACTTTGAATATTTTTACACGTAAATTAGATCAAGTGAATCTTAGGTTATTTTCGTCTTCTTCTGTCAAAGCATCACCAAAATATTTAGATACTTAAAATTACTCGATATCACAATCATATTAACATGTCACAATCGACAACATAGGGTTACAATTGGTAGTCCTAGGTCACAATCAAGTGTTAATATATTATATCCCTCTTCCAGATCATAATTAGATTTAAGGGTTTCAATTTAATCAACCTCAAAAACTTGTCTCTAGTCTTATAATTCAATTATTTTAGTCTCTTATCTCTCTTTCCATTTTTTAGCTATCACTTCAAATTATGTATTACTTTCATTCTCCTTCTCTTAAAGTACTAGGTTGGATATGATTGTTATTATTTATTGATTATATTAGAGTTGTATAATGCCTTAGTTTTAACATAATCATGCATAATGTAATTTCCACTTTCCACATTTTAATAAAAAATTAGTGAACCTATTCCATTCTTTGAGCATATAAACCTTCTACAAGAATATTTGTGCCTTTTATGGTCTAATTTTTCATCTTTCAGATTTGTTTTTTTGATCTTGGTTTTTTCTTATTTGTTATATCCTATTCCTACACTCTTATGTCAATTCACCTCTCAAATATAATTCATAGAGTTTGGTGAAACCCTTTGCTTTTAATCCTGTAAACCCCCTAGGGTTATATTATTATTTTTAATTTCCATTTAGGGTCTACTTTCCACTAGTAAAATCTTAATTTAAGATTTTGGTGTCTTCCTTATTGCTTTTTCATTAACCTAACTTATTTCACGTGTCTCATATTTACATATTATACCAATTAAAATGGATAGATCCACAAATCATACTAGGTGAAGTGCTAGATTACATGGTGATATTATTGATCTGGTTGAGCTTCCTTTATTTGGTACTTTGTTTATTCTAATTCAAAATGGAAAATGCTAGTGATATTCTTGTTCCTCCTTCTATTGTTGATAATAAAAATGATGCAATTGTGAATGATGAAACTATATATTAGGAACATGACTATGAGAACAAAAAATCTTATGATGACAAAAGTAATTGATGTAGATTAAAAAAGAGTAAAAAATATTGCTTACTTAAGAATCTTAATTCACAAAAATATTTAGTGCTTAGATGCAATGTTTCTTACATTAAAATGATTACAAAATAATACTTTGGGTAGCGATTCTACATCTAAGAACATTTTGAATGATCTTTTGAATGTTTCTAATTTTACTATTATAAGCTCTCCTTCTATATCAGGTAGTGAGGCTAGTGCTCTGTACTACCACCTATAGTTCCTCCTTAGGTGAATATCACTATTCTTATACATCCTAATAATTATTTGGTACTACCTACTATCATTGGACAACCCAACCTACACTTAATGTTTTATTTAATGGTCTTGTTCTTAGTCAGAATAATAGAACATCCATTCCTATCAATACTAATCACACTTTCCCCTCATGATACTACATCTAAAGATGTATTTATTCAACAATATCTTCAAGATATGCAAGTAAAAATTAAACAAATTTTAAAAAGATCTCAAAGACCTAGCCATATGGTCACTTCTCAAGATATATTACACAACCCATTGGATCATGATTTCCTCATCTACCTTTACCCACCAGCCTTACAATGCCTAAATTTGAAGAATACAATGACAAGGGTGATTCTTCACATTTAATATATATTTTCTTCATGTTTTGGTTTTGTACATGATGATAATTTGATAGCTAAGCTCTTTCTTAGAAGTCTTAAGGACTATGCATTCGACTAGTTTTACACCTTACATATAAGGTTTATGCATTGTTTCAATGATTTGGTCAATCTCTTCTTAGCTCACTTTTATACATTAGCTAAAATGTCACATTTTATCAAATTACTCTACTTAAACAAGGACCTAATGGGAATGTTAGTAAGTATGTGCTTAGATTCAAGACTACACTTACAAAAATATATCACTAATTACCTGATAGCAAGTTAAAAAATATTTTATCTAGCCATATGATTCAACCACTCAAAGATAATAGGGATAAATTTAGTGGCTATTTATATCCATTTAGCTATAAGTAGATTTTGGTTGTCTTGAAAATGGTTAATTGTGTGAAAATATACGTTAGTCTATTAGCCCAAATTTTATACATTTTCCTATATCTGTGCTTTTAATTTCCCTATAATATATATGCTAACCTATTTTGGGGCATGGTTTTACCATAATTACTATGTATATTTAGGTCTCATTTTCCTTAAAATTATAGGAGGTATGTATTACTAATTTTAAATTGCCAGTTATAGTCATCTCTCTCTCTCTCTCTCTCTCTCTCTCTCTCTCTCTCTCTCTCTCTCTCTCTCTCTCTCTCTCTCTCTCTCTCTCTCTCTCTCTCTCTCTCTCTCTCTCTCTCTCTCTCTCTATCTATATATATATATATATAATACTTTTCAATATGGTTTTCCTTGACATGTTTCATGTTGGTAATTTTGGATTGCAAAGTCATAATTTCTTATGAAGAAACATTGTGTTAGGGTTTGATTGTGTGTGTGTGTGTGTGTGTGTGTGTGTGTGTGTGTGTGTGTGTGTGTGTGTGTGTGTGTGTGTGTGTGTGTGTGTGTGTGTGTGTGTGTAAGAAAGACTTTTCAATGTGGTTTTCCTTGACATGTTTCACGTTGGTAATTTTGGTTTGCAAATTTATAATTTATTATGAAGAAGCATTGTGTTAGGGTTTAATTTTAGCATCTTTAAGGTTTGAGTTTAAAAATATCCATTAGAGGATGGTTGTATGCTTTGTGACGGAATTATATTGTATATTGTTTATATGATGACATGAATCTATGAATGAAATGATGGAGTTTGTATATGTTCTAAATGTCATTATGTAAATATTAGTGTCCATGGATGATATGTTCATTTTTTGATATTTGTAAATAAGAATTTAACCTAAGTGAGTTATTTTTACTATATTATCTTTGATGCATACTTCACTTAAAAATAAATTCTCATCTATCATTTATTTATTTATTAAACATGGGAAGAGAAATTTTCGAGTTAGCATGTTGATGCATGACTGAGAAGGGTCCTTTATTGGATATAATGTTTTTATAATAGCTGCAACAAGAGCACTAGATTAAGTGAAATAATATCATTGATGAAAAATATTATGTTAACATGTATTATGTGGGATTTGTTAGCATCATTTTAAGAAAATAATTTATATTAACTTTTTTTTTAGAGATCACTTCTGTTTGTCAACATTTATTTAACTAAAATGAAAAACCCTATGCTTCAACACATCTTAAGATGGATTTATCTTAGAGGAATGCTACTAATTGTTCATGATTATTATCTGCTTATCAAGTATATTCGGAACTTTACAAATATCAAACGTGATGATACCTTGTAAACTTAATATTAAAAAATTCTTGTGTTATTTCTACCATTTTTTGGATTTATGGGAAATGGCAATATATATTTACTTAATATTTGGAATATGTTTCAAAGGAATAATGGTTAGGTCAACTTTACAAGAAATTAGTAGGTGTTTTAATATCACTTTAGGCCAACAATTTAATGGTACAAATTCATGGGAATTTGACTATTTGATAAAATTTGATTTGAATTCATATGCAAATATGAATTTTGTAACACATTTTAGCTTATGTAATGCTTTTTTGTTCCCTTGAATTTAGATCAAGTTAATCTTCTTATGTAATTTGTTGGACTTGGATGACAATAATTGATGTAGTTAAACTGAAGGACAAAGAAGATGAAAAAAAATATTCGATCATTTATGATTGGATGAAATATAAATTGGGGGAGAAAGTAAGAAAGGTTAAAATATCAAAGTGATTGAGCTCATCTCCATGTGTTCTTGATGTAAGAAAGTTTTTATGGTCAACATTAAACTTAATTTATTCATTATTTCCCTTGTTTTAGGGGTCTTCCTAATACCTCAAATTATAAAAACAAACTATTTGAGTCATTTATTTTACCTATTACATTCAATTAGTTGTTTTTAGACATTGCCACTAATAAATACATAGATGACCTTTCACCCTCTAGTACGGTCCTA